>CM065745.1:3075231-3137457 GCA_033310375.1 Conus canariensis
GTCCTTGAGGTCCTCACATCAACTATCAACAACAAAGACAACAAGGTCCTTCAGGACCTCACATCAACTATCAACAACAAAGACAACAAGGTCTTTGAGGTCCTCACATCAACTAACAGCAAACTTAGACAGGATCCTTGAGGTCCTCACACCAACCATCAACAAAAAAGACAACAAGGTCCTTCAGGTCCTCACATCAACTGTCAACAACATAGACAACAAGGTCCTTGAGGTCCTCACATCCACTATCAACAAAAAAAGACAACAAGTTAACTTAAAATGTTACTTGGTAAAACTCTGAGGATTTCCATACCATCAAGTTAATTTTTTTTCTTTGGGTGGGGGTGGGGGGAGGGGGGTAGTACATACCCCCAACAAAAGATTCTTATAGTTTTCACATGCAAAGCATTTTTCCTGTAATTTCTTAGAAAAGCGACTTTCATCAGAGAGGTTTATAATATACTAGATGTGTTTTGTCAACTTGTATTACTGTTAAGTGTTACTTTAATGGTTGTAAACGTCACACTCTTCTTTCTTTTCTTCTTTTTCTTCTTTCTTTTAGTGTCCACAATCATCATGTTGATTATTCTGACACTTTTGTGTGTATGACCATTTTTTATCCCGCCATTAAGGCAGCCAATATCCAGCATCGGGGAAGGTGCATGCTATGTGTAACGTGTCATCCATTCCAACGGCCAAACTGGCCTTCTCCTCCGAAAGTTGGTGATGGGATTTTACGTGTGTGCAAGATGTTATGCGTGCGTTCACACACGGGACCTCGGTTTATAGTCTCATTCGAAGGACTGTATGGGAAATGGAGTCAGAACTAATGTGAACTACGAGGGAAAAATCCCCCTGTACCGAAACGGCCCGGCGGAGATTCGAACCCGCAACCCCAAGATTACGAGTCCGGCGCTCTTCCAACTGAGCTATTCCGGCCCCCGGAAAAAAACAACTCATCATTCCCCTTGCGTCCTTGGCTGACAGTATTAAGTGCAATTTCATTTCAATTACATTTGAGGTAATATACGTATGCATGCATGACGTAATTGTGATCGAGTCAGGTCAAGGCAAGATCGGCAGTGCAACTTATTGCATTGGTTTTCAATCAAGTCAGTTACTTCTTGCCACATACCTTCTTGTGGTGTTGCTTCCCTGCGAATACCAAGCACTTGATACAAATCGGTTGTCTGAAAAAGTTCTTCGCATGACTGCAACAGAGCTGGAAGCCTTTCTGAGCTTTTGGTCTTGGATTTCTTCGGCATTTTTTTTTTTTTTTTTAAATTAATCAGACTGGACGATTGCGCTAACGACTCGAAATGTCCGCGAAACAGCAGCATGAAAATTGTTTTCACAAAACGAGAGTTATTCCGGGGACATCATTCTTGAGGATAATAGTGTTCGTCTGACGCAGTTTATTCAGGGAGAAAATGGCATTTTCTGCTTTTGAGGTTTCACGAACGATAGCAGCTCAGTTTGGGGGATGTCAGGATTTCAATGGCAAAGACGATACACTGTTGCATCGTGTTGCTTATGAAGGAAACGTTAAGGTAATGGAGGAGATCTTGAGCAGACGACCTTCAGGGGAAGTAATCAATCGGCGCGATCATTTGGGTTGTACTCCACTGAGATTGGCTGCTACAGGTAAATTTCTTCACAGGCGATGAACCTGGAAGTTAGCGTCTCAAATTTCTTCTTCTTCTTCTTCTTTATGACCAACATCAACATCTTAATTATTCCGTCGTTGCTAATGTGGACCACCAGTTTGATCAATGCAACATTTGGAGGAGAAACTAACACAAACATCACCACCATCAAACACACACACACACACACGCACACACACACACACACACACACACACACGTGCGCGCGTGCACACTCACAAAAGTGCGCATATACGTGTGTGCGCACACATACACATGCATACGCATACACGCACATCATGCACACACACACATGCGCTCGCACAGACGCATACATACACACACGGGCCGATGCCCACACACCCATACATACACATGTGTACATTCACTACACATACATGTATACATTGATAATAATGGCACAACCAATGTCAGGTAGGTAATCAAGATCAGACCAACATGTTGGGCTAATGAGTAGGTCAGACATCTGTTGAGTAATAACCACGAGACCTTCATAAATTCTCTCATCTTAGTTGTTAATCCATGTATCCAACAGCTTTAAATCATGCATACTGTGGTCTCAAAACTTAGCGGATGTGGTGCAGTGTATATGGACTAGTCCGCACGCAGTGACGCCTCCTTGATGAAACTGAAATTGAAACTGAAACCTTGTTAAAAGGTCCTGTGCCATCAGTTTGCACCTAAGGGGTTTTGTTTTGTTCTGGGTTTTTGTTTGTTTTTTTCTTCTTTTTTTTTCTTTTTTTTTTTTTCTTTTTTTTTTTTTTTGCTGGTGGTGACTATCCAATGCCATTGTCATTTTAAAACAGTATCAGTTAAGTTCAAGTTGTCTTTAGCCCAGGTGACAGCAAAGGGCCTTAACTGGGCTGTCACCTCATCATTAAACTGTATAGAAACACACTAATTGTTAATTTATTTTGTGAGCTTGTTTTTGTGTGTGTGTGTGTGTGTGTGTGTGTGTGTGTTTTTTGTTTGTTTTTTTTGTTGTTGTTTTTTTTTTGGGGGGGGGGGGTGCATGTGCAGCTGCTGCATCCCCTCTTCCACCTCTGGTGTGTGTTATGTGTCTGTGAGTGCGTGTGTGTGTGTGTGTGTGTGTGTGTGTGTGTGTGTGTGTGTGTGTGTAAATAACTTCTCACTGTAGTTTTCTCATGAGAAAAATCTTACCTTCCTGGGCTTTTTGTTTGTTTGTTTGTTAGCAAGACTGCTGTAAATGTATATGTTACTCTGTGTGTGTGTGTGTGTGTGTGTGTGTGTGTGCGTTGTGTGTGTGTGTGTGTGTGCGATCTCACGCGCGCGCGCTGTGTGTGTGTGTGCACTTGTGTGTGAGTATGTGTGTGTGTGTGTGTGTGCACTTGTGTGTGTGTGCTTGTGTGTCTGTGTGTGTGTTTTGTTTGATTTATTATTTTTGTTAACTTGAAACTGCATTGTTTTGATTGAGAAGTTCATAAGTAAACTAATAACCATTAAAAGATAATGTTAGATGGCTGGGATAAAACCATTGATCTAACTGAAATGAGGAAATTGTAAACTTCTTTTTTCACAAAGAATCAAAATTAATGCAGAGTGGAAAGTGTGTGTGTGTGTGTTGTTGTGTGTGTGTGTGTGTGTGTGTGTGTGTGTGTGTGTGTGTTGTGTGTGTGTGTGTGTGAGCTTGTGTGGTGTGTGTGTGTGTGTGTGTGAGTGTGTGTGTGTGTTGCGTGTGTGCATGCATGCACATGTGAGCATGCATGCATGTGTGTGCCCCTCTGTTCAATTAATTCAAAGTCTCAAGCTGTGAATTACTTCCCCTGTCAGGTGGACATACTGTGTGTGTTGAAAAACTTCTGGATGGTGGAGCCACCGTGGATGTGCCTGATGTCAAAGGTCAAACACCACTGCAGGTGGCAGTGAAGAATCAGCACTATGCCTGTGCGAAAATACTACTGGAGAGGGGAGCTAACCCCAACGGTGACTCCAACAATCGCAGCACGCCCCTGAGCCTGGCTGCCCTGAATGGGCGATGTGATCTGGTGCAGGTGACTCTGTGTGTATGTGTGTGTGTGTGTGTGTGTGTATGTCTGTGAGTGTGTGTGTGTGTGTGTGTGTGTGGTGAGTGTGTGTGTGTGTGTGTGTGTTGTGTGTGTGAGTGCGTGTGTATGTGTGCGTGTGCGCACTCTTACTTCTGCTTGTTTTTCTGGTTACATTTGATTGATAAACAGACCTTAGGAGATTAGTTTTGTTTTAGTTAGATTAAGTTTATGTCACAGGAAGAAATAAGTTGTCAGTGTTGTTATGTTGGTAAGTGCCATTGTAGACTGATTGTTTCCTCCTCACCTCCACTCCTTCCCCCTTTTCCCCAACCCCAGCCAATCTCTCTCTCTCTCTCTCTCTCTCTCTCTCTCTCTCTCTCTCTCTCTCTCTCTCTCTCTTCTCCTCCACTCCCTCCTCTCTCTCCTCTCTCTCTCTCTCTCTTTCTTTCTCTCTCCCTCCCTCACTCTCTCCCTCTCTCCTCCCCCCCCTCTCTCCCCCTCTCTCTCTCTCCTTCTCTCTCTCTCTCTCTCTCTCTCTCTCTCTCTCTCTCTCTCTGTGTGCATGTGTGTGTGTGTGTGTGTGTGTGTGTGTGTGTGTGTGTGTGTGTGTGTGTGTGTATTAAGAACTTCCTCTGACTGCAGCTTTCTCGTCTTTCCCATTGTGTCATTGCTCCTCAATAGCAGTAGATGTTATGTGGGACATCACAGGCTTGTACTAGTTGCCGCAGTGTGTCGTTGCTCTGCAAAGCAGTAGATGTTGTGGACATTGTAGGCTTGTACTAGTTGCCGCAGTGTGTCGTTGCTCCTCAATAGCAGTAGATGTTATGTGGGACATCGTAGGCTTGTACTAGTTGCCGCAGTGTGCCGTTGCTGCCTAATAGCAGTAGATGTTATGTGGGACATCATAGGCTTGTACTAGTTGCCGCGGTGTGTCATTGCTGCAATAGCAGTAGATGTTATGTGGGACATCGTAGGCTTGTACTAGTTGCCGCAGTGTGTCGTTGCTCCTCAATAGCAGTAGATGTTATGTGGGACATCGTAGGCTTGTACTAGTTTGCCTCAGTGTGACCGCTTGCTGCAATAGCAGTAGGATGATAATGTGGGACATCGTAGGCTTGGACTAGTTGCCGCGGTGTGTCATTGCTGCAATAGCAGTAGATGTTATGTGGGACATCGTAGGCTTGTACTAGTTGCCGCAGTGTGTCGTTGCTCTACAATAGCAGTAGATGTTATGTGGGACATCGTAGGCTTGTACTAGTTGCCGCAGTGTGTCGTTGCTCCTCAATAGCAGTAGATGTTATGTGGGACATCGTAGGCTTGTACTAGTTGCCGCGGTGTGTCGTTGCTGCAATAGCAGTAGATGTTATGTGGGACATCATAGGCTTGGACTAGTTGCCGCGGTGTGTCATTGCTGCAATAGCAGTAGATGTTATGTGGGACATCGTAGGCTTGTACTAGTTGCCGCGGTGTGTCATTGCTGCAATAGCAGTAGATGTTATGTGGGACATCATAGGCTTGTACTAGTTGCCGCAGTGTGTCGTTGCTCCTCAATAGCAGTAGATGTTATGTGGGACATCGTAGGCTTGTACTAGTTGCCGCAGTGTGCCGTTGCTGCAATAGCAGTAGATGTTATGTGGGACATCATAGGCTTGGACTAATTGCCGCGGTGTGTCATTGCTGCAATAGCAGTAGATGTTATGTGGGACATCGTAGGCTTGTACTAGTTGCCGCAGTGTGTCGTTGCTCCTCAATAGCAGTAGATGTTATGTGGGACATCGTAGGCTTGTACTAGTTGCCGCAGTGTGCCGTTGCTGCAATAGCAGTAGATGTTATGTGGGACATCATAGGCTTGGACTAGTTGCCGCGGTGTGTCATTGCTGCAATAGCAGTAGATGTTATGTGGGACATCGTAGGCTTGTACTAGTTGCCGCAGTGTGTCGTTGCTCTACAATAGCAGTAGATGTTATGTGGGACATCGTAGGCTTGTACTAGTTGCCGCAGTGTGTCGTTGCTCCTCAATAGCAGTAGATGTTATGTGGGACATCGTAGGCTTGTACTAGTTGCCGCGGTGTGTCGTTGCTGCAATAACAGTAGATGTTATGTGGGACATCATAGGCTTGGACTAGTTGCCGCGGTGTGTCATTGCTGCAATAGCAGTAGATGTTATGTGGGACATCGTAGGCTTGTACTAGTTGCCGCGGTGTGTCATTGCTGCAATAGCAGTAGATGTTATGTGGGACATCATAGGCTAGTACTAGTTGCCGCAGTGTGTCGTTGCTCCTCAATAGCAGTGGATGTTACGTGGGACATCGTAGGCTTGGACTAGTTGCCGTGGTGTGTCATGGTAAGTGAACTTCGCTGAACAGGGAGTATAATGCAAACTTCAAATATAAATTTTTTTTTCAACTCTGAGATTTGATGATTTATAATTGGGGACTTGCTCTTGTTCTCAGCAGAGGCAGCAGATATTTTGATGTTGTGACTGGTCCACATCTTCCCTTAATATCAGACTGAGGCCTGAATTAAGAAAACGAATAAATCAATCCTGTCTGGTTTTCGTCTGTCTTTTTTTTTTTTCTTCTCTCATTTACCCCAGCCCCCAACCCCCCCCCCCCACCCACCCACCCCCACCCTCTCCCCCATCACCCACCCCCACCCTCTCTCCCATCACCCCACTCCCCTCCAGTGGTATCAACTACGATTGTTGAAATTTTCTTGTTTATCCTGTAGATGTTCTTGTTTAAATTTGTTTCTCACTCTTTCTCTCTCTCTTTCTCTCTTCTTCCTGGCTTGCAGCTGCTCCTGGACTACAAAGCAGAGATCATGATACAGAGAGCAGGTGCCACGGGTCAGCTGTTTTGCCGTCGACCCTCTTCAACTGGCCATCGCCTACCAGCACTTCCAGTGTTCCAAGCTGCTGTTGGCTGAAGGGGCGGAGCCTCTGTATGCCCCCTACCACACGCTCGTGGTGCAAAGGGGACACTTGAGTTTTGCACAGCTTCTTTATGAGTTTGGTACGAGACTGTGGGCTCAAGACGGAGGAGGGCGTTACCCCTGGGAGGTGGCGCCACGTCGAGTCAGGGACGATGAGGAGGAGTCGGGGAGTCAGGCGCTGTTGGGCTTTCTGGAGAAATTGAAAGGTCAGGGAAATGGGCGGTGAATGCAATGAATGGCTGGAAGGCGTGGTTGGATGTGTGTGGTAGTGGCTTGTTAAAGTCGCTTTTTGTCTGATTTTGTGTGTGTGTGTGTGTGTGTGTGTGTGTGTGTGCGCGTGTGTGTGTGATGTCTTGTGGTGTGTTTGTGTGTGTGTATGTGTGTGTGTGTGTGATGTGATGTGACGTGGTGTCTTGTGGTGAATGTGTGTGTTGTGATGTGGTGTCTTGTGGTGAGTGTGTGCGTGCGTGTGTGTATGTATGTGTGTGAATTTGTGTGTGTAATGTGATGGTGGTGTGTGTGTGGTGTGTGTGTGTGTGTGTGTTTTTATATCAGTGTGCACATTGTTGGGAAAGTGTCTGGTGTCTTCAAGGGCTCCTCTGGAAGTCCTTTGAATGGAAGGAGTGAGAAGACTTGCCCATCATCCTGTTACACCACTTTTTTTCAATTTGCTTTAGCTGACATTAACATATCCTCCCATGTGCCCATATGATGTCATCAACTCTCTAATCCCCCTCATTATCTCCAGGGCAACTGCTCCGCTCCTGCAACTGCCGATGGAGTCTCTGGGACACAGCGGTGAAGAACAGTTCACCAGATTCCCTTCTGCAAATGTTCTCCCATGTCCTTTCTGCAAGGTGTCAGTCCCTCATAAATCTTCTGCCTTCTCCTCCTTTCCTTTCCTTACCTTACCTTACCTTACCATACCGTACCATACTTTACCTTACCTTACCTTACCTTACCGTACCATACTTTACCTTAACCTTACCTTACCTTGCCTTACCTTACCGTACCATACTTTACCTTACCGTACCTTACCTTACCTTTCCTTACCTTACTGTACCATACTTTACCTTACCTTACCTTACCATGATCTTCTAGGGTCTCTTACATGATTCTCTCCAGAAAGATGTTGAAAAGGACTGGAGATAGTAGGCACCCTTGTCTGACTCCGACTGTGGTCAGGAAGAACTGGCCCTGCTGGCTATTGAGAAGTACTGTGCTGCTGAAGTGTTCGTAGAGGGCCTGGATGACTTGAACGAGCCTCTCATCAATGTTGAAGTCTCTGAGAACCTGCCATAGGACGTTGTGCCACACCCGGTCGAATGCCTTCTTAAAGTCAATGAAGTTATGGAAGAGGTCCTTTTGATGTTGTAGATGCTTTTCAATCAGGACTCGACAGTTGAAAATTTGTTCCACAGTGCTCCGCCCTCTTCTAAAACCTGCTTGTTCTTCTGATAGCAGTTCCTCAGCCTTGGATTTCAGTCAGTTGAGGATGATGCGAAGCATGACTTTGCTGGGGTGGCTGATCAGACTTATAGTCCTGTAATTTTGGCATTGTTTGAGGTTGCCCTTCTTGGGTAAGGAAATCACCAATGACTGGGTCCACTCTGTTGGCCACTTCTTTTCTGTCCAGATCTTCTGACAAAGCATTGTTAGTGCTTCTGTGGTCTTTTTCCCTCCGTAGATCACCACACCTCCATCAGCATTGGCAGCAGGCCGGTCTGCAACCTTCGTTTCACAGACGATATCGACCTCATGGGGGGCAGCAACATCAAGCTCCAGGATCTCACAAACAGACTTGTCACAAGAGCAAGTGCCTGCGGCATGGAGGTCAGCACAGAGAAGTCAAAGATCATGGTCAACAGCATGACTAACAGCATGCCAACATAATCATGAATGGTGAGCCCCTGGAAGAAGTGACCAGCTTCAGGTACTTGGGAGCAACCCTGTCCAAAGATGGCACCTGCACAGCAGAAATCCGAATCAGGATCAACTCCGCATCAGCAGCGATGGCCAGACTGAACAGAGTGTGGAAGAGCAACATCAATTTCCACACAAAATTCCGGCTCTACAAGTCACTAGTGGTCTCGATCCTCTTATATGGTTGCGAGACATGGACACTGCTGGCCAAAACAGAAAGAAGAATCCAGGCGTTTGAGACCAGGTGCCTGAGGAAACTACTCCGCATCTCCTACAAAGAACACAAGACCAATGATTATGTGCGGAACCTGGTCACTAACCTTGTTGGGCCCCACGAACCACTTCTGGCAACCGTCAAACGACGGAAGATGGCATGGTTTGGCCAGGTCATTCGTCACAACACCCTCTCCAAAACCATCCTTCAAGGTACCGTTGAAGGAGAGCGCAGACGAGGACGGCAGAGAAAGAGCTGGTCCGACAACATAAAGGACTGGACCAAAATGACCATGCCAGATCTCCTCACGACAGCCACCAACAGAAGACCCTGGAGAGAAACGGCGTCTGCCTCATCACGTCCCCCCAACGACCCCAGCGGTCAAGGGAATGACGGACTGACTGACCTTATCATACCGTACGATACCTTACGATACCTTACCTTACCTTACCTTACCTTACCTACTACTAGCGTACCATACTTTACCTTACCTTACCCTACCTTACTGTACCATACTTTACCATACCTGACCGTGCCTTGCCTTACCTTACCTTACCTTACCGTACCATACTTTACCTTACCTTACCATACTGTACCATACTTTACCTTACCTTACTTTACCTTACTGTGCCATACTTTACCTTACCTTACTGTACCTTACCTTACTTTACCTCACCTCACCGTACTGTACCATACCTTACCATATTTTACCTTACCTTACCTTACCGTACCGTACTGTACCATACTTTACCTTAGCTTATCTTACCTTACCATACCTTACCTTACCTTAACGTACCATACCCTACCTTACCTTAACGTACCCTACCTTACTTTACCTTACCTCAACAGAGCGTACCTTACCTTACCTTACCTTACCTTACCTTACCTTAACGTACGTTACCTTACCTTACCTTACCTTAATGTACTGTACCTTACCTTACCTTACCTTGCCTTAACGTACATTACCTTACTTTACCTTAATTAAGTACCTTACCTTACCTTAACTTAACTTAACTTACCATACCTTACCTTACCTTACCGTACCTTACCTTACCTTTCCTTTCCTCACCTTACCTTACCTTACTGTACCTTACCATACCTTTCCTCACCTTACATTACCTTACCTGTTGCAGATTTCACGTCTGTGGCTTGTGGCACCCAAGCAAGGATGCCCAGTCTGATCAGAAACAGTGTGTTTGCAGGTCACACTATGGCCCTTTGCGGTTGGCTGGGAGGTAAAGCATCATTACCCTCATCTTACCTGGTGCATGTTTAACATCTGTGGCACCTAGACAAAGATGCCCTTTCTGATCAGGAGCAGTGTGTTTGCAGGCCACCCTCGCAGCCTCAAGTCCTGCTGCCGCTTGGCAGTGTGGCGCCAGATCCGCTCGGTGAAGAGGACGGCAGCCGCGCTCAACCACCTGCCACACGTGCCACGGGGAGTGATCCAGTACCTGACCTTTGAACTGCTGTGACCTGACACTGACCTTGGGGAGTGATCCAGTACCTGACCTTTGAACTGCTGTGACCTGACGCTGACCTCGGGGAGTGATCCAGTACCTGACCTTTGAACTGCTGTGACCTGACACTTACCTCGGGGAGTGATCCAGTACCTGAGATTTGAACTGTGACCTGACACTTACCTCGGGGAGTGATCCAGTACCTGACCTTTGATCTCCTGTTACCTGACACTGACCTCAGGGAGGAGGTGTGCGAGAAAGAGAGGAAGAAGAGGTTCATGGGGGGAGAAAGGGTGGGGGAGGGTGAAGGGATGGATGGCGGGGAAGAGGTGGATGGTGGGGGGGGGGGTAGGGGGTGGTGCAGGGTAGGGTGGGGGGGTGGGTGGGGGTGTGATCAAGATAAGAGGGTGAAAGGGGAGGAAGAGATATGAATGAAAGAAGAAGTAGGGTGAGTGGAAGGGGTGGGTGAAGAACGACGGCAAGGAAACCAATCTGTATGGATTATTATGCTAGATATTACTGAAGAAGAGATGTGATTCTTCTTCTTCTTCCTCGTTTGCCATCCCGTTAGATGAGCAGCCCGGTGTCCTCGATAAAGGCTCCCGTCCGTCGCAGTTCCTCCAGGGTGCTGTACAGCTTGGCTTCCACTGCTGTCGGTGTTGGCCAGTACTTCCCTCTGGATGCTGCATACGCCATACAGTCTTGAAGGATGTGGTCGGTTGTCATTGGTCCCTCACCACAAGGGCACTCTCCACTCTGTCCAATGCCAAATTTTGTGTGCATGTGGTGGAGCAGGCGATTGTGTCCAGTCCTCAGGCGGAAGATCTTGACCTGTTCCCGTCGTCCCAGCAAATGGTATGTGTCTTCTGGATTGTATTTGGGATGCAGGAGGCGCCATTTTATTCCTTGCTGTGCCTTGATGATTGTCCTAATTTCATCGTATGACACCAGGTTGTTGGCCTGCTCCTTCTGTGCACCATCTTTTGCCAGAATGGCCGCTTTTTCGTTGCCTCTGATGCCACAGTGTGCTGGTACACATTGTATCCCACTTTCTCCACTCTGGCACTCAGGGCAACAAGGGCTGAAGGGAGATGGTTCTGTTCTTTGCAGCGGGAGTTCTTGAGGGCTTGGAGCAAGGAGAGAGTGTCAGAGAACACCACCACCTGCCCTGTTGTTCTTGTGGAGTTCTGCGAGACTGTTGTGGTTGCCTCACAGAGGGTTTCTCGCTCAGCTTGGAAGTTGGTGGAGTATTTTCCTGTTGGAATTGCAATTTCTTCATCTCTGTCTTTGTATCAGGGAAGATTCCAGCTCCACCATCCCTCGTTGCTTCTGTGGCGGAGCCATCTGTAAAGACATGGGTCCAGTCTTCCTGGGGGTACTGGTTGCAGATATACTCCATGGCCAGGGCCTTCCTTTGGGTGTCTGACCGTATTCCTCTCTTCTCCACTCCGGGAATGCTGGTGACGACTGTTGGGAACACCTGCCTCTTCCAAGATGGGTGGGTGACATTTGCCGGGATAGGCTTTGCTTCGTGTTCCATCAAGACTGGGGTTTGTCTTTCAAGGCGTCTTGACTGGTGGATGAAGCTGCCTCTTTTCAACCGGCTCTTGGTGGGTCTGCTCATTCTGTTGTTCATTGGATGGTTTTCAAGGCGTTTGAATTTTGCTGCCTGGATGAGGATCTTTGTGTCCCTTCTGTCCTCCAATGACTGTAGCCCAGTGGTCTCCTCCATCTTCAAGATTGGGGTGGATCTCATGGCGCCAGTTATGACACGCTGAGCTTGGTTCTGTATCTTGTTGAGATGGTCGAGGTTAGACTTTGCAGCTAATGCCCATACTGATGTCCCGTACTCAACTACAGGTCGGACTCTCCCTGTATAGAGTGTCTTCAGGATACGTTCGTCAGTCCCCCAGTCCGTCCCTGCAAGTTTCCTCATGATCACCAGTCTCAATTTGGCCCTGCTACAGCATCTGGTGATCTGCTGTTTCCAAGTGAGCCTGCGGTCAAAGGTCACTCCCAGGTAGGTAGGTGTGGGTTCCTCTGCAAGCCTTTGGTTGTTCAGTGTCAGCTTCGCCTCTTGCTTCTTGCTGGATAGGCTGAAGACTGTGTAGGTTGTTTTGCTTGAGTTGACAGAGACAAGCCATTCCTTGGTCCAGTCGCTGATCTTGTTAAGCGCAGTCTGGAGGTGTACCTGTGCTGTAGTGGTGTACTCTTCAGAGCACCACAGTACCAGGTCATCTGCGTAGATTGCTCCTCTGACCCCTCTTGGCAGTTCTCTGACGATGTCATCTGTGAAGATGAGAAACAGCGTTGGCGAAAGGACTCCTCCTTGTGGTACTCTCTGTCTCAGCACCTTCTTCTTGCTTTTCTGGCCCTGAATCTTGACTCGGGCTTGTGGTTGTGTAGGTACTGGCTGATTCAGGTGTACATCCTCCCAGATACACCATAGTGTAGTTTGAGCCGAAGTCCATCCTTCCAGGCGTTGTGGAACGCCTTCACCATGTCAATCCAGACAGCAAGTGTGTTCTTCTTTTCTTGGAAAGTGTCCTCAATGCTTTGCGTGATGAATGTGATCTGGTCTTCTGTTGATCTGTGTTGGCGGAAGCCTGCCCATTCAGGGCTCAGCAGCTGATGCTCCTCAAGGAGCCAGACAAGCCTTGTGTTGACAAGTCTCTCCATCAGCTTCCCTAAGCAGCTTGTAAGGCTGATGGGTCTGTAGCTGTCAGCCTTCGACTTGTCCTTTCCCTTTTTGTGAATGGGGATCATGTCTGCTTCCCTCCAACACTGTGATACTGATCCTGTCTTCCAGCTGGAGTTAAAGATTTTTAGAAGGACTGCCTTGCTCTTCATCCCAAGATGCAGAATCATTTCATTTGTGATTCCTCTGGTCCAGGTGACTTCTTCAGATTGAGACTCTGCAACGCTTCCTCCAGCTCCTTCTCTGTGAAAGCTGTGGTCATGACTTCCTCTTGGGGCTCTTCCTCATGAAGTTCACCTTGGGCCCTGTGCACTGCAGCTCTATGTTCAGGAGGGACTTCCAGATTGCTGATGTTTTCATAGACGTCTATGAAGTGGTCTGCTGCTTTCTTTCCAGAGAGGTTATTTCCATTCTCTTGTATTGTTATAGTGGTGTGACTTGTTGTTTCATTACAGAGGGTTCTAGCCAGTTTCCACAGCTTGCTGCCATCCCTGTCAAGGTTTAGGCTTTCAGTTTTCTCTTGCCAGCTTTTCCTTGCAGCTTGTGCGCAGGACAGCTTGTATCTGGCAGTTACTTCCTTCAGCGCTATGTTGTTCTCCAGTGATGGCTGCTTTTCTGCTCGGTCCCTGGCTTCCGTAACGGCATCTTCCAGATTCTGGAGTTCCTCCATCCAGTAGGGCTTGTAGTCTTTACGTGCTCCTCTTGGGATGGATTCTGTAGCAGCTTTCAAGACGGCCTTTGTGAAGTCTTGAACCATCTTGTTTGAGTCCTTCTGCCTGATGTTGATTGGCTTTGTTCACGATACACGATATTTTATTTGTCCTCATAAAATACAAGGAAAATTTGTTTGTGGTGCCATTATCAAAATTCACATTTACAACAACTTATAAACAAGTATATCATTAAAAATATTCCACTCTTTGCACTGTGCTCAGTCATTCCTTGTCAATTCATTTATCCATCTTGTGTCAGTTTGTACATATATATGAATATTAACTCTTTCATCCCTACAACCCGGTTTTCCAGTTTGCAGAAATCCTACCTTCCTTACTACAGCCTGGAAAACCGGGCAGCACAAAATCCCTCCTTTCCTTCCTGCAGCCCGGAAAATCGGTTCTCGCGGTAAGCGCTTCGAACTTCGCGCAAGTTGCGTCATCGGTACATGTCATGACCGGGTCGCTCGCGCGGCAGTGTTTATGAATGGAATGGATGCCAGATGGCCCCTACAGAGTGGGAAAGTTATTGCTGCTCTATTCTGGCCGGTTTGCTACTGCACACGTGGCAGTTCTCACTTTACACTTCTTTTTCTTTTCTCTAAATCCAGGAATGAAGAGAATACTCGTATTATAAGAATCTAGGAACAAGAGGAAGTAATGGTTCATATAAAAGTAGGAATGAAAGAGTTAACGCATGCACGCACACATCTTACCACCCCTCCCACCCCACCCCCAGATACACACACCACACCATACAGTCACCCCCCAGATACACACGGACAACCACACAATACAACAACCACACACCCGCCACACACCCACCACACCACCTCACATATGACATTCATACACAAACACTTAAATAAAACACTCCAACTGCACAAAACCAGAACGCATCCAATGAATATTATCAAAACAATTGTGCAACTGGTAAGACAGAATGCCAAGACAGAAACCATTAGTGAAGCGGAGGAGAAGAACTAAGGCAAGAAGAAGCAAGACAGAGAGAAAGAAGGAGTAGTGTTTTCAGCCACAAAGAATTAACTCTTTCTGTGCCATTGTGTTCTGTGGTTTGGCTCTTTCTGTACCATTGTGTTCTGTGGGCTGGCTCTTTCTGTCCATGTGTTCTGTGGCTGGCTCTTTCTGTACCATTGTGTTCTGTGGGCTGGGGGATTTCATCATTTATTTGTGCTGACACTTAACAGGAAATGCAGAGAGGGGGGTGAGAAAGTGCAGCTTCATACCGAACTGAAATTATTGTTATTATTAAGAGTACTTGCACAGTGCCAATCGCCAATTAGAGACCAATCTCTATGCCCCCCTTCACGTAACGGGCTGCCTACCTGGGTAGAGTACACTGAAGAGCTGCCTGCTGATGCTTCGGTCATTTCTCATCATTCAGTCTGACAGTCACTCAGTTTGTTTTCTTTTTATTTATTTCTTTCTTTTTTCATTCATGTCTTCATTCTTTTGGTGCATGCCATGTGTATACGTGTCCTCCATACCAACAGCCAAACTGTCCTCTTCCACACATTGGCGACGGGATGTAAAGTGTGAGCAAAATGTTAGCTGTCCTTCACACATGGACTGTCGGTTTACAGTTGTTTTTTTTAAGTGGAGTCAGAACCAGTGTTAACTCCAGTCCAAGGGAAAAATGCCCTTCTTGAACCAAAACACCACAGCAAAGATTCGAACCTGCAACCTCAGGATCACAAGTCTGGCTCTGCACCGACCGAGCTGTTCCAGACTCAGAGTATGAAATGAAAGGAAATGACATTCACATGAAATGACATTCACTTGAAATGACATTTCATATGAAATGACATTCACATGAAATGACATTCATATGAAATGACATTCACATGAAATGACATTCATATGAAATCACGTTCACATGAAATGACATTCATATGAAATGACATTCATATGAAATGACATTCACATGAAATGACATTCACATGAAATCACATTCATATGAAATGACATTCACATGAAATGACATTCATATGAAATGACATTCACATGAAATGACATTAACATGAAATGACATTCACTTGAAATGACATTCATATGAAATGACATTAACATGAAATGACATTCATATGAAATGACATTCACATGAAATGACATTCATATGAAATGACATTCATATGAAATGACATTCACATGAAATGACATTCACTTGAAATGACATTCATATGAAATGACATTAACATGAAATGACATTCACTTGAAATGACATTATCATGAAATGACATTCACTTGAAATGACATTCACATGAAATGACATTCATATGAAATGACATTAACATGAAATGACATTAACATGTGCTAGAAGTGAGTGAAATGTATATGTATGTGAGTGTGTAACAAATATGAAGCGCATGTGTTTGTCAGAGAAGCCTAGAATGCGGGAATAGCTCAGTTGGCAGAGCGCTGGACTCATAATCTTGGTGTTCCTGGGGTTGCAGGTTCGAATCTCCACCGGGCGGTTTCGGTACAGGGGGATTTTTCCCACGGAGTTAACACTGGTTCTGACTCCATTTCCCATACAGTCCTTCAAATAAGACTATAAACCAAGGTTCCGTGTGTGGACACACGCATAACGTCTTGCACACTCGTAAAATCCTATCACCAACTTTTGGAAGAGAAGGCCAGTTTGGCCGTTGGTATGGATGACATGTTACACACAGCATGCACCCTCCGTGAAAAATTGAAAGGATGAAGGAAATTGGATGAACGATATTGACTGGATGACATGGGAAATGACTGAATGAAGCACCGGCAGGCAGCTTTTCAGTCGGCACTACCCAGGTAGGCAACCCGTTGCGTACACAAGACTGTTGATTGACAGCGCCTAGAACTGTGGCAAGGTGCTTTATTATTATTATTTTATTATTATTATTATTACTACTACTATTATTATTATTACTATTATCGTTATTAATAAAAGCACAGCCTTTAGTATGGAATTCAAAAAGTGTGGGATCGTACTTTTATGTTTTGTCCAAGGAAAGTCACTAGTCATGGTAATTTGAAGGTCTGACTTACTGTGATATTGAGTCAAGAGGCTTGTTATGTGACAGTATTCTGCAAAGGACTGTGACATTGAGTCAACAGGCTTGTTATGTAACGGTATTCTGCAAAGGACTGTGACGTTGAGTCAGCAAGCTTCTTATGTAACAATATTGTGCAAAGGAGAGCCAGAAACAGATGCTCGGCAGGGAGTTGCGCCTCTGTATTTTCTGCCATATTGTGGCGTGGTATGTGTGTTGGGTGGAAGAATTTTTTTTACCCAAGGTAAGCGAGAGATTTCATGCAAATGACTTCAAGCACACTGGCTTTCATAGCGGCATTATCTACTTGATGAGAACACTGAAATAAAAAGAGAGAGTATACCCGGTACATGTGTAAGGTTTGATGCTTGTATATTTCCCATGCATGTGTGTATGCCTCTATGTGTGTGTGTGTATGTGTGTGTGTGTGTTTTCTTTCTCACATCATGATGCCCTCAAATACATCATACATACAGATATATATATAGAGAGAGAGATTTTTTTTTTCTTGTTTTTTGTTTTTGTTTAAATAAGTCTAACTCTCCTCCACCGAGGTGAGGTCACATGACCACTTGTCTTGACTAGGGTAGATGGCCATGTGCACAGCGTCAAGGGGTGGGGTGGGTGAGGTAGATGGCCAGGTGCACAGCGTCAAGGGGTGTGGTAGATGGCCAGGTGCACAGCGCCAAGGGTTGGGGTGGGTGTGGTAGATGGCCAGGTGCACAGCGCCAAGGGTGGGGTGGGTGAGGTAGATGGCCAGGTGCACAGCGCCAAGGGGTGGGGTGGGTGTGGTAGATGGCCAGGTGCACAGCGTCAAGGGGTGGGGTGGGTGTGGTAGATGGCCAGGTGCACAGCGTCAAGGGGTGGGGTGGGTGTGGTAGACGGCCAGGTGCACAGCGTCAAGGGGTGTGGTAGATGGCCAGGTGCACAGCGTCAAGGGGTGGGGTGGGTGTGGTAGATGGCCAGGTGCACAGCACCAAGGGTTGGGGTGGGTGTGGTAGATGGCCAGGTGCACAGCGCCAAGGGGTGGGGTGGGTGTGGTAGATGGCCAGGTGCACAGCGCCAAGGGATGGTGTGGGTGTCAGGTATAGGATGTCCTCCAAGTTTGCTTTACCTGACACTTAGAGGAGCTTCCAGTTCTCGAAACACTGCATAACAATTGTAGTGAGGGGGGTGGGAGAGGGAAGGGGTGTCCAACAGTCTGTGTGTGTGTGTATTTGTGTAACGTGATTGTGTTGTTACGACTGACTAGATGTGGATCCGTTCATTCATGACATGCTGACAATTGGGAGCTGTTCCCCTCTGAGGCCTGTTTGCAATGACTCTATCCAGGAACGTGCGCACATTCCACGTGCCAAGGGTGAGATGAATAATCTGCATCTTTTTTTTTTTTTTAACTGTTGCGGTAGGCTGACTAGGGAAGAATGGAGCAGGCAATGTTTAGGACTCCTTTTCTAGCCCCCTTCCTCATGCTATGGAGGTGAGCAGTGTTATCCTGAAAAGGGCTGCTCAGTCGCTCAGGTGGCTGCCCAACTCCACTGCTGCTCCAGTTCAGCGAAGAACGACCCTATGGCCTGAGCCATAGAGGTTAAAAAAAAACGCTTCAAAGAGACTCTCAAATTATCCTTGAAAGCGTTTAACATAACCCTGACACCTGGGAACAAACTGCTATGGATCGAGCTAGGTGGCGCTACAATCTGGAAATAGTGTTGATTGCTTTCACTAGTTTCAGTTATTTAAAACCATAATTGCAGGTTCTTCTGACGCTGCGTTTTTATGCCACGGGGACATTCCAAGATGTGTGTGCTGAACTAATTGGTATACATCAGAGCACTGCCAGTAGAACCATACGGCAAGTGACAGAGGCTTTTCTGCCTTCACTGCCACAATGGATTCACCTTCCAAATGCAGAGGAAGCAAGAAGATCCTCTGAAAAATTCTTTCAGATGGCTGGGATGCCCAATGTTTTTGGCTGCATCGATGGGACTCATGTCCGCATCCAGTCCCCTGGGGTTGAAGGAAATGAACATGAGTTTGTTAACAGAAGAGGAAAGCACTCAATGTTCAGGTTAGTACTCTGAAGAAGTCTTTGTTTGAAGAAGTATTGTAAATAAGGATGATGATATTCTCACTTTTATATATACTTACTACTTGGTACTAGAGCACCAGTAACATTGGCTTGTTGTGTGGGAGTAATTGCTCTTGAATGGGGAAGTCTTCAAAACATCTTACATACAGCATGTTTTCATTGGGAAGAGATAGGTCAGTGACGTGTGTTTTCGAAATATATCTAATGTATAGATCTATAACATGTGTCATCTTCATATGTACATAGGTTGGGCAAATAGTGTTTGCAAGTTGGGCTCTTCCAAAAGCTTTGTTTGTTTTTTTCTCCCCTGCACCTACCTTGCCCCAGTGCCATCATTTCCTGTCCTCTCTACTTCATGTTGATTACTTCAGGCCAGTGATTCCATTGATGTTCGCTCCCTTTTTGGAAAAAAAAAACTTTCTTTTGACATCTTGAGTCAAATATTGATATGACATTTGCAAAGTGTATGTTTGTTATGAGAAAGTTGGACCTGCTTTGTTATTCATTTCAATGTCTTTGTCAAACATACTAATTTTCATTTGCAATATTGATTTGCAGGTTATATGTGATGCAGACTTATTCTTTATCGATGTGGTTGCCAGGTGGCCGGGCAGTGTACATGATGCACGAATACTCAGGTAAATTATGATGTATCAAGGTCCTCTGAAGTTCTGTGTATATTGCATAGCAAATTATGTAAGTTCAAAGCAAATGTAATTAAGTATAAAAACTATAAGCATGAAGCAAGAAGATGGAACATGTCGTTATAAAAACTATAAGCATGCTGACACTCAATAGTTGAGCCATCCTGTGGTACATTACAGTCCAGCCTAACAAATCAAAGGATTAATCAACTATGAAGGAGCGGTATTTGATTTACTATTAAGGCAGTGATTCATTGTTACCCTTGGATGCCTTGTGATATCGAGTATTCAGTTTGTGCCTTTAAAAGGAAAACGTGGGTTCTTACAATTTAATGTAAGTTACGCCATTTACAGGCAGTCTGGTTTCTTTGAGGCCATGGAAGGGAACCATCCACCAGTCGGGGGACATCTCCTTGGGGACAGTGGATACATGCTGCGGGACTGGCCAATTACCCCTGTCCTCAATCCTCAAACCCATGATGAAGAGCATTTTAATGACGTTCACACATCGACACAGTCCACTGTCGAAAGGAGCATTAGTGTTGCCAAGAGGCGGTGGCACTGTCTGCAAAGTGTTTTACATGTGACACCAGACAGTGCCTGCCAGATAATTACTGTCTGCCTGATCCTTCACAACCGAGCAAGGTGTGTGCATACGTTTGCTTCTCAAAGTTATATCAGTTTATTAATATTATTATTACCTATATTTACACGGATGTACATATTAAGCTATGATATGAAAATACTTTTTCCACATTTCATGCACAAAGCTTGCGAATATAAAGTGATCTTGACTCACAGTGACACCTACATCTGAATTTTTTTTTTTCTTAAAACAAGGGTGGGGGGGGGGGGGGGGGGGATCTTGAAATTAAGCAAATTGTAACAAGTTACAGAAAGAAGTCCTTTGGTCAGACATTCAGAAAACTCGAAATGTTCAGGTTTTCAATATTATCCAGAAATTAAGTGATTTCACCATTTTCATTTACATTTAGCTTAGAATGGGTGCCAGTTTTTTTTCCCCTTGTATATACTCAGCCGAAGGAGTAATTATCAGATCAGCAAAACACTAACTTTAGTTTCTCTATTGCACATGTTTGTCAGATACTGTCCTTGTTAGCAGATTCTTCTCACGCCCCCACCTAAGTGATGGCCTAGCCCAGGCTGATGGGCTGCCCACATTGTTCTATACTGGATGATACTTTAAACCAAGATCCTATGCATGAACGCAGGCATAAAGTATCTAGCATGCACGTTGAATCCCATCCTATGCTGGTGTATATGGACATCATGTATACACATTCTCAGTGTAAAATTGAAAGAACAAACGAGGAAAGGAAAAATGTGTGACCAACGTATGACTGAATAACACAGAAAATGACTGAATGTGCAGGAAGGCAGTTCTTAATCCAGTCGGCTGTTTATGAGTAGGCAGCCTGTTGTATGGAGTTTGTTGATTGTAAAGGGCTTTAAGATTGGTCTATGACCGAGATTTGGCACTATATTAGTATCCTGTGATAATAATAACCACAGCCAGTGTTAAAAGTTTATGTCATCAGGGGGAAAAAATCGTCTGGAAAAAAATTTCAAATTTACTGTCTTTGTTTCTGTGTGAATTATGGTTGCTGGGGGTGAGCGAATCCATCTCCCTTGAACTCGTCCCCCTAAATCCCCACAGCTACACTCTGTCCCCCATCTGCTGCGTGCAGAGTTTCTTAACTAATTTTCTTTTATGTCTAAATTGTATGCAGGTTTCTGGCTTTGCCTGATTTCGACTCTGATGAAGAATCTGACAATGATGACGATGATGATGATGACGACGATGATGATGATGATGATGATGACAATGACGACGATGATGATGATGATGATGAACCTCGGTACTGTGGCAGTGCAGTAGAAAGAGCTAGAGTTGCTGCTGGCAAGGTAGCCTGCAACAGGCTGTTCAACTTTCTTGCGCACCAACCCTGATGTAAGTGTGAATATCTGTTACATTACTTGAAAAAGTAGTTGATGTACAAGTCACTGTTATCATTAAGTGGCACTTCTCAGTAATTGTTACATTTGACAAAACGCTTTGGTCCCTCCCCCCAAAAAAACATAAACAGGAGCTGGTCCTTTTTTTGCATCTGCTTAAACCACTTATAATGTATGTTACTTGCATGATTTATCTTTTCCCTTAGTTCACTTGGAAGGGGAGGGGAGAGAGGGGCAGAAATGTGATATTTTTAGTATGCAGCTTTGCATTTTTGGAACTTACATCTGGTTATTGTTCTGTCAAATCTTAATGTTCGGGTATTTTCAATATTGCCTGTGGTTCTTTAAGAATAAAAAGGCAAAACTTCTAAGAGACTTTGTTTTTGTAGCTGAAGGAAAAATGTTTTTTTTTAATTAAAGACTGACTGTTAATCAACTATTTTTGGCATGTGCATCACATTCATAATTCAGAAAATAAAAAATAATACAAAAAAGCATGTTTTAGTACATAACATCCCCATTTATTCAATTCTCATGTCCATTATCCGAGTACAAAACATGTATCATGTTCAGACTACAAAACATGCATTTCCTGTTGGAAAAAGGAAAACTTTCAGCATCAGTCACCATGCATGGTGCTTGTAGCACCCAATTCCTTGGCAACTTTAGCGTCTAGAAGCTTCACTTCTAGCTCAGTTTTCCTTAGTTCCCGCTCCTTTCTCTTTACATCTAGCTCCTTTTCCCTTTCTGTGAGGCTTTGCAGATTCTCCTTTCTCTTTACATCTAGCTCCTTTTCCCTTTCTGTGAGGCTTAGCATATTCAGTTCCCGCTCCTTTCTCTTTACATCTAGCTCCTTTTCCCTTTCTGCGAGGCTTTGCAGATTCACCATTGATTCAAGGATCATAATTTCAAAGTCCTTTTTTTTTTTGCCGCCTTTTAGAGTCTTCCACTTGATTTTTCAGAAACTCGTCTTGCAATTAATCAGCAGCAGCTGTTTGCTGAAATCTGGAGAGAGACTGGGGTGTTGAAGCGGCATCAGGTAGACTTGGCTCTGGAAAGAGGCAGAACACAAAAGGTAGCATTAGAAACACATTCAAGTATAAGTTTAATATGTGTTAGTGTGATGCATGGCTGGCCGTAAAAATAAAATGAGAGGCGACGAATAGAATACTTGATGTGCATTCTTATTCATAGTCTGGATGGAGGCTGGGAGTGGACTACAATTACTGATGAGTGTTGAGTGCTTCATCTAATTAGTATCTATGCGTACTGTCCTTCATGTGAGTGTAAATCCAAGCTGGCTGTGTATACATAAGCGGGACTTGAAGATAGGGCGAAAAGGGTAGGGAGAGATGAGTGCTTAATCACATGGTTTGTAGTACAATATATGAATGTACATTTATATCAAATCAAGTTACTTGCTGCTGTACTATGTTTAAAACATCCATTTAACGACCTATTTTGTTTCTTTTTTTCTGGCTCATTGCTCTTAAAAAGTTCCATTGTTGCGTTATGACTCTGTGTCTGTTGATTAAATTGTATTGCATCAGTTTCAGTTCCTTCAGGTTGAGTTTTGACTTTGTATACATGCAGTTTTTAACACCCTCCCCTCCCCCTTCTTTTTTTTTTATACAGGAGAGTCGTCATACACATTCACATATGTTTTCTTTTACGAAACATCAAGTCCCATGTCATGTTAGTTTTTCTTACCAACACAGATCTTGAAATAGCATTGCTTCAATCATGTATCGGTTTCAGTTCCCAAAAATTCAACTGTGATACATGCAATTATTGCCATATCTTTTTCCCTTCTGTTGTAATATTTAACAAGAAAACTCAAATCCCATGGCACGGTACTTTTCGTACTAACTCGGATCTTACACTGATGCTCCAAAGTGTTACTGAAAGAGCATTGTATCACTTTGTTTCATTTCACTCAGGTTGTGCTGTTCAGTTGCTTGTACATGTGCAGTTATTTCCATCTGTTTATTTTTATTCTTGTCTTGACATACATGCATGTCATAACCTAAACAGTTAACTTTTTGTTTGTAATTGTTTTGCAATAGCCGTAATAATTTTACTGTTCAAAGTTTCCTTTACACTGACAATAGTGAGGCACAGTGTGAGTTCAGTATGACAACAGTGAGGCACAGTGTGAGTTCAGTATGACAATAATGAGGCACAGTGTGAGTTCAGTATGACAATAGTGAGGCACAATGTGAGAACATTCAGTATGACAACAGTGAGGCACAATGCGAGTTCAGTATGTATTCCAGCAACTGTTTTTTGTGGGACATGTTTGTTGCAAGTGACTTCATAACAAATAAAATGTGGAGAAAACAATGCTGAGAGACTGTGCTATTTTTTTCTTTAAGATAGAGGCAGAAAGCATTTTGAGGCAGAAAGGGCTGAATACCATAACAGTGACTGTGAACATGTGACTGCTGTTATCTCTTAATAACCTATTTGAAAGCTTAATAATTTTGAATTGCCCATTTCCATCCTTCATCAATCTGTTCACCAAAACATTGTTACGATTTATGCCACACACTAAATGGCATAAGTGGCACACATGCCATTCAAGAATCCACAAAATATATATTAAGGAAAAATGGAGTGCGAATTCTTTGGCTTGTATCCTGTTTTCGTATAGAATAGTAAAAAAAAAAGTAATTTTTTTACTTAAAAAAAAAAAAAAAAATCATGCTATCAAAACTAGATAAACAAGTATACAATACCGAATTGCCCATTTCTTTTCCCACTTACTTGGTAAAACGACATTTTTTAACAGAACATTAATTTACATCTCGTAACTAATGAACATACTGTTTAAAATAAATGCTTCATTCCCAATACCATGCATTTCTGTAACCAACTCAGGTTAAGTACCAAGTGCTGTTGTATTAGGTAACATACGCTTCCCTACAGCAGAACTTTCATTATCTTTTCTGTTTTAAATTAAATCTCTCAAAAAGTACAAAAACCATCACATGAATCTCACTGTAACATGTTATGAGTCCCATGTGTAAGTTAGCTCTTGCCACCAACCCATAAATTACATTGATATTCTCAAATATTATTAAACTTTTTAACTGTTGACAGTTTTGAATAAATGTGTTGGCTGAAGAAGGAAGTATGTGGCATGTTCTCATGAACCGGGCCATCAGCTGATCGCCCTGAGTGGCACATCAGCTTTGAAAAGGTGTAAAGGGTACATCGTTGACAAAAGTTTACACACTGAACATCTGGTATTCGATCTTAGGGACCTTCACCCCTTTAGCCAACCGATTTTACATTTGGAGCCACTGACTCCAGGCCCTACTCATGCAACAGCTCGCTTTTGTTTAGTTTGGCATAACATTCACTGATAAAGCATTTACCCTTTTTGTGCACTTTGAATCGAAAACTCACCTTCACAGGGTGCTTGCAGCCCATTGGTTGTTTTTATTTTCTTCTTTAATAGTGAACTGTGCTCTTGGGGAAAAAAACGACTGCCTATCACTTCAGCAGAGGCAGCGGACTAGAGAGAGAGAGAGAGAGAGAGCTAAGGTAAAGGAAAGATCAGCTAGGAAAAGACAACGAAATGTACCCTAGAATAGAGCGAGAGTTCGACTCTCAACAATTTGTAGCCTCAGAGATTATCAATTCTACGGCGAGTACGGGATGTGTGAACATATCTGATCAAATTTCAATACAAGCTTTCACTGCGATACTGAATTTTGATCGTTTATTTTTGTTTTGATCATGATCGGAATTACTTCCAAATTCTACCCTGTTCACACAGTCCATAGTTAAGTTGTTGGATTCTGTGATCGATCATCATGTAAGTGATTAATTTAGATTACTAACACAGAGCAGCTTGTCTTTCAAGGGCAAGCGCCTGTACATGGAAGGTGTTATTGAGACGTAGACCCTCGCAACCCCTCGCAGCCCTGGAGATGATGTGAGATGTCTGCTGCCCAGAGAATTTTGAGTTTTAAAGTTTGATGTGATGGCTGTCCCCACGGGAGTGCAGTATCTTGGCGACTGAAAATTGGGGTCTGTGGACTGGGAATAATTTATTTGTATGGGGAAAACTGGATGTCTGTGTGGCCTGAGAGAGAAATTCATAAAATGAATGAATGGCGTGAAGTCAGCGTGACTTAGATATATAGACTTTTTTGTGAAGTGCAATTTTAAAAAAAAGGAGGGGGGGTCTTGCTGAATGATATATTGGCAAAACAAAACAAACAACAAAAAGAGGAAATATTAAAACCTCATGGCACCAAAGAAGTGAGGCACAGATAGAAAGAAAAAGTGATCTCATCTCTTTTTACTGGGGGGAGGAAAGAAAAAGTGATCTCATCTCTTTTTACTGGGGGGGAGGGGGGGGGGAGAAAAAGTGATCTCATCTCTTTTTACTGGGGGGAGAAAAGAAAAAGTGATCTCATCTCTTTTTACTGGGGGGGGGGGGGGGGGGAGAAAAAGTGATCTCATCTCTTTTTACTGGGGGGAGGAAAGAAAAAGTGATCTCATCTCTTTTTACTGGGGGGAGAAAAGAAAAAGTGATCTCATCTCTTTTTACTGGGGGGGAGGGGGGGGGGAGAAAAAGTGATCTCATCTCTTTTTACTGGGGGGGGAGAAAAAGTGATCTCATCTCTTTTTACTGGGGGGAGAAAAGAAAAAGTGATCTCATCTCTTTTTACTGGGGGGAGAAAAGAAAAAGTGATCTCATCTCTTTTCACTGGGGGGAGGAAAGAAAAAGTGATCTCATCTCTTTTTACGGGGGGGGGGGGGGGGGGGAGAAAAAGTGATCTCATCTCTTTTTATGGGGAGAGAAAAAGTGATCTCATCTCTTTTTACTGGTGGGGGGGGGGGGGAGGAGGAAAGAAAAAGTGATCTCCTCTCTTTTTACTGGGGGGAGGAAAGAAAAAGTGATCTCATCTCTTTTAACGGGGGGAAGGAGGGGGGAGGGGAGAGAAAAAGTGATCTCCTCTCTTTTTACCTGGGGGGAGAAAAGAAAAAGTGATCTAATATCTTTTTACTGGGGGGGGGGGGGGGTGGAGTGATCTCATCTCTATTTATTTGGGGGGGGGGAGAAAAGTGATCTCATCTCTTTTTACTGGGGGGGGGGGGGGGGGGGGAGGAAAGAAAAAGTGATCTCATCTCTTTTTACTGGGGGGGGGGGGGGTGGTGGAGTGATCTCATCTCTATTTATTTTTTTTTTTGGGGGGGGGAGAAAAAGTGATCTCATCTCTTTTTACTGGGGGGGGGGGGGGGGGGGGGAGAGAAAGAAAAGTGATCTAATCTCTTTTTACTGGGGGGGGGGGGGGAGTGATCTCATCTCTATTTATTTTGGGGGGGGGGGGGGAGAAAAAGTGATCTCATCTCTTTTTACTGGGGGGGGGGGGGGGGGGGGGAGGAAAGAAAAAGTGATCTCATCTCTTTTTACTGGGGGGGGGGGGGGAGAAAAAGTGATCTCATCTCTTCTTACTGGGGGGAGAAAGAAAAAGTAATCTCATCTCTTTTTACTGGGGGGGGGGGGGGGAGTGATCTCATCTCTTTTTACTGGGGGGGGGGGGGAGAAAAAGTGATCTCATCTCTTTTTACTGGGGGGAGAAAAGAAAAAGTAATCTCATCTCTTTTTATTGGGGGGGGGGGGGAGAGAAAAAGTGATCTCATCTCTTTTTACTGGGGGGGGGGGGTGATCTCATCTCTTTTTTTTTTTTTTTTTTGGGGGGGGGGGGGGGGGGAAGAAAAAGTGATCTCATCTCTTTTTACTGGGGGGGGGGGAGTGATCTCATCTCTATTTATTTTTTTTTGGGGGGGGGGAGAGAAAAAGTGATCTCATATCTTTTTATTGGGGGGGGGGGGAGTGATCTCATCTCTTATTATTGGGGGAGGAAAGAAAAAGTGATCTCATATCTTTTCACTGGGGGGGGGGGGGGGTGGGGGGGTGATCTCGTCTCTTTTTATTGGGGGGAGGAAAGAAAAAGTGATCTCATATCTTTTTATTGGAGGGGGGGGGGGGGAGTGATCTCATCTCTTTTTACTGGGGGGGGGGGGGGGTAGAAAAAGTGATCTCATCTCTTGTTACTGGGGGGAAGAAAGAAAAAGTGATCTCATCTCTTTTTACTGGGGGGGGGGGGGGGGGGGGCGTGATCTCATATCTTTTTATTGGGGGTGTGGGGGGAGTGATCTCATCTCTTTTAACTGGGGGGAGGAAAGAAAAAGTGATCTCATATCTTTTTTATTGGGGGGGGGGGGGGGGGGATCTCATATCTCTTCATTGGGGGGAGGGGAAAAAAGTGATCTCATATCTTTTTATTGGGGGGGGTTGATCTCATCTCTTTTTACTGAGGGGGAGAAAAAAAAAGTGATCTCATCTCTTTTTATGGGGAGAAGAAAAAGTGATCTCATCTCTTTTTACTGGTGGGGGGGGGGGGGGGGGGGGAGGAGGAAAGAAAAAGTGATCTCCTCTCTTTTTACTGGGGGGAGGAAAGAAAAAGTGATCTCATCTCTTTTAACGGGGGGAAGGAGGGGGGAGGGGAGAGAAAAAGTGATCTCCTCTCTTTTTACCTGGGGGGAGAAAAGAAAAAGTGATCTAATATCTTTTTACTGGGGGGGGGGGTGGGGTGGAGTGATCTCATCTCTATTTATTTGGGGGGGGGAGAAAAAGTGATCTCATCTCTTTTTACTGGGGGGGGGGGGGGGGAGGAAAGAAAAAGTGATCTCATCTCTTTTTACTGGGGGGGGGGGGGGGGGGTGGAGTGATCTCATCTCTATTTATTTTTTTTTTTGGGGGGGGAGAAAAAGTGATCTCATCTCTTTTTACTGGGGGCGGGGGGGGGGGAGAGAGAAAAGAAAAAGTGATCTAATCTCTTTTTACTGGGGGGGGGGGGGGAGTGATCTCATCTCTATTTATTTTGGGGGGGGGGGGGAGAAAAAGTGATCTCATCTCTTTTTACTGGGGGGGGGGGGAGGAAAGAAAAAGTGATCTCATCTCTTTTTACTGGGGGGGGGGGAGAAAAAGTGATCTCATCTCTTCTTACTGGGGGGAAAAGAAAAAGTAATCTCATCTCTTTTTACTGGGGGGGGGGGGGGAGTGATCTCATCTCTTTTTACTGGGGGGGGGGGGGGGGAGAAAAGTGATCTCATCTCTTTTTACTGGGGGGAGAAAAGAAAAAGTAATCTCATCTCTTTTTATTGGGGGGGGGGGGGGGAGAGAAAAAGTGATCTCATCTCTTTTTACTGGGGGGGGGGGGGGGGGGTGATCTCATCTCTTTTTTTTTTTTTTTTTTTTTGGGGGGGGGGGGGGAAGAAAAGTGATCTCATCTCTTTTTACTGGGGGGGGGGGGGGGGGGAGTGATCTCATCTCTATTTATTTTTTTTGGGGGGGGGGAGAAAAAGTGATCTCATATCTTTTTATTGGGGGGGGGGGGGGGGGAGTGATCTCATCTCTTATTATTGGGGGGAGGAAAGAAAAAGTGATCTCATATCTTTTCACTGGGGGTGGGGGGGGGGGTGGGGGGGTGATCTCGTCTCTTTTTATTGGGGGGAGGAAAGAAAAAGTGATCTCATATCTTTTTATTGGAGGGGGGGGGGGGGAGTGATCTCATCTCTTTTTACTGGGGGGGGGGGGGTAGAAAAAGTGATCTCATCTCTTGTTACTGGGGGGAAGAAAGAAAAAGTGATCTCATCTCTTTTTACTGGGGGGGGGGGGGGGGCGTGATCTCATATCTTTTTATTGGGGGTGTGGGGGGAGTGATCTCATCTCTTTTAACTGGGGGGAGGAAAGAAAAAGTGATCTCATATCTTTTTTATTGGGGGGGGGGGGGGGGGATCTCATATCTCTTCATTGGGGGGAGGGGAAAAAAGTGATCTCATATCTTTTTATTGGGGGGGGTTGATCTCATCTCTTTTTACTGAGGGGGAGAAAAAAAAAAGTGATCTCATATCTTTTTATTGGGGGGGGGGGGGATCTCATATCTCTTCCTTGGGGGGAGGAAAACAAAAGTGATCTCATCTCTTTCCTTCTGGGGGGAGGAAATTCAAATTGTATTCTGGTGCGTTCTATTGAAAGAAAGGAGTCGAATGTGTGGTTGCGTGCAGGGCACATGACTGTCTCTCTCTGCATGCAAGTGCGTACGAACGACCGTCGTGTGACAGCATGCACAGCCAAGATAATATGACCTGGCTTAAATCAACCACAAACATAACAGACACTTCCACAGAAAATCAGTCCACGCAGTCATAATCAATATCACTGACAAAGAAAATCTTCCAGTCACCAGCCTCTGTGGTGGCCTAATGGCTAGCGTCAAGAATCTCAGCGGGGAGGGGTGGGTTCGATTCCCATCATAGCCATTTCTTTCTTTTTTTTCTGCCCTAACTGCCACCTACCCAGAGCTAAGTTTGCTACAGGCTCAGCTGGGAAGAATGGGACCACACAGTCCAGTTTCATCCACCTAACGGAGGCATCTCTGACGGCGTTGCTCAAATTTCTTGACCAGCACCGTAGATGTTGGATCTCATAGGCCTGACTGACGACGCTGGAATATATTAAGACAGTAAGCGCAAAGGTCAGCCAGCTCGTGCAGTGTCAGACCCCAATGGAACCCCACAGCATTAGATTCATCCTCATCCTCATCGAACAAAAAGTCATAAAGTCTGTGGCCCCTCATACCTTGCCCTCATGGTGACTTTCGTTTCCATTTCCTCTACATGGCTATGTCCTTGAAAAGTTCATGTCAAGGTCGCCAGTATCAGTAAGTTTGTAGGGACTGTAACCAGACAGACATGGTGACCCCTTCAGGGCAGGACGCTCCATCGCACTTGCTTCACAACTAAGCAATGATCATCAGAACAGGCATCACTAATCACCACTAAAGGGACTGGGCTGGAGTACAGGGTCTCCACTGATGGGTTTTCTCTTAAAGACTTGACACCAACTGCTCCATGTGGACTGCCGGTGCTGGGGAAGCAGCGGGACAAGTCTGGGTGTGGCTGTGGGTAGGGGACCCCAAATGAGCCGCACAGAGGTAATGCCACTGAAGTACAAAAAAAACAGTGAAATAGAAAAAAACAATGAAATAGAAAAAAAAAACAATGAAATAGCAAAAAACAATGAAATAGCAAAAAACAATGAAATAGCCCAAAACAATGAAATAGAAAAAAAACAATGAAACAGCAAAAAAACAATGAAACAGCAAAAAAAAAAAAAAAAAAAAAAAAAAACCCAAAGGACAATCACACACACACAACTTTCTAGAGTTTCACTGAAACAAACCATCACTGATCTCACTAACAAATAAAAAAGGAAAAGTTACATAAATCATCTCTGATTTCGCTCACACAGATAATCTTAGCCAAACATCACTGATTCCACTGATAAAGAAAAAAATACATTCAGAGTTCCCACTTCTTTCCCAAACAAAGAACACTTCACCATGTCATCCCTCCTAGACAAAGAACACTTCACCACGTCATCCCTCCCAGACAAACAACACTTCACCACGTCATCCCTCCCAGACAAAGAACACTTCACACACGTCATCACTCCCAGACAAACAACACTTCACCACGTCATCCCTCCCAGACAACGAACACTTCACCACATCATCCCTCCCAGACAAAGAACACTTCACAAACGTCATCCCTCCCAGACAAAGAACACTTCACCACGTCATCCCTCCCAGACAAAGAACACTTCACCAAGTCATCCATCCCAGACAAAGAACACCTCACCATGTCATCCCTCCCAGACAAACAACACTTCACCACGTCATCCCTCCCAGACAAACAACACTTCACCACGTCATCCCTCCTAGACAAAGAACACTTCACCATGTCATCCCTCCCAGACAAAGAACACTTCACATCATCCCTCCCAGACAAAGAACACTTCACCACGTCATCCCTCCCAGACAAACAACACTTCAACACGTCATCCCTCCCAGACAAACAACACTTCACCACGTCATCCCTCCCAGACAAAGAACACTTCACCATGTCATCCCTCCCAGACAAACAACACTTCACCACGTCATCCCTCCCAGACAAAGAACACTTCACCATGTCATCCCTCCCAGACAAACAACACTTCACTACGTCATCCCTCCCAGACAAACAACACTTCACCACGTCATCCCTCCCAGACAAAGAACACTTCACACACGTCATCCCTCCCAGACAAAGAACACTTCACCACGTCATCCCTCCCAGACAACGAACACTTCACCACATCATCCCTCCCAGACAAAGAACACTTCACAAACGTCATCCCTCCCAAACAAAGAACACTTCACCACGTCATCCCTCCCAGACAAAGAACACTTCACCATGTCATCCATCCCAGACAAAGAACACCTCACCATGTCATCCCTCCCAGACAAAGAACGCTTCACCACGTCATCCCTCCCAGACAAACAACACTTCACCACGTCATCCCTCCTAGACAAAGAACACTTCACCATGTCATCCCTCCCAGACAAAGAACACTTCACATCATCCCTCCCAGACAAAGAACACTTCACCACGTCATCCCTCCCAGACAAACAACACTTCAACATGTCATCCCTCCCAGACAAAGAACACTTCACCACGTCACCCCTCCCAGACAAAGAACACTTCACCACGTCATCCCTCCCAGACAAAGAACACTTCACCACGTCATCCCTCCCAGACAAACAACACTTCACCACGTCATCCCTCCCAGACAAACAACACTTCACCACGTCATCCCTCCTAGACAAAGAACACTTCACCACGTCATCCCTCCCAGACAAACAACACTTCACCATGTCATCCCTCCTAGACAAAGAACACTTCACCACGTCATCCCTCCCAGACAAGAACACTTCACACACGTCGTCCCTCCCAGACAAAGAACACTTCACACACGTCGTCCCTCCCAGACAAAGAACACTTCACCATGTCATCCCTCGTTTCGCTGATGCTTGTGAAAACTTCATCGCACCATCATCACTAATTTCCCTTACAGGGAACTCGGTCATGACTGATTTCACTGACATATGCGCATGTGCATGTGTGTGCGCGCACGAGCCCATAAGTGCATTACGATGATCATCATTACTAATAACATCAAAGGTCGGGACTGACCTGACAGATGAGGAGGGTTGTCATCTCCATCGCTGCTGTCCTCAACATCAAAGTCATCACCACCACTCCTCCACGCTTTCTTCTTCTTGCCACCCACGCCTGTGGAGTAGCTCAGAGCTCGCTTGGCGGCTTCCCTCTGCCGTATCCCTTAAAGGGAGGTAACACAAGCAGAGATCACAATCAACCAAACCATGACATTCATAAGTTTCCCTGCACCTTTTCCCCTAAAGGGAGGTAACACGAGCATGGATCAAAATCAACCAAAACAGGACATTCGTAAGTTTCCCTGCAATGTTTCCCTTAAAGGGAGGTAACACAAGCAGAGATCACAAACGACCGTACCATGACATTCATAAGTTTCCCTGCAATGTTTCCCATAAAGGGAGGTAACACAAGCAGATATCACAAACCACCCAGGCACAACATTTATGATAAGAGACAGTGACATTGTTCAACCTGCTGAACACACCTCAAAGGTGGTTCCTGTGCCAGCCAAGTTTCCAACAAATCGGATGAACATCACAAGTGCCAACGAAGTCTCCCAGTTACATCTTCGTACTTGTACAAAAATTATGTTGAAAGAAATGTACATGAACCATGTCAAGCTTATCTTCATTTCAAGCAAAAATCTGTTTTTGTTGTTTTTTTAAGATAAAAACACTATAAACAAGCCTTCTGTCTTATGATTTATTTCCTTCATATTGGGAATAACCTAACTTTTATGTTCAGATCTCTGCACATTCATGTCTAACAAAATTTCAGACCTGCCTTTTCCATAAGTGGTGACCATTTGAATATAACGACCAAGTTTTATCAACTCTGTAGAACTATTTCTGTCAAGTGCTTTGTCTTTAAAGTTACTTATTTCACCCTTTACCGTTTAAAAACGTCACCAAGAAACTCTTCCTAGACTTAAAAAAATGTTCCCAAACTTTTAAGAGCACACACAGTATGAAACCTGGGTAGAACGGAGCACCATTCTTTCATTGGTTTAACCTTGGCTTAACTTCTTCATAGCACACCATGAGATTGATCGCGGCGCATGACTAACCACTCGGCGACGTGGGGTAAAACTAAAAGTACTTTTGGCAAGCAATCTGTTACTCAGGACACATCATGAGAATGGTAACAAGTCTTCTAAAAATGAGATTTAAAAAAATGATTTAAATTTTTTTTTTTTTAAATTTAGAAAGAGAGGGGGTTAGTTACCGCTAAGGACACAGACAAACAAAGTACAGGACAAGACACAATGCATTTCGACCTCTTGGCCGCCATTTTGTTCAGGTGCCAAATACATGGGAAGATAAGTGACTTTACATTCTTTGTTCGTACTGTCCTAAATGTTATTTGTTTTTGCCTGAAGAAGACCCTCCCTTTCTAAATTTTGTTTCATTTTCCGCCGTCAGTCACTCCAATTTGAAACTTCTAAAAATAAATGACCGCATTTACCAGAGAATTTTTTTAACCAGTGGTGTCAGCATACAGATACAGTCCTTCCTATGTCACATCATAGCAGTTAGCAAGCTACTAACAATCCATTTCATTGGTTAATTTGAAGAGAAAGTAGCCAACCCGGTGGCGTCTTCAAGCACTGAATCAGTGCTTCTTGTTCGAAGTACATCATTTTCAACTCAATCAAACAACAAAATAATTATTCTGACTTTTAAAACATTTATCATCAAGAAGATTAAAGATAGCTCTATTTCACTGTACAAAAATAAAGTCATTGTCAGATTTAGGCTTTTAAGGAAAATTAATTAAAAATGGTGAAAATCTGGTGTCCTGAGGGAATTTCAGTGCTATGACTGCAGTGTTAACTGGGCACATAGAGCAGAATGAGGGTCTGTGTTGATAGTGGAAACTGGGCACATAGAGCAAAATGAGGGTCTGTGTTGACAGTGTTAACTGGGCACATAGGCAGAATGAGTGTCATGTGTTGATAGTGTTAACTGGGCACATAGAGCAGAATGAGGGTCGTGTTGATGGTGTTAACTGGGCACATAGAGCAGAATGAGGGTCTGTGTTGACAGTGTTAACTGGGCACACAGAGCAGAATGAGGGTCTGTGTGATGGTGTTAACTGGGCACATAGAGCAAAATGAGGGTCTGTGTTGACAGTGTTAACTGGGCACATAGAGCAGAATGAGTGTCTGTGTTGATAGTGTTAACTGGGCACATAGAGCAGAATGAGGGTCTGTGTTGATAGTGTTAACTGGGCACATAGAGCAGAATGAGGGCTGTGTTGAGTGTTAACTGGGCACATAGAGCAGAATGAGGGCCTGTGTTGAGTGTTAACTGGGCACATAGAGCAGAATGAGGGCCTGTGTTGAGTGTTAACTGGGCACATAGAGCAGAATGAGGGCCTGTGTTGAGTGTTAACTGGGCACATAGAGCAGAATGAGGGCCTGTGTTGAGTGTTAACTGGGCACATGAGCAGAATCAGGGTCTGTGTTGACAGTGTTAACTGGGCACATAGAGCAGAATGAGGGTCTATGTTGATAGTGTTAACTGGGCACATAGAGCAAAATGAGGGTCTGTGTTGACAGTATTAACTGGGCACATAGAGCAGAATGAGTGTCTGTGTTGATAGTGTTAACTGGGCACATAGAGCAGAATGAGGGTCTGTGTTGAAGTGTTAAGGATTGATAGTGTTAACTGGGCACATAGAGCAGAATGAGTGTCTGTGTTGAGTGTTAACTGGGCACATAGAGCAGAATGAGGGCCTGTGTTGAGTGTTAACTGGGCACATAGAGCAGAATGAGGGCCTGTGTTGAGTTGTTAACTGGGCACATAGAGCAGAATGAGAGCCTGTGTTGAGTGTTAACTGGGCACATAGAGCAGAATGAGGGCCTGTGTTCATAGTGTTAACTGGGCACATAGAGCAGAATGAGGGCCTGTGTTCATAGTGTTAACTGGGCACATGGAGCAGAATGAGGGTCTGTGTTGATAGTGGAAACTGGGCACATACAGCAGAATGAGGGTCTGTGTTGCTAGTGTTAACTGGGCACATGGAGCAGAATGAAGGTCTGTGTTGAGTGTTAACTGGGCACATAGAGCAGAATGAAGGTCTGTGTTGAGTGTTAACTGGGCACATGGAGCAGAATGAGGGTCTGTGTTGACAGTGTTAACTGGGCACATAGAGCAGAATGAGGGTCTGTTTTGATAGTGTTAACTGGGCACATGGAGCAGAATGAGGGTCTGTGTTGACAGTGTTAACTGGGCACATGGAGCAGAATGAGGGTCTGTGCTGATAGTGTTAACTGGGCACATGGAGCAGAATGAGGGTCTGTGTTGTGACAGTGTTACCTGGGCACATAGAGCAGAATGAGGGCCTGTGTTGAGTGTTAACTGGGCACATAGAGCAGAATGAGGGCCTGTGTTCATAGTGTTAATTGGGCACATGGAGCAGAATGAGGGTCTGTGTTCATAGTGTTAACTGGGCACATAGAGCAGAATGAGGGCCTGTGTTCATAGTGTTAACTGGGCACATAGAGCAGAATGAGGGTCTATGTTGATAGTGTTAACTGGGCACATGGAGCAGAATGAGGGTCTGTGTTGATAGTGTTAAGAGGGAAGCTTCCTTCTCACGGGATGTGTGCACAGTACAGGCAGAAGCTTAGTGCCTGATGGAAAATCCCCAACAGCTCTTAGTGATCGGCAGCAGCCTCAGGAGGGCTGCGAATGGCATCCACAAACTTCGGGTATTTCCAGCCAATCGGCTGAGGTGGGATAAAAGGCTTAACACTGACCTTGGCCCAAGCTTCCTTGCTAACTATCTTACTGCAGTTGTTTGCTGGTTCAATGTTCAGAGCAGGAAACAGACCTGAGACCCTGAAATAAACATGAAATGAAATAACGTCTTCATGATGACATAACACAGTTCTACTGGATTCAAACACAGTCCACATGAATTATTTCCATTTGGTGAAGAATTCAAAGTCCAGTGAGCCCAATATGGGCATATCTGTTCTGCAGGCGCTGCTTTTAGCACTACTCAGCTCAGTCATACCTTCATCTCACTTGAAAGTTAAGCTTCAAAACGAGGTGACTGAGGGTGGAAAACGAAGCAAATTTCAAAACACCCATTTTGCGCCGAATATGACTTAAGAGAAGGCAAGTGGTTGCTCGTTCTTCATTTTCATTGTCCTATATGTTGTTTGCCTTTGCCTGAAGAAGACCCACGAGGTTGAAATGCACTGTGTTTAGTCCTGTAATTTGTTTATCTGTATTGTCTGGTGGAACTAACACCCTTGCTTTTTAAAACTCACTTGAGAGTGTTTGAAGCACTGAAGAGAATGTAAGTTTCTATACTCTACTCCCCCACCTCTATCCCACCACATCTTATTTTGCACGAAAACCCCCCTTTTCACAAACAAATCTCGTCCATCTCATGCTACTTTTTGCCAAAATTGACACCTTTTTTACAATCAAAATTAACATGCAAAAACCTCCAAAATTGACGTAATCGTTATTTTAAAATGGGGGGCTTACGTGCAAAACAAAAAATGGGTGATATAGAGTCTAGATATTGACATTCTCTCCTAGCTAAGCAAAGCACCTCAATCAACTCGGTCAAATGATCACATAGGGTCGTTTGACCTAGTTTACTGCACCACTTTGTAGGTCAAATGATCACATAGAGTCGTTTGACCTAGTTTACTGCTGAGCTTTGTAGGTCAAGTGATCACACAGTGTCGTTTGACCTAGTTTACTGCTGAGCTTTGTAGGTCAAGTGATCACACAGGGTCGTTTGACCTAGTTTACTACCAACAGAATCACTATTTACCCTTTCTCTCTTCTGATTCTTGCGCAAACAAGAAGAATGGCTTGCTTAATTTTTTTAAATTGGTGTTTATAATCTGGTTTAAAAAATGAAGCCCGGAGTAGTTGCAGAGCTTATTGATATATTTAGAGATTGGGAGTTGCAGGAAAGGAGCTGGGGGGTTGATAGAGAAGAGTTTGAAGAATTAATTACGGAGCTTTTTGAGCGCGTAGATATGCGAGAAAGCGTAAGGAACGCCATCAGTAAACTACCGCATTCTTGGCCCCATCCAGTTATAAAGTTGTTTGCTATTTTAATTGATCAAATAGCTCCTGAAGATTTTAATCTGACCGCTTCTACTAACCCTGAAGGAGTAACTGTTACCTTCAAACCTAAACAGTTTTTAAGATTAGTAAAAGACTATGAATAATAAATAACAGCTGAATTTACAATTATTTTTTTTATTGCTTTTAAAAATGGATTGCGACGAGCTATTAAAGTGTGAGGAGGCAGCAGACCTCTGTCATAAAGAAAGATTATACTCGCTGGCTGCGTGTGGGAAAACCAGGCAGTATTTAGGCGTTGAACTAAGTATTGAACAGATTCAGCAATTGTCTACATCAGACGTTGAGAAGTATTACGCTAGGTACGAAGCACAGCTAGGATCAAAAATGGTTAGATCGGTGGGACAGACAATGATTAGTTTATATGCTAAGTTAGTAGGCAAGATAGCGCCGATTGATTCAGAAGAAGATTTAAAATATGACTTAACACAAGATCCGGTTTTAACCAAGTCCCTAGAATCTCTTGCATGTGACATGTATTATAGATTTGGGACGTTGCTATGTCCATTCATCATAGGATTAATTACTTTTAATCACATTAATTTTAATCATATTAATTTTAATCAGACTAAAAAAAATGAGCGAGCAGAAGAAGACTCCACAGGAGCAGAATGTCCCACAAGTGAATTTACAGGCGAGTGCCCCACAAGTGAATCCACAACTGAGTGTCCCGCAGGTGAGTAGTGTTACTAAAGCTAAAAGTGCTGGGCGTGTTGAGGCCGGCCGTAAACTAGCTGAATGGAACAGACTGCAAAAAGCAAACCAAGCAGCAAAACAAAAATTATTAGATAGTAATACAACAACAGCACCAGCACCAGCACCGCCACCAACAACAACACAATCAAACTATAAGATGTATTATTATGTACTGGGGAGTATTGTTGTTGGTGGAGGGTTTTTGGCATACAAGCGCCTAAAGCCATACTTAGCAACAAAGTCACAAATCCCCACAAAAACAGTAAAAGAACCAGCTTCTGCAAAAAAAGTACAACCTCCTGCTGTAGACCCATTTTTAATAAATTAGTTTTTTTTAAATGTGTTGTTAAGTACTGGCTAAGTACAAGCTAAGTACTGGTTAAGTCAGTTATAACAAGTTAAGTGCAAGTTAAGTGCAAGTCATGTTAAGTACTAGTTAAGATCTTAAGTTAAGTACTAGTTAAGATCTTAAGTTAAGTACTAGTTAAGATCTTAAGTTAAGTACTAGTTAAGATCTTAAGTTAAGTCGGACAAGTCAGTTCTCCGGGGGCCTATAGCGTATGAAAACTCAGGATTAACGTAAGTTCGCTTGTTATTGTTAGAAACTAGTGACTTCTTATTAACAGCAGTTGTGTTTACTTGATGAAGAGTAGAGCGCAGATTAACATTTGTGTGATAAAATACTTCGCGTTCAAAGAGAGCCTGCTTGTAGTTGTGACTTATTTCTTTTTTTACAACTTCTTTATCTATGCCCTTAGCTTTCTTTGTTACAGAAGTCTGGGTAGCAACGCTATACATCTTTGACCGTAAGCCAACATATTCTTGTATAACCGTCCCATTAAATTCATCCTTCATCTTTCCAATCACTTTCTTGTTCACGGTTGAATGTAAAGGCGAATCTTTAGGATAGTCGCATGTATCGTACCACCCATCAGCTCCTTTGGCCACTTCTATTTCCATGTCTTTGTAAAAGTCTTCAGTTGGGATGTCCATAATAAAACTATAGGTGTCTGTGTAAAGGACATTTGATTCTGGGTACAGCGGCTTAAAGTAGTCGTATAGAAATTCAAGCATTAATAACTTTGACAGCTCTAGCATGGCGAATCCGATAAACACACGGCTTGTCCAACTTCACACTCAGTTTCTTCATCATAATGCCAACCAGGCTGTCGCTAAATATTCTAAAGTCTTGATAGTTAGGTTTAGAGGTCAGCTTAATTGCTTGTTTTTTGTTTGTAACTAATCTTACATCTTTACGATTGTGTACGTTCTCCATGGTTTTGCCAAAACAACTGTTGTTCATCAACTTAAAAAAGTCTTTTTCTGAAGCGTTAGTGGCCGCAGTCCTAAGATCAGTGTTCTTCATGATGTATGGTCTCATGAAAGGCTCTTGGTCAAAAGTAATTATTCTGTGAACGGCGGTAAGTTTCAACCCGTGTCTTAAGTAAAATTGTAACAGCCTGTAATGGCAGACATATTTAGTTTTGTTAAAGAGGTTAGGCACGAGTTTAGGCGGTTCGGTGGGGCTTATCTTTAATTTTTCTGCGGCTAAGGGGAAATCGTTATGGGGGTCGTGCAACTCTGCGGGATAATCTAAGTCTACCTCTAAGATTAATCCTATTGGATTATCGGGTGTAAGATCTGACAATAGTCCTACTACCCGATCAACATCATGAGGCCCATTTATCATTTTAAAGTTTCTTAATGGCAGTGCCTGGCTCATGGCCCACCCATATAGATTGTTGGCGTCTAAGTACATCAGATAGTTGGATGGTTTAGTTGGATTATAATCGTCTAAATACTTGTTGTTGGCTCTGCGGTAAGGATGACAGGCCATGCTAATGCCTCCTCTCAGCCCGCCCTCAATCATCTGGAGTGTATCTAGATCAGATATTAAGTCAATCTCGACGTTTGTAGACTTCAAGAATGCATCCCAAGACAACCCCGGGGAAGAGATGTACTGTGACGAATCCAGACCGTAGTGTTTCATGCAAGTGGATCTGTAATTCTGAAAGACGTCAGCTAATAAACACACGTCGGCCAATAAATATTGATCGTGATAATCGCCCATCGTTTTGCAGTGTAATTCTGTCCAGGCTTTCTGTGCGTATTCATAGTCAGCGTCAGATATGTCCTTTCTTCTAAGACGGCTGTAAAAGTCGTCTTTATGTGGCAGCGCCGGCTCGTCAAACTTGTCCCACGAGTCCATGTATTCATAAGGATAGACGCCTTTACGGACTAAAGATGGGTCGAAATATTTTTTAGTGATTGGATAGTCTTGTAGAGATTCTGCTAATTTATCTAAACTCCCCATCAGATGCTGGGCAGAGTCATAAAAGGACAAACAGTCAAGAGTAAAGGTCATATACGTTTCTGATGACTGTGCAATGCAGCTAACCCTCTTATATTTAGAAGTTACTGCTTGCATGATAAAGTGAGAATCATAGCCCCGCAAGTTATGAAAGAAGATTGGCAGTTTCCATGTCTTGGGATCAACCTTAAGTTGAAGATTACAGCTATTATGCGCTGCCCCTCTGAATTTGCCAGTAATGTGATCATGGTCCCTTACAGCATCGCCTGATAATTCTCTGTTGCATATCCAACAGTGTGTAGATGATTTATAACGTTCTTCATCTTCGGGGGTCATCTTAATGTCTGAAAGGTTCAGCTGATTGGAGAATTGATTGTGAAGATGCTTCATGTGCTCCAAAAATCGACCGGCTGCGTTGGGGCCTCTGTAAATCTCCAGCTGTGTGTGTCCGCCATCTGACCTAACAATGACAAAGGCATAAGAACAGATCTGATGACGAGATAATAAGGTTGTTTTTTGTTGTGTCCGTTCTTGAGGGCCGTAGTACTGTGGCAAGATTGCTTCAAAGTCAGCATAGACTACGTATGGGCTCATTTGCATTTTTCGTACATTCTTAAACCTGACTTTAGACCCGGGCGGGGGCGCAATAATTTCGGTTTTACAGTCTTCAAAACTTTTACAATGTTTCTTATGTTTGTTGGCCGCCTGTATAGATGGAATTCTAACCAAACATCTTCTACAAAGCCCCTGTTTAGCAGGATCCTTTGTGGTATACGCCAGAAGTCTGCTCATTGTTCTAATTAATACATAGTGGCTCTTGGAACCGTCTGTAAACAAAATCAAGTCGACATGATTGTCAAGTGATTCGCCCAAAGGGGGAGCATTGGGAGAGATTCTTAGAGGGACTAGATTGTCTACTACAGACCATGTGTATACGCTCACGGTTATTGGTTTGTTTTGCTCTTCAAACTGGTCGATACTTTCTATGCTTACTGGAAAGGTTATGTTATCAAAGTTCAGGCTATCTTTATACTGCCTGTAATTGGAAACTCTGTCTGGGTGCTTTTTAACAGGGTGTAAATGCGCCAAAACACACCACATGAAACATAAGTTATCTGAATTATGTATATTTAAGACTGCTCGTTTAAGAACTAACTCTCTCGGGAGAAGGATGTAAGAATTGCCGACTATATCATAGAACTTTGTTTGTCTTAATTTGATTTCGAGGACTGTTCCTTCAGACCAACCAGAGCCGCGCTGTTTCGCTTCTTCAATCGCATGGTTAAACTGTGTAAGCATGTAATCAGCCCAGCCAGGTGTAAAGTTGCGATAGCTGATTACTTTTTTCTGTCTAGTTGAAACCCAGACTTGCATACTACTATCATCGGGGGTTATATAATTAATTAGAACAACCAACATGACTTTTACTGGCGGGTTAATTTGAAGAAACTCTGGAATTTTAGAAATAGCATGTGTTACACTTTTCTGAACGTTTGTAGGGTTAATAATGTCCATGTCTATGACCATGTCCATGTCTAATTCAATGAACGTATCGCTTAATTGTTCATTACCGTCAAATATCTCCTCCCACGTATATAGTTTTCCAACCTCGGATTTACTTGTGGGGTTCATTTTTAACCCACAATATTTACGTAAATAAAAAAAAAATAAATGTAAGTAAAAGTAAGTAAACGCGTTTTATTCTTCACCCAAGCGTTGCAATACTTCAAGACACCCTAATCTTACAAGAACGCATGCCAATACTTTAGCTTTTTTTTTTGAATCACTACAGTCAATGTTTAACTCTTTGATTGCTTTGTCAAATAGTTCACTATGATTTTTGATTAAATTGTTTACATCATTCTCAAACCCAGATTTACTAAAATCAATGTTTAACACTTTCATCGTTTCGTCAAATAGTTCATTACAATTTTCTACTAAAATCATTAGATCAGATTCGCTGTGTTTGGCCGTCATTTTTAAATCTAAAAATTAAATAAATAAAAAAATAAAACCATGAGTATAACGCTGGTTAATTATGCAGTGCCTATTGTTGGCGTTATAGTTTATTCAACCCTAGCAAAATGTTTGTTAAGAATAAAACCGCCCAACATAGGAAAGATAGAAGATTCGCCGAAACTAGTTACAACCTTATTTTTAGCTCTAGCAACAAAAGATTATCTGATTAAAAAGCACATAGACAGTCTTTCATATTATGATTATTTTAATTATTTTTTTAGTTAATAAAAAACATGAGCGAAAAAAAGATTATTAATACGATTTACCACTCTGCTGTAATCAGCGGCCTTAGTATAGGATATAGCATGTTAGCAAAAAACATGTTTAAAATGAGGCCGGCCGATCTAGGAAGGTTAGACATTGAGGATGTTGTTAAGGTTATAGCTGTAATAACGGCGGGGATTGCCTCAAAAGACTTTCTTGTTACACAGGGGATTATCCCAGAAAACATCAATGCATAGAAAGATTAATGCATTTAGGCAGATTGATTTATAAAAATAAAAAAAGATTCATTCTAAAAAATATTGATTTATAAAAAAAAGATTCATTCATTTATAAAAAAAAGATGTCTGGAATAGTTCTGATGGTGGGAGGAGCTATTGTTAATGCATTGGCTTTCTCCGGCAGTAATTATATGTTTAGTAAATTGCGGTCTGATGAAGAGAGAGAACGCCATAACAAGGCAATGGAAGATTTAGCTAAGGCAAGAGACGCTTATGAGAAAAGGAGAATTGCTCACTTAGACTTTATTAATAAAAAGTTAAGAGAACAGGGACATGCAGAGCACACATTTACAGACGTTGATGATGCAATGAATGAATATTACTTAGTGACAGGAAAGAAGTTTCTAACATCGGCACCGCCAGAACTGTCTAACTTTTATGAACCGTCTGAGGATCAGAAAATGGTAGAAATAGGCTTTATTATAGGTGCTATGGGAGCAATCTTTCTTCTTGCATATTCAATCTAAAAACATAGTTAAAAATGTAATAAAAACAGTCTCTTATGGACGATACAAAGTACAAAATATATTATTCTCCTGGAGGGTATTGGAAAGGAAAGGCCGCTATTGATAAACTGAGTAAAGCTGCTAGGGTGTCTGAATCAGAAGCAAAAGACTGGCTTTCAAAACAAGCGATCTGGCAAATATATCTGCCTGCCCCAAAAAGAATAATAAGGCTTCGATTTGTTAACTCAGTTCCTAATGACACCCACCAGATGGACTTGTTGTATCTTCCGCATGACAAAGTTAGAAGAAAAAAGTTTAAGTATGCTCTTACAGTTGTTGACATGGCTTCAAGGTATAAAGATGCTGAGCCTTTAACGGATAAAAGCTCAACTGCTGTGGCTGTGGCTTTACAACAAATATACATGCGAGGTCCATTAAAGTATCCTAGGATGATCCAGGTTGATGATGGGAAAGAGTTTAAAGGAGCTGTAAACCAACTGCTTTTAAGACATCGGGTTACAGTTAAGAGGGGGATTCCAGGCAACCATCGCTCCCAGGCTCTAGTAGAAAACTTTAATAAGAATCTGGCTGAGCGTCTGTTTATCTATCAATACCACAGAGATCTTATGGACAGGACGCGCAACACAGAATGGGTCAGGAGATTGCCAGCAGTCTTACGCGCCATGAACAATGAAGAATTTAAAGCAACGGGTCTTAAACCGGTGAACGCGATCAAATTAAAAAAAATTAGCATTACTGAAGACATCCAAGGTAATCAAAAACTCTTGCCTTTGGACTAAAAGTAAGATACTTGTATGCGCCTGGAGAAGCAGAGGGCGATGTTAGAATTAGAGCCACAGACCCCATATGGAGCGTAGACGTATATGAAGTTGAAAGAATTATGAAAACAGCCCCTCCCGTGTATTATTTAAGAGAGACTCTTTCTTCTGCGTCTAAAAAGCCTGCCCCTAAAAGATCGTTTGTTCGCGAAGAGTTGCAAGTTGTCCCACCAAACATGGTGCCGATTAGTTAAAAAAAAAAAATAGTTATTTATTTTTTTTTTGTTAAACTTATGATTTTTTTTTTGTGTGTGTGTGTGTTAAACTTATGATTTATTTATTTATTTTAGTTCACATCTTATTTTTAGTCTATTTTTGGGTTTAACTGATTGTTTGCTTGCTTTTCAATGTTCTGTTTGATTGTCTCAGTGTCTACCTGTTGTGAAGTAAAAGTCTTTCTCCACTCCTTTTGAAGTTCAGTTTTTTGTCGCCTGTAATCCTCACCATCAGCCATAAGATGCTCAAATTCTTGAGCTGTAATGTTTTCGTCCTGCAATGCTTTGCTTATTCTCAGTCTTAATGAACAAAGTTTTGCTGATGCTAGGGCCACAATGGCAGTGTGCTTTTGTAGTTTAGGCGTTAATTTTTTTAAAACAGCACTCACAATCATAGACATAGCACCTAAACCCAAACCAAGGCTCCCTAATGCTAAAGAGGCTGGCGCTCCGGCCCCAGTAGCTAAAAGAGCAACGCCGGACCCAGCACTTACGCTCGCTACAGTTGATGAGCCGGTGATTATATAAGAAAGAGTATTTAAAACTTTAGCATATTTCTTTCTAGTAACCTTATACTTATTCAAGTCACTTTCTATTTCTTCTTGAAGTTCAGTTATTTGCTCTAACCTAAACTTTTGAGCCTGATCATCCATTTTTAATTAAGATTAATTTTTTAATTAAGATTAATCTTGTACATATTTTCTTATTAACCCTTCTGGCAGCACTTCATCAACAGAGTAAAACGCAATAAAATCAACATACTTAATAAAAAATAAAATCAAGCACTGTTAGTTTGTCTTTGTCAACCATCACAGTGACTTTGTCAGAAGATACAGAAGTGTTTATTTCATCCCCGTTTTTAGTAATAGCAATAACAAGCCTGAGAGGCCCGTCCAAGTTTTCAGACTTTATTTGTACACCTCTGATTAACGTATGCTCTGGCAAACTAGGATCAGACTCCCTTGGAGTGATAAATAAGCGAAAAAGCATCGTCATTTTTCTTAGGCAGTGATTCTAGTTTTGGGTTAAACTCTAAGCCGACGGTGTCACCCCCACTTCAGCTAAGGACTTCTTTCTCCGCAGCATATATACAGAGCCCTGCCTGGTTATTTCAATCTGCTTTTTCTGTTGTGTTCCTGGGACTAGGCTAGCAAGAAGGCGTCCTTCATTCAAAGCTTTTCTAAAATTGTATTTCTTATCAAAGTATACATGGGGGCTTCGTAGTTCAAACTTTAAATCCCAGTTAATGTCAGGAAGCAACACCCAAGCATTCTCTCGTTTATGAAGTTTGTATTCGTGTTTGCCAAAATCGTTTGCCCTTAGATTTCTTATCTCTTCCAGGGTAGGATATTGCTGTCGTTTTTTATCTTCAATTTCTATTCGTTTGTAAACACCATCGTCGGTGTATTCAAATCCATAAACATTTCCTGGCACTCCTATCAGATCAAAGTCAGTTGTATCTGCTAGATCTTTTATCTCTACTGCAACGCATTTAGGAGCTAACTCTGCTTTTGATTCAGGTCCTCGAGACATTCTTTTTAATATAAACAATTTATTATTAAACAATTTATAGTAAACAATTTATTATTAAACAATTTATAGTAAACAATCTATAATAAACAATCTGTAATAAATAATCTATAATAAACAATCTATAATGAGCAATCTATAATAAACAATCTATAATGAGCAATCTATAATGAGCAATCTATAATGAGCAATCTATAATGAGCAATCTATAATAAGCAATCTATAATGTGCAATCTATAATAAGCAATCTATAATAAGCAATCTATAATGTGCAATCTATAATAAGCAATCTATAATGTGCAATCTATAATAAGCAAACGTATTGAACTGGCGGGTCAGTCCATAAGCATAGTTTAGCGTGCTTAGATTTTTCTAGCTGCTCTTTTATTTTTTTTAGTTCATCCCTGTCCCTGATTATATAGTTTTCACTTAAACATTCTTCAAAACTGTCCCGGTCCTTAGTATAGAATAAGATGACTGATTTTAACTGCGATCTAAAGTCTTTTAAGACAGCATTGTATTTTTGAGTTAAGAGCCAAACAGAAACTAATGCGTGTCTTCCGCTAAAGGCTAGCTTAGACAGAGTCCTTCTTTTTTTAACAATGTCTTGTTCAGCTGAACAGTCATCAATAATAAACAGCGTTTCGGTTCCCTCAAATAGCCTATAGTAATGTTCTAAACAGTCGCTTAGCTTGTCAGTAGGATCAACTAAGAATATATTCTCGTCTGTCCAAACAAACTGCCTTTCTTTGTAAGACTTGTTGTGCTTAATGGTTGTGCAGAATATAACAATGTACTCGTAATGAAACCTGTAGACTGTTTGTAACAAATCAAGCACGAAGACAGTTTTCCCACACCCAGTAATCCCACAAATAAGGGAACAGTGCGGGTCTTTAGGTAAAAAGTTCAAACTATCCATCTGTTTTAATAGGCTATTTCTTTCAGTCTATTTTCTTCAATGTTCAGCTGGCGTCATAAACCACAAAAACGTGCATTTGTATCTGGCCATTCTCCTCCTCTTCCTTATTAATCTGTATGAGTATGCCATCTGACCCTACCCTTCTTCCACTCCCGTGCAGTCTGTTGTCATACGTGGATCTAAAATCCAGCCATAGTCCATATTTGTCTGTTAGATAATCTTCAAGTCTTACATCGTGAAGGTGAAGTTTTTTACACACATGATCGGCTGTGGGGCTTGTCTGTCTGCCTCCAGCAAACAATTTTCTTATTTCATCAAAGTGTTGGTCAGGTAAAAGTCCGGCTGAATACAGCTGAAAAGGCTTACCATCTACTGTGCAAGACAACTGCTCAATTTTTGGGTTGTAAAACACCTCAGATTCTCTCTGAAAAGGAGCTGAGGGTTCAGTAAATAGCAAGGAACCCCCTTTAGGGACCTTAAAGAATTGCTTATAGCTATTTCCCAGACGGTGTCTTGCTTGTTTTTAATCGCTAGACTGTGGTGTAAAACTCTTTCAAAGTAAACAACCGCCCTACTTTTATACTGGTTTAAGATTATTCTAGCTAGTTCAGGGTTAGTAACAACGTCAAAATTAAGAGAGATGTTGCTGACAGTGTATCTAGCTGTTGGGTCATCTGATAGAATAACAGACCCGCTGTCATTGAATGTCAGTTCGTAAGTAAGTTTGTCTCTTAGTGCACCTTGGTAATATGGCTGATGGGTTTTTAACAGTTCAAAATCTAGAGGGATGCAAAATCTGTTTTTAAATGCTCGCGCTATTGCCTGGTCTCCCTCGTCTTCCTTTGCATCTGCAGCATTAAGCCTGTGCTTAAGGCCGTTTGGGCTCTGGATTCCCTGAAAGATTTTGTCTTTCCTTTCTGTTCTAGGCAGCCACAGATCAGAATAGAGATTAAAAATGTCTGCGCTACTCAGTGAGAAGACTTCTCTACCCTCCAGTTTAATTACCATATTTTTAATGATGGCCCTGCCCAGGTTAGCAACGACAGTGGCATTAGGATCCGCCGACTCAATATCTATTTTGAATGACAGTCTGGCAGTGCCTGGCATTATAACATCGTCAGGTCCGAGGTCACTAAATCTTACTGTTAACATTTCATTTGGCTCAATTGTTGATGGATTATTTACAACCCGCACAGTCTGTCTTATGCCTTTTATGCCATGGGGTTCCTTCGCTTTTCTGAATGGATCAAGGTCGCAACCGTATGGGTTCATTTTTTATAAAACAAAAAATAATAAATATATAAATATGGCTGATGAAGATTTTGACGCAATTAGTCCTATTGAAGAAGAAGATGAAATAGAACCAGGTCGTTCAATACAAGATGAACTTGAGGGGGCAGAAGCACGTCCTTTACTCCCTAGACAACCTCAAGATGTAGGTTCTTCACTCCTTAGTGCTCGTCAAGAACTTTTAGGAGTAGGCTCTTCACTCCCTAGACAGCGTCACGAACTATTGCAACGACGAATTGAATCATTCTATAAAAGTATAGAACGGGAGCTGCCAGAAATACTTGATCTTAACGATTTTGAGGAAGATGACGGCCATTTGTATATTAGGACTAGTGAAGGAGGCCACGTAAGAGTTACTACAAAGCCAAACGCGACCAAGTTTTTAAGTCTAAGTACAATTAGACGAGACCTCCCTGCTGCTGATGCAGAACGATTAAACATTACAAATCTAAGGTCTGATGCTGTTAGACTTTTACATAAAATGGAGCGGTTGTTGCCAACACGATCTGAAATAGAAATCGCCACTATTCCAGAGGTAGGTCAAAAAACAGATAAAGTAATAACAGAATTTGAGGCAAGTTTTATTGATGAGACGAGTTTTATTGAGGGGCCAATTGGCGGTTCGCCTAGGCAAAGAGAAGGTGAGCTGAGTCCTGAAGAAGAAACAGCTTTAAAAACAATTGTTGATCCTCCATTGTCTACGAGTGAACTCAGGGATATTAGAACTGCTCTGCGTGAACTCTTGAATATTAAGTCTGCTTTAACAACTACGAACGAAGAACTAAAAAACAACTTGGCAAAATTTAATGAGATAAAGAGAGAGATAGACGAAGAAAAAAATAAGCTGGCTGATGCAGATGATAACAATTTAGACCCGGAAGAAAAGGCTAAATACAGGCGAAAATACAGGATTTAATGAAAGAAAAGGCAAACGTGTTAGCAGCGTTGTATATTAACAGAGAAAAAATAGCAACCCAAATAAGCAGAATCAGAGAAACTATAAACAAAATGATTTATGAAAATACTACGCTAGCAGAAAGAATAAGGACTCTGTTCAGAGAGCAGGGGATTACAATAGTTAGTATATTAACGGCCGTTGGGTTTGCTATCTCTACACTGGTTTATGCATTAACCGGCAGTGCGCCAACAGGGTCAGTAGCGCCTCCAACGCCTCAACCTGGTAAAAGTTGGATTAGAAAACAATTGCACCATCTGGCAAACCTATTAAAGAAGTTAGCTGCCAAAGCGCTTGGTGCACTGCCTGGCATAATAGGCGGTGTTGTTAGTTGGGTTTTGTCTACAATAGGCAAAGTGGTTGGTTATATGGCTAACCATCTGTGGACTTTGGGGGTGCTGGCTGCCGGTTTAATTTTTAGTAAAATAAAGTATGACCAGTCCAGTAAAAGTTAAAAACACAACAAGGGCCGTCTTTTCGCTAGTGTGTCTGTCGGGGTGAGGTACATCAACAGGCGGTGGACTGCTTTCTGGCTGTGGGCTGCTTATAACTGGCGGGGGGTCGCTTTCTGCAGGTTCTGGGCTGGATACTTTTTTCAAAATGGCTGGTGCGGGTCTTGTGTTTAAGCCTTGATTGTGTCCTAAGTTTTGATCGTCTCCGGCTATGAGAATTTCATTATTATAATTCTGTATCATGCCAATCTGCAGTCTAAGGTCAGAAGGCAGCATGTATAATCCATGACCCACAACAAAGTCAACCTTTGACCTAGCATGTGAAAGAACGTTTTGGTACCTTTGTATGCTGGAAGGCAAATCAACGGCAGAGTTAATAGCATCTTCTAAATTGGCTAGAAATTGTTTTCTGGCGTCAAAACCTGTAGATTGATCCACTATGCTAGACTTGGTCTGTGCTTGCGCTCCTAATAGACACCAAACGTACGTCCGTATGGAGTCATTAAGTCTTTGCACTCCTGGCATTGTTAGGCCTTCACTTTTATCTAAGATAAATGTTGCCTAAGCATTGGGGTGTTTTTGTTCTATTGATCCCAATCTAACTTGGGAGTTTGACTTAAAAGAGGTGTGGCCGGGCCAGTAGTCAAAATTATATTCTCTACGCTGACCCCACAAATACAATGTGCCCAACCCGTGATTGCGGTCTAACTTTTGTCTAAAGTTATTTGAAGGGTTAATGTTAAATTCGTTGCAGATTCTTTCATATGCATTATTGTCCATTGGGCTGAGAAATGGATTAAACGCGTTGTCATTGGGGAGGCGTACTTGTAGTTCAGTTAGTATGCGCCTATACTGATAATAAACATGAAAGTTATATACTGACCTTACTAAGAGGTTGGGGTGGTTTAAATGGTTTGCATATGAAACACCGCAGCCAGTGGTTGAGCAGTAAACTGCAAAATTTAACTGATTTTGGTAAAAAGCCATGGGGTGAGTTGACCATGCTGATGGCACTCTATCACTCTTTATTGGAGGATTTAAATATCTAGTTAGTGGGTTTACAAGCCTGACTAGAAAGCCATATGATTCATCCACTGCGATGGTTAGGCTACTGAAGTCCAAAGATTTGGGCTCATAAACCCCCCCTACATCGTAAGTAGCACTTTCATTATATTTAAAAGGTTCCATTTTTAAATAGATTTTTTTTAAAAAAAGGATTTAAAAAGGATGTTCCTTTATATAACCAAGCAAAACACAAGTGTGTTCTTAAAGTATCCAATTAACAATAGGCGCGGTAATAGTAGGTTTGCTCTTAGAAAAATTGGTTTTAAAGTTAAGTGGTTTAATATATTTGAAGAAGCTCAGAATAACTGGATTAATATTAGTAATGAAGAGGGCAATCAAATAACTCATGAAAAAATACCAGAAGGCTATTACAGCTTTTGTTCTTTAAAAGAAGTATTTATCGAATTAGGCATATTGCTAAAAATTAACGAAGCAAACCTCAGAATTACAATGCATTTTCCACTAGAAGAAAAAAGAGAATACACTTTTCCTAAAGGCCTTGCGCGAATCTTGGGTTTCCACAGTACTAGCAGATCTTATAAATTTAGTACAAGAGAAAACATCTATCAATTTGAAGGTAATGAACCATGTGATTTTCTCGTTAACCCGATGTTGTATGTCCATTTACGGGAGTTAAAAACAAGTACTAATTTATTTGATGGCAATCCATCTACAGTTCTAGGAGTACTGCCATCAATTAAGGCGGGGTTTTGCGATTATCAGTTAAGCACATTTGGTAAAGACAGCCGGTTTAAAGAATTAGTTGAGGGGTCTATAAATTCAGTGTGTGTAAAAATAACTAACCAAGATGGAAGGCCGGTTGTTTGCTCTGATTTGTTAGTGGTGCTTGAGATAGAAGATTAATCAGAAGAGAAGAGAGAATGTCAATATCTAGACTCTATATCACCCATTTTTTTGTTTTGCACGTAAGCCCCCCATTTTAAAATAACGATTACGTCAATTTTGGAGGTTTTTGCATGTTAATTTTGATTGTAAAAAAGGTGTCAATTTTGGCAAAAAGTAGCATGAGATGGACGAGATTTGTTTGTGAAAAGGGGGGTTTTCGTGCAAAATAAGATGTGGTGGGATAGAGGTGGGGGAGTAGAGTATAGAAACTTACATTCTCTACTGAGACTGCCAGCAAGGTGTGACAGCCATTCTTACTTTACCTGCTGTCACCTTTGTCACCTCCTGTGTTGCCTTTTTTTCTCTTTTTTTTTTCTTTTTTTTTGGCTGAGACTGGGGGGGGGGGGGGGGAGGGGGGGGAATGTCAAACACAGTTTTGCACTCACAGACTTTTTCAGGTGCATTTCAGCTTGTTTTTTAATTGCAAAATTTCATTACCTAAAACAAAACAAAAAAAAACATACCTATCTTCTCAGATGTTTACTGGGATACTTTCTGCACCATTTAATTGCATTGTTTCTCTTTCTGAAGGGTGTGTATATTTTATTTTCTCTCTTTCATATAATAATAATAATGAGGACAATTTTTATAGCGCCCATCCTAACAACGTAGGCTACAGGGCGCTTTACAAGGTTTTAATAATTCAACATCTAAAAAATACAAGTAGAACACACACACACACACACACACAATTCTGCGTTCACGAGTCATAAACATACACACACGCACGCACACAGCACACTCGCATGCGTGCACACACACACACACACGCGCGCGCACACACACACACACACACACACACACACACACACACACACACACACACACACGCACACACGCACGCACGCGCACACATGCGCACATACACACACACTGCAACATAATGTTGCATACATAAACACACTATATGACGCGGTGAACAGCTCATTTGTACACGTGCAAAGTGTGCAAGTGACACGTAGTAATTCAGTAATATTTCAGGTGGTATCCTGCAACTGGCATTTGAACAGATACGTTTTAAGTGCAGACTTGAAAGTCGGGAAGGAAGGGGCATGACGTAGATGGAAAGGTAGTGAATTCCAGAGTATTGCAGCAGAAAATGATAATGCTCTAGAACCGTGCTCCTTTTAGTTATATGAGCAGAGGGAATTTGAAAAATTCGGTCATTAGAGGAAGAACGGAGGGGACATGTAGGAAAATATATTCTGTGCTTGATTTTGAGCCAGTGTAATTTCTTCAAGGGATCAGAAGTATGATGCTGTTTTAGCACCTTGAAGATAAGGTGAGCGGCTGAATTTTGAACACATTGTAGTGGCTGGAGTAAGGCTGTGGGTACAACAAGGAAGGCGTTACAATAATCTAGTCTTGACAGAATGCAGGAAGACGCCAATGTCTTTGTGGCCTGTTCTGTAAGGAAAGGTCTGATAGAGCTGATGGGCCGGATTTCGAGAAAGGATGCTTGGCAGATTTTGGCTATGTGGTGTTTCAGGGTGAGATCAGAGTTGAGACAGAAGCCAAGGTCACGAACAAGTGGCGTAAATGAGATGTCAGTGGAGGCCAGGACTACTGATGGATGAAGACGGGGGTCTTGAGCTTGTGAGTGTTTTGTAAACTGGATAGCTTCTGTTTTATCATCATTTAATTTCAGCTTATTAGTAGACATCCACTGTTTGATATCAGAGACACAGCCTTGAAGATCTTTGACAAGATTGTCATAGTTGTCTAGGGTGTCAGAATGTTCAAGTTGAGTGTCATCGGCGAACATTTCATGATGAACAGAATGGCTGTTAATTATCTCAGTCAGGGGCGTTGTATACATTGTGAAAAGGACTGGACCCAGCACAGACCCCTGGGGAACGCCAAAGTTTGACGACATTTTGGAAGACCGTTTCTCGTTAATAAGGACGAACAGCTATGTTTGACAGATACGATCTAAACCAATTTAGTGCAATGTCACATATGCCAAAGTTTGAGCTCAGACGTGAAAGGAGAATTTCATGATCAATTGTGTCGAAAGCAGCAGACAGGTCGAGAAGAAGTAGTATGGACTTGAACTTCAACTTGATGGTGTTTGAGGCCTTAAGAGGCCTTTTCACCATTCTAATGTATAATATTAGAGACGTTCTTTCACATCTCTGATAATATCTAGATCAAAAACTCTGCATGATTGGAAGAAAGAGAGTCACAGACTGAGACTATCTAGGTCGATAAACATTCTGGATTGTATTTTGTCGACAGTTCCTTCCAATGAGTGTCTAACCGTGATTTGAAGATGTTGACAGTAGGGGCTGTTACTACAGAGTCAGCTATATATGCCAAATCTTTTAACACATCCCTAATATATGTGTGCACGCATGTGTGTACAACAGTGTGTAATCGATTGAGGGTGTGCTAGTGTGTGTGCTCTAAAATCATAGGAATTTAGTGTCCAGAGCAGTGTCAGCGACTTTGCCTACTGAAGTCGATCCATATCCAGAGGTGTAGCGTGACATCACAAGATTCCACTCCCTCCCACCCCTAAACCAATTTCCTGGTTCAGTTCTTAGACTACATAAGGCAATGGTGAGATCGATTCTTGAATATGGCAATGTGATATGGTCTCCAAGATTAAAAAGGCAGTCAATAGAAATAGAAAAGGTGCAGAGAAGAGCAACTAAGCTAATACCGGACATTTGTGATTATTCATATGAAGATAGATTAAGGTACCTAAGGTTGCCATCCCTCAAAGCCAGAAGGATAAGAGGAGATCTAATCCAAACTTTTAAAATTTTCAATAATCTAGATGATATTGATCAAGCATGTTTTTTTGAACCTGCACTAACCAACATAACCCGTAACAGTTGTGACAAAGTATAAATACAGCTAACATAAGGAAACATTCCTTCAGCCAGAGGATAGCACCAATTTGGAATAAACTAACTCCGAACATCAAACGTGCACCAAATACTAACTTTAAAAAAAAATCTTATCGATAAGCATAAAATAATTACTGACATCATGTTCGACTTTGATGGTCGAAAATAAAAACTGGGCTCGCTGTCGACCTGACAAATGAAAGAGCACTTGTACTTGTAAATCTAGTGTAAAAATGTAAATACTTGTAAATCTAGAGTAAATAAGTCTGGTAAAAATTCTTTTAATGGTGTGACCTTTTTATACAGTAATGTGGATGCTTTTAGGAACAAAAAAGATGAATTTATGATAAGGTTAGAACAGTATAAGCCAGATATTATCGCCCTGACTGAGATTTGGCCGAAGAATACCAAAAATAAATGTGAAAAGGAAATGTTTATACCAAATTATGATGTTTTTATAAATAAGGATAATAAAAGGGGGGTAGCCCTATATTTAAACAAAAATCTTAAGCTTTTGAGTGTGATATTTTTTATTCTGTTGGGTTTGAAGAGAGTGTATGGTGTCAGTTCCGAAGCAAAAATGGAGAGAAAATCTTAATTGGGTGCATATATAGAAGCGGTAGCTCAGGAAATGACAATAAAAACAAGTTATTTCAAATTCTGAAATCTAAAGAACTTCATGGTTTTGATAAGGTATGCATTGTGGGGGACTTCAACTTTCCTTCTATCAGGTGGGATGGTCAGTGGGAAGGCGAGGAAAACGATGAATTTGTAGAATATATCCGAGATTCATTTCTGATTCAGAAGGTAGAGAATCCAACTAGACACAGACAAGGAGAAACGCCCAATATACTAGATCTGATACTGGTAAATGACAGCCAATGGATCTCAGAGATTGAACACGTTGCCTCACTTGGGAAAAGCGATCACGATATACTTTTATTTCAACTCTACAGTAATACCGGAAAACAAAGAGAAAACAATAAGTATAGATTCAGTTTGAATAAAGGGAACTATAACAGGCTGAGAGAGATGATCGGTGATGTTGAATGGGAGAAGGTGGAAAATAAAAATATAAATGATGAATGGTCCTTCATTAAGGAGAAAGTACTGAATGCTATGGACAACTGTATTCCCAAAGTAAAACAAAAACAAAACAAGAGAACTAAACCAATTTGGATGACGCTTAAAATACTTAGGAAAATAAAAAGCAAATATAAGTATTTTAAACAATATTTAAAGAGAAAAACTAGTCTATCATACAAAAATATATTAAAGCCAGGAATAAATGTAATAAAGAAATTAAAAGGACTCGTAAAAAACACGAAAGAAATGTAGCAAATGGAGCCAAGGAAAACCCAAAAGCTTTTGGAAGTACGTTCAGCAACAAACTAAAATGAATACAGGTGTACAAGTTCTAAAGAACACTGATGGGTCATTGTCAAATACAGATGAACTTAAGGCAAATACCTTAAACACATTCTTTTCCAGTGTCTTTACCAGAGAGGACACATCCACTGTACCTAATATAGACGAATGTTCAAAATCCGGAGGGGCTGCTGTTACTGACATTGTGATAGCTCCATTAGCTGTAGAGAACCTACTCAAAGGACTGAACCCAAATAAGGCTCAAGGACCTGATGGCATTCCCCCCAGGGTCTTAAAGGAAATATGTAAAGAAATATCAAAACCACTTTGTCACTTATTTAATAGAACTTTAGAAGAAGGAGTCTTACCAGAAGACTGGAAAACTGCAGAAGTTACAGCTATTTTAAAAAGGATCAAAAAATGAGCCTGGAAATTATAGACCTGTTAGTCTGACCTGTGTGGTGTGTAAAGTTCTAGAAACTATAATAAGAGTCTGTATTGTCAATCATTTTCAGGACAATGATCTGTATTCAGATTGTCAACATGGGTTTAGAAAAAAAAAGGTCTTGTATGACACAGCTTCTTTTAACAATGGAAGATTTTACAGAATATATTGAGCAAAAAGCATCATTTGATGTTGTCTACTTGGACTTTAGAAAAGCTTTCGACACTGTACCGCATTGTAGGCTTCTGGAGAAGTTGAAAGGGTATGGGATTACAGGCATATACTGAATTGGATCCAGGGTTTTTTGTCTGGACGAACACAAAAAGTAAGGATAAATGACGTCACTTCACAAAGATTAGATGTACTAAGTGGTATACCTCAAGGCAGTATCCTAGGACCCATACTTTTCACTATATTCATAAACGATCTTCCAGAATCTGTCCAAAGCAATTGTAAGATTTTTGCTGATGACACGAAACTGTATGGAAATTCTACCAATCATACAAAAATACAAAGGGATGTATACTCACTACAAGAATGGTCTAATGAATAGAACTTACATTTCAACGTATCCAAATGTAGTGTTATGCACTATGGTAAAACAAACCCAAATCATAAATATTATATGAAGGTAAATGGACAAGAAAATGAAATAAATGAGTGTGAGGAAGAAAAAGATCTTGGTGTTATTTTTGACCCACTACTTTCTTTCGATGTTTATATCAATAAAATCATCAATAAAGCAAACCAAATGATAGGACTAATAAAGAGAACTTTCACATACTTGAATAAAGATATATTATTGAAATTGTACAAAAGTCTGGTACGGCCGCACTTAGAATATGGAAATATGATATGGTATCCCTTGCTCAAAAGGCAGTCAAAGGCAGTGGAGAAAGTACAAAGAAGGGCTACAAAGCTACTACGGGAATGCAAAAATATGAATTATGAACAACGGTTAAGATACTTAAACTTACATTCCTTAAAAGGTAGACGTATCCGCGGTGATCTGATCGAAGTCTATAAAATATTCAACGGTATGGTGGATGTACAAATAGAGCATTTTTTCAAACTTTATACTGATAGTGCTACAAGGAAGCCAGATGGGAAAATCTTCATTGAACACTGTCAGACTAATAAACGTAAAATGGTTTTTGGAAAAAGAATAACACACCTTTGGAATGATCTACCAACTAACACCAAGTTTGCACAATCTACTAACTCATTTAAAAATCTCCTTGATGCGGATCATAAATTCACTAAATTGTTATTTGAATTTGATTAACAAACCAATATGCGCATACGCAACAAACCAATTCAGAATACTAAACAATTAATGGATGGGGATTCAAGAAAGGCCGCGAGGCCTGGGCTACGTATATCAGCCTGTCCCCTTACTACTACTACTACTACTACTAAAGAAGGGGCTAAAGCCGCGAGGTTATGATGAAATAATCATCGCCCCTAAACCTAAACCTGAACCTGAACCTAAAACAACAAACCTGATTTCTTGTCTTTGACGAGAATAATATGCTGCATTACATCGTCATCTCTGACAACTGTTACAGACACTCTCTTTTTCCGTTCCTTTCGCTGAGACATGCCGGCATGGATACACACATTCATTCGATCTCTACTTGCGGTTTCAGTGGCGGGTTTTCGACTGCGCTCTTCAACGTTGAAGATTAGGGGGGGGGGGGGGGGGGGGGGGAACACAAAAAATAACTGAACATGTATGCAGTAAGTTATGTGGAAAATTATTCGGAACGATATTGCGTTGAAAGTCCAGTTGAATTACAGAAAAAGCACAGCACTGATCTTTTAAAATGAACATAAAACCGTCAGTAAACAAGTGGGGGTAAAACCGTCAGTTAGCATATTGTGATAATGTTAATATTTTCCCTCGCAATAAGCCAGCGGTTCCATGGTGCAATGTTTAGCGCTCTGGATTCTGAATCTAATGATATAAGTTCAAATCTCGATGAAACGTAGAATTTTTGTTTTTGCGTTCTCTGTCTATCTTTTTATTTGTTGTGTGTGTGTGTGTGTGTGTGTGTGTGGTGTGTGTCTCTCTCGCTAAAGGAAACAAAAGAATGAGAAAGGTACCCTGACTACTTGAACCTTATTTAATTTAAGACTTAGATGCTCCCGCGTCTTGCGACGCATGAGACAGTCAAGTCACTCCACTGTGCACGGTCCTCAGGATCAGGATCAGGATCAGGATTTGGGGCGTTGTATCAAGGAACCTAGCCTATTCAGGCTTTTTACGCCCCTTTTGTATATATTTTTTCTTATGTCTGTTGGTCCAGTCGTAGACTAGCTTAGTCTAAATTATCCATCAAATTCATATTTTATTTTAGTTATTAATTCATGTTTATCTATGAGGTTCTTAAATACATTAATACTAGGTGCAAGTTTGATGTTACTTGTTAATTCATTCCAAATTTTGGTTTCTCTGTTAGTAAATGTGAATGTTCTCAAATTAGTTCTGGAATATTGTTTAACCTTAATGGTACTGATGATGTTGATAAAGCATGCTTTTTTGTACTCCACAGACAAATAATACAAGGAAAAGTGAAGATAAGATATTCAAATATCTTATATGTTTGGATCAAGTCCCCTCTTATTCTTCTTGCTTTGAGTGTTGGAAGTTGTAAATATTTTGATCTTTCCTGGCATGAGTAATCCTTCATATTACGGATAATCTTTGTTGCTCTTCTTTGAACCTGTTCTAGAGCTTCTGATTGTCTCTTTAGTATTGGATACCATACAGTATTGCCATATTGAAGAACAGGTCTACCTAGTGTCTTACGTAATTGTCAAAAAAAGTGTCCTTTTCTGTAAATGTAAATGTTCTTTTTATCATTCCAATCATTCTGTTGGCCTTGTTAATATATTCGCAGCCAGTCTGTCACTCCATCCTCCGCAACGAAGCTGAAGTCTCTCTCCACTGTCTCTCGCAAGCTCATCCAGGGTCGTCCTATTTTTCTCTGGCCTGCTAGGGTCCATTTAAATGGTTTGCAGGTCTTGAGAGGGTAATCTCAAGACATGACCTAGCTAGCAGAGGCGCCGTCTGCAGATGATGGTTGACTCGGGGAGCTGTTTGGACCTCTCCCTGACCTCTTCATTGGGTGAAAAGTCTGACCATCTGATGCCCAAGATCTTATGGAGGCACATAGTGTCAAAAGCATCGAGTTTCCTCTCCTGGGCAGTGGCGGCGGAAGCTGTCCAGGATTAGGGGGGGCAATGGATATTCAAATCATTGAACTCCGACAATCACAATATGTCAATGTTCGATTTAAATTAAAAAAAATCCAGCATGCAATATTCAGTTCACACACACACACACACAACACCACACACACAACACACACACACACACACACACACACAACACACACACACACACACACACACACACACACACACTTGAAATACACTTTGTATAGCTGCAATTAAAACGTTGCAGAAACTGAGACAGAGAGGAGAGAGAGAGAGAAAAGGAGAGAGAGGGGGGGGGGGGGGGACAACTGTCAGACTTTCTGACTGAATAGCGTAATAACATATCTTCTCTCCATATTCACTGGACATTAGGCACCGTAAAATGCAGTTACTAAGTCACGATTGTCACAGTCTGTACATTAGCAGGTTACACCAACAGCTGGGAGGTTACACCTTTACACATTTAATTTCCGAAGTAACTTTGACGTCGTTCGTTTCTGCAAACTAACTCGGAAGAAATTTCAGCGAGATTGAGCTGATCAACCTTGTCTTTGAACACATGCATAATGAGACAGTTGTTTAGGCGCTTCTGAGTCATAGTGCTTCGGAGGTATATTTTGACCCGCTTCAAGGCAGAAATACAGCGTTCAGCTGTTGCAGTTGTAACTGGAATGGTCAAGTACAGCCTGATAAGTTTGTCTGCTCACTCAACATTCTTTTAACAGTGTCAGAAGCTGTCAGTTCTTCTAGCAGTGCATCAAAGATGGACTTCTTGTTGTCCCCCAGAGCATGTGGAAGGATGGCCAACTGTGTTTTGAGTCTGTCCATGTCAATGTCCCGCGTATATGTGTCTTTGATCTTTGAGGAATATTGGATTCTTTCCTGCAGCTCCGTCACCAAGAGAATTTCAGTCTTCCTTGGCAACTTAAGACTTTGTTGGTCAAACCTGCGCTTTATATGCTCTTTGACGTTGTCTATGGCCTCATATACTGCTGTCTGTAATAAGCAGAAGGGTCAGAGCAGCTGTGACCCTGGGAGCCATCATCAAGTCTTCGTGGGGCTGTCTGTCTCGGAATGCGGGGCTCATCACACACGTTTGCAGCCGTGGTTGAGACGTCGGCAAAAAACGTCTGGAAACTTTTATCCTGGCGCATACTTTCAAGCGTTCTCAGACAGAGGTTTGCAGCGTTTGTTGCATCCACACAGGACGTTTGTTTCCTTTGAACAGCAGTCGCCAGCTCTTCAGTCACAGCAAAGACATCCGTGAAAGTGAGAGCCCAAGACAGGTGGAGAAACTGCTGCATAAGTGCTAGAAGGCCGGATGCCCTCTGGCATTCTCATCATGTCCTTGTGAGACTAGTTCAAGTGTTTCTTGCAAAGCCTGAGAGTTCTCAATGCGAGAGTCGAAAGCTCTTGTTCGAACAGTCCACCTTGTTGGACACAGTGGTTTAATGGACGGGCTGTACGAAGTTGATGTTTCATGTTGGATTGTTTCAAAAAGGATCTGTCGTTTTGGTGATAATTTGATCAACTGAATGACCTCTGTGGCAAAGTCAAGGGCATCTCTTATTACTTTGACCTTTCTGGAAGCCTCTTGTAACACAAGATTGACTGAGTGTGCCAAACAGTATACGGACACTGCTGACGGGACCTCATCTTTGAACCGTTTTGCAACTCCTGAAAACGTGACCCTGAAAATTACTGGCCCCGTCGTAGGCCTGACCCCTACACTTCTGCACTGGCAAGTCCAGCCTGATCAAGCAATCCTTTAGCGCATTAAAAATTGTCTCAGCACAGGTATTGTCAACATGCACCAGTCCCACAGGCTCCTCTATGACTTCAAACTGCTCAGTTACCCATCTTATGCAATTTGCAACCTGCTCCCTGTTTGCAACATCATGGGTTTCGTCAGCTAGTATCGAAAACCAATTCGCTTCTCTGATTTCAAGTACAACAGATCGCAAGACTTTATGTTTCCATAATCCCGAGGATCTCGTTGACAATATCATGTGACAGATATTTTGAACCTGTGTTTATTTTTTCCTTGCAGCCCTCTCCAAAGCAGAACTTCAGCAGCTGTTGAAGGTTGCCTTCCTGCTCGTCATGTCCACGGAGAGGCAGACCCTGACGCAGGAGAAACTGAAGGCTCTTTAGTTCGTTCATCAGGCTTTGCAGTGTTTCTTTTGTTCTGTTTCATGTGACACGTCATGGAGCATACACAGACGTTGTAGACTGCCTACAGTTTACTTCATACACGGCTGCTCCAGTGTGAAGATGATTTTTCGTGGCTTGAGAACTTTTCCAGTGCTTTCTTCCAGTTGTCAAAACCGCTCCATACAAACGCTGCATCAGGTTTGCAGCCTTGATGATTAGCCCTCATGCAGAAGAAACAAATACCTTGTTGTCTGTTGTGCATAGTTGAAGCCAAGGGTATTGCTGGAACCAAGATCTTTGGAAATAGTGGGGCCTTCCTGAACTTACCCTGGTCAGTTTGGAAAGGACTGTGTCGCTCTGTGGCTGAAAGGGGTTGACTGCATCCTTGCAGCACACAGTAGACTGACATTTTGGTTTTCTTACAGTAGCAGGTCGGTCAATGTCATC
>CM065745.1:3140057-3185398 GCA_033310375.1 Conus canariensis
CGCCCAACAAAGATGCCTGAGCGTCAACAGGGGAAAGTGAAGAGTCTGGGCTAGCAGACGAAAGCGGAACCTGATGTGTGCACATGGCAGACGGACTGACCTCGCCCTTTCGACCTACAGCTCTGAGTTACGGACTAACGATTATGGTACTCTGATCTATTAATACCTTTTACTATGAAGAATAACAGCATATATATTGGTATACTTAATGTACGTGGCTTCAGAAATAAGTTAAAAAGAAGAACAACATTTAATTTCATGAGGAAACAAAACATAGACATCTTATGCCTACAAGAAACATATGTAACAAAAGATATTATACAAGAAATCAATGCACAATGGACAGGAAACGCCTATTACAGTCCAGGCACAAACAGAAGTAATGGACTCATTATTCTTATAAATGATAAACAAATGAAAACAGAACTCATCCAAGCAACAGATCGAATACTGTTAATAAAGGTTGTATTAGAAAATAAAATCTACTGTCATAGCTAACTGCTATGCCCCTAACTCAACAAGTGATAAACTAACATTTCTAAATCAGCTCAATAGAATACTACAAGGACAAGATTATGATCATCTTTGGGTTATGGGAGATTTTAATACAGCAGTATACCCCATTGACAACATTTCAGGAAAATTTCACCCACAACAAGAAAGAGAAGCTCTTTCAGATTTATTAACATCCTATGACTTAAAAGATGCATGGCAAACATTCCATCCTGATGCCAGAGATTACACTTGGTCCAAATCTGCCCCGTTTATTGCAAGAAGAATTGTTTACATATTTTGTGATGCTTTTTCATACACATCCATACGAGGAGCAAATATTGAAATATTCCCACACTCAGACCACAAACTTGTGAAAGTTAAATATAATACGAATAAATTCCAAAGAGGTCCAGGATACTGGAAATTTAACAGCTCATTGCTGTCAAAGGAAGAGTTTCTCAATGAAACGACTTACTTCATTGATGCTCACTTTATTCAGTATGACAAGGAAGACCCACAAAAGGCATGGCAAAATGTAAATCCTTCTGTATAAACTTTTCAAGGGGCACAAAAATTTGGCCTCAGCAGAAACAAACCAAAGTCAAACAGCTGGAAGAAATTGAACAAAAACTGTCATACAACCCCTTGGATAAAGGCTTAGCAACAAAAGCACTTCAACTTAAAAAAAAAGAAATAGAACTGCAAGAATTGAAAGACGCACACGGCGCTCAAATTCGATCGAGAGTCAAATGGATCGAAGAGGGTGAAAAGAACACTAAATATTTTCTGCGCTTAGAAAAGACACAAGGAGTAGCAAACACTATTGCATCACTATGTGTAAATCAGTCATTAACAGACAATCCCCAAACAATACTAGATGAAATTAAGCAATACTACACACAGCTATACAAAAAAGACACACCAATTAAACATGGAGAGACGATAAAAGACGATTTCCTAGCTGATGATGACTTCCCCACACTCACAGATGAAGAAAAAGAATTCTGCGACAAGGAAATTACACCAGACGAACTCACGCAAGCCCTTAATCATTTAAAAAATGAGTCTGCACCAGGGAGTGATGGCCTCACACCACTCTTCTACAAGAAATTCTGGGATAAATTAAGACAACCCTTACTGAAGTGTATTACAGCTTCACTTGAGCAAGGTGAATTATCCTGTTCTATGAAAAAAGGAATCATAACATTAATACACAAAGGCAACGATCTAGACAAACACAACCTCGCTAATTACAGGCCAATTACACTCACAAATACAGACTACAAAATATTCACAAAGGCACTAGCCTTGAGACTACAGAACATAATAACATCAATCGTAAGCGAAGACCAGGTAGGATTTATAAAAGGCAGAAACATAGCCCTCCATTTAAGATTCTTTGATGATCTCACTGCATACCTCAACAGAACGAACCAGCCGGGTACCCTACTTGCACTAGACTTCTCTGAAGTGTTCGACACCCTGTCTAAAGACTGTCTCTTAGAAACGCTTGATTTGTTCAATTTCGGCCCACGATTTAAAAGATCTGTTTTAACCGTTATGGAAAACACACAAAGCTGTATTCACAATGGTGGATGGTTATCTGACTGGTTCCCAACAGAAAGAGGCATTAGGCAAGGTTGCCCACTCAGTCCTCTCCTTTTTGTGATAACTGTTGAGACACTAGCTATTCGAATAAGGAACAGTAAAGATATTCAAGGAATTAAGTTAACACAAAATCCTGATGAAAGCAATGCATCCAACTGTACTAAAATAAAACAATTTGCGGATGATACAACACTGACCCTTAAAGATGAACAAGATATTCAGGAAGCCACAAACATAGTTGTGAAATCGAGGATTTTTCCGGCCTAAAACTAAATAAAAGCAAGTCAGAAGGCATATGGTTAGGATCACGAAAGTGTGAAACGGGCACTGTTAGTAATATACCTATGAAATCTGCTAAACTCAAAGTTTTAGGCATTTACTTCTCGGCAGACAAAGAAATCTCTGAGATCGAAGAAAAAGACTGGCCCCAATCAATATTGGTTGTCACTCTGCTGCACAGGAGACCTGCAGCTAATACTACATTATTAATCATCATGTGGTGGTCTGAGCTGTTTCAACCAGTCGTTAAGGTCTATTACATCATTTTTTGCTGGGCACCAAACCTGCAATCACCAGGCCTCATACCTGTGCGGGCTGCCTACGAGTGAAGACGTGTTAGCGCTGTTGCTGCATTGAAAAAAAATAATGGCAGAGTCAAGCCTGGAAGCTGGATTGTCTTCAATGAATGTCTGTTCACAAGAGTCCTTAATGGATGTTAGTTCGCATGGAAGCCAGACTGATTTCTCTGTGTATTCAGACGAGCAAAAGGAGATAATATTGAAACATAAAACGTATCATCATGAGATGATTTTTTATCTTGAGAGATTAGAACAGGGAAAGCCCTGCTCAAAACCAACCCGGGCAAAAGAGAGCCTAATGTTTTTGGAAACAAAGAAAAACGTGAAATGACGGTAAGTGAACTGGATGCATTTTTACGTAACTGTTTTGTAGAACAATCTGATGACCAAAAAATTGAATCTTCAAGCTTTATGAAGCTTAAAACCATAGGCGAAATTACGCCTGTTTTACTGAAAGCTGGTTTTGCGATCAAGGCCAGCGAAAACAAAACTCTTCAGCATGCTTTGTGTTTAGGCCATTGTCTTGAGAGAGCAAAAACTGTTCTAAAAAAATCTAATCCAAAAGCGTCATGGGAAAATTATTTGAAAAACGAAATTTTGATTGAACCCACGCTGTGTAGAAGACTGATAGAATTGTCATTTTGCTTTTTCTACTACCCAAAGTTTCACAATCTTGGAATTTCAGTTAACAGCTTGTATGAGAAAAGAAAGCTCATTTTAAAATATATGCAAAGTGACGTTGGCTTTCGTGAGTTCTGGCAGGGCAGTTAAAACGAGGTCTTCTGGCTAGCAATGTGGGCTGTGAAGAAATCAATACCAGCCAACGGAAGCAACTCCTGCCTAACTGTGTTACTCGTCGGTTCTGCCGATTGCCCTAAAAAGGTCCTCAACAGGGCTAAAAATACGCCAGCCAAGGGAAGCATCCTGCCTAACTGGGTCGTTCGGCGACTCTGCCGATTGACCTAAAAGGCCCTCAACAGGGCCAAAAATAATACTAAGGGAGGTAACTCCTGCAGACACCCCACCTCACCCACCCCACACCACACCACACGCACACACGCACGCACATATAACCCCACCCTCCTACTCTTTTGAGGATTTAATTTTTTAATTGCTGTTTTATTTGGGTTTAAAAAATGAACCCCCACGTAGTTATAAAGCTTATAGAAATATTTGACGAGTTTGGGCGATTAATGCAGGAGTTGATAAAGAAGAGTTAAAGTTCATGTTTGACGAATTTATAACAGAACTTTTTGAATGCTTAAATATACGAGAAAGCGTAATGAAAGCCGTTAGTAAAATCCCAGAGTCTTGGCCTCAACCAGTTATAAAGCTTTTTGCCATTTTACTTGATAATATTGCCCCTGAAGATGCTGATCTGCATGTGTCTGATGACCTTGAAGGAGTAACTGTTACTTTTAAACCTGATCAGTTTTCACGATTAGAAATGAACTATGAATAATAAATAACAGCTGAATTTACTTGTATTTACATTTACTTTTATTTACTTGTATTTACTTTTATTTACATTTATTTTTTTTTATTTACGTAAATATTGTGGTTTAGAAAATGAACCCCCCAAGTGAGTCTGAGTTTGAAAAACTACCCAACAACGTACTGCTGGAAGGTAGTAACAAACAATTAGACAATATGTTTAGTGAATTAGACATGGACATTATTAACCCCATAGAAGTTCATGAAAGCGTAGCACATGCTATCTCTAAAATCCCAGGGTCTCTTCAAATTGACCCACCAGTAAAAGTGTTGTTGGCCATTCTTATTGATTATATAACACCTGATGGTAGTGGCATGCAAGTCTGGGTTTCAACTAAACAGAAAGAAGTAATCAGCTTTTTCGACTTTAATTCTGAATGGGCTGATTACATGCTTACACAGTTTAACCATGCAAGTGAGGAGGCTAAGCTAAGGGGGTCTGGCTGGTCTGAAGGAACAGTCCTTGAAATCAGATTAAAACAAACAAAGTTCTATCCTATAGTTGGCAATTCTTACCTTCCTCTCCCAAAAGATTTAGAGTTAAAACGAGCAGTCTTAAACATACAAAATTCTGACAACTTGTGTTTTATGTGGTGTGTTTTAGCGCATTTACATCCTGTTAAAATTCATGCAAACAGAATCACCAAGTATGAACAATATATAAATGAGCTGAACTTTAATAACATAAACTTTCCAGTAAGCGTAAAAAGCATAAGTCAGTTTGAAGAGCAAAACAAGCCTATAACCGTAAACGTATATACATGGTCTGTAGTAAACAATCTACAGCCTCTAAGGATTTCTCCTAAAGCCCCCACTTTTGGTGACTCACTTAAGAATCACGTAGACTTAATACTGTTTACAGACGGCCACAAGAGTCATTATGTATTAATCAGATCAATAAGCAGACTTATGGCTTATACTACAAAGGACACATCTAAACAAGAGCTTTGTAGAAGGTGTTTGGTTAGAATCCCCACTGTAGAAGCAGCTGCCAAACACATAAATCATTGTAAAAGTATTGTAGACTGTAAAACTAAACTTCTTACACCCCCACCAGGGTCTAAAGTTAGTTTTAAAAACGTACACAAAATGCAGATGAGACCATACGTAGTTTATGCTGACTTTGAAGCGATTTTGCCACAGTACTATGGCCCTCAACAACTAGAAGAACAAAAAACAGCTTTATTAACCCACCATCAGATTTGTTCTTATGCTTTTGTTGTTGTTAGATCAGATGGTCAGCACACACAACCAGAGATTTACAGGGGCCCCAATGCAGCTAGTAAATTTTTACATCAAATGAAACAACTTCGTAATCAATTCTCCAATCAACTAAATCTTTCAGACATTGTTATGACTCCTGAAGACCAAGAACACTATGATCTATCTACACACTGCTGGATTTGCGGCTTAGAGCTAACACCTAACAGAAAAGAAAACCCAACAGTAAGAGACCACGATCACATTACTGGAAAATTCAGAGGAGCAGCACACAGCAAGTGTAATCTTCAGCTTAAGTTTGACCCCAAGACATGGAAACTACCCATCTTCTTTCATAACTTACGAGGCTATGATTCTCATTTCATCATGCAAGCAATAAATTCTGAATGTAAGAGGGTTGACTGCATTGCACAATCATCAGAAAAGTACATGACCTTTATTATTGACAATCTGTCCTTCTATGACTCTGCCCAACATCTGATGGGGAGTTTGATAAATTAGCAGGATCTTTACAAGACTTCCCAATAAGTGAACAATATTTTGACCCATCTTTAGTACGTAAAGGCGTTTACCCTTATGAATACATGGACTCGTGGGAAAGGTTTGATGAGCCAGCGCTGCCGCATAAAGACGATTTTTACAGCCGTCTTACAGGCAAAGGCATAACTGACTCTGACTATGAATACGCACAGAAAGCCTGGACAGAATTACACTGCCAAACAATGGGTAATTATCATGATCAATACTTGATGGCTGACGTGTGTTTATTGGCGGATGTGTTTGAAAATTACAGATCTACATGCATGAAACATCATGGCCTAGACTCATCACATTACATTTCTGCCCCTGGCCTCTCTTGGGACGCATTCTTAAAGTCTACAAACATTGAGATTGACTTAATATCTGATCTGGCTACACTCCAGATGATTGAAGACGGCCTAAGGGGAGGCATTAGCATGGCCTCACACCCTTACTGCAAAGCCAACAACAAGTACTTAGATGACTACGACCCAGCTAAACCATCTAACTATTTAATGTACTTAGACGCCAACAATCTGTATGAGTGGGCCATGAGCCAAACACTCCCACTAAAAAACTTTAGAATGTACAAAGGCCCTCATGAAGTTAATTTTGTGTTAAAGATGCTGTCAAAGCTTACAACTGATTATCCAATAGGACTAATCTTAGAGGTAGACTTGCTGTACCCAGAACACTTACATGACCTCCATAACGATTACCTCCTAGCAGCAGAAAGATTAAAGATGGCTCCTACAGAACCGCCTAAACTTGTGCCCAATCTTCGCCACAAGACTAAGTACGTATGTCATTACAGACTCCTTCAGTTTTACTTAAGACACGGGCTAAAACTTACTGCCGTTCATAGAATAATTACTTTTGACCAAAAGCCCTTTATGAGGCCATACATCATGAAGAATACTGATCTTAGGACTAAAGCCACTGACGCTTCAGAAAAAGACTTTTTTAATCTAATGAACAACAGTTGTTTTGGCAAAACCATGGAAAACCCACACAAGCGTAAAGTTGTAAGATTAGTTACAAAGGAACAAAGAGCAATTAAACTAGTCTCTAAACCTAACTATTTAGACTTTAGACAATTTAACGGCTGCCTGGTTGGCATTATGATGAAGAAACAGAATGTGAAGTTGGACAAGCCGGTGTTTATTGGGTTTACTGTGTTAGAGCTGTCAAAGCTGTTAATGCTAGAATTTTTGTATGACTACTTTAAACCGCTGTATCCAAAGTCCAGAGTCCTTTACACAGACACTGACTCTTTTATTCTAGACATCCCCACAAAAGATTTTTACAAAGACTTAGAAGCAGAAGTAGCCAAAGGAGCTGATGGATGGTACGACACATGTGACTACCCTAAAGACAGCCCTTTACATTCAACTGTAAACAAGAAAGTAATTGGAAAGTTTAAAGACGAACTTAATGGGACAATTATACAAGAATATGTTGGTTTGCGGTCAAAGATGTATAGCGTTGCTAGCCAAACCTCTGTAATGAAGAAAGCTAAGGGCGTAGGTAAAGAAGCTGTAAAAAAAAATATAACTCACGACAACTACAAGCAGGCTGTCTTTGAACACAAAGTATTTCATCACACAAATGTTAATCTGCGCTCTACTCTTCATCAAGTAAACACAACTGCTGTTAATAAGAAATCACTAGCCTCTAACAATAACAAGCGAACTTACGTTGATCCTGAGTTTTCATACGCTATAGGCCATTGGAGAACTAACTTAAAAGCTCAAGAACGTACTTTAAAAGATTAACTTGAACTTAAGAACTTGACTTAGTTTAGAACTGAACTTAAGAACTTTACCTGGCCTAGAACATGACTTAAGAACTTGACTGACTTAAGTTAAGAACTTAACTTGTACTTAAGAACTTTACTTGTACTTAACTTGTACTTTACTTGTACTTAACTTAAGAACTTAACCAGTACTTTACTTGTACTTAACCAAAGAACTTAACTAGTACTTGTAATTTACTTGTACTTTACTTGTACTTTACTTGTACTTAACTTGTAATTTACTTGTAATTTACTTGTACTTTACTTGTAATTTACTTGCTATAATTGACTTTACTTGTACTTAACTTGTACTTAAGTTAAGAACTTAACCAGTACTTAACCAGTACTTAACTTGTACTTAACCAGTACTTAACCAGTACTTAACTTGTACTTAAAAACTAATTCATTAAAACTAATTCATTAAAAATGGGTCTACAGCAGGAGGTTGTATTTTTTTGCAGAGGCTGGTTCTTCTTCTTTTACTGTTTTTGTGGGCTTTTGTGACTTTGTTGTTAGGTATGGTTTTAGACACTTGTATGTTAACCCCCCCCCCCACCAACAACACCCCCAATACATAATAATACATCTTATAGTTTGATTGTGTTGTTGTTGGTGTTGTTGGTGCTGCTGGTGGCAATGTTGTACTACTATCTAATAATTTTTGTTTTGCTGTTTGGTTTGCTTTTTGCAGTCTGTTCCATTCAGCTAGTTTACGACCAGCCTCAACACGCCCAGGATTTTTAGACTTAGTAACACTACTCACTTGTGGGACACTCCCTTGTGGGACACTCCCCTGGGCATTCTCTTGTGGAGCCATATTCTGCTCCTGTGGAGTCATATTCTTCTCCTGATCGCTCATTTTTTTTAATGTGATTAAAATTAATATGATTAAAAGTAATTAATCCCATGATGAATGGACATAATAATGTCCCAAATCTATAATACATATCACATGCAAGAGTTTCTAGGGACTTGTTTAAAACTGGATCTTGTAATAAGTCATATTTTAAATCTTCTTCTGAATCAATCGGTGCCATCTTGCCTACTAATTTAGCATATAAACTAATCATTGTCTGCCCCACTGATCTAACCATTTTTGACCCTAGCTGTGCTTCGTACCTAGCGTAATACTTCTCAACATCTGATGTAGACAATTGCTGAATCTGTTCAATACTTAGTTCAACACCTAAATACTGTCTAGTTTTTCCACACGCAGCCAGAGAGTATAATCTTTCTTTATGACAGAGGTCTGACGAGTAGTCTGCTTGCTCCTCACACTTTAATAGTTCGTCATAGTCCATTTTTTTAAACCCTTTTAAAAGCAATAAAAATAATAAAACCTTTTTAAAACCATGAGTTTAACGTTGGTTAATTATGCAGTGCCTATTGTTGGTGTTATAGTTTATTCAACTCTTGCAAAATGTTTGCTAAGAATAAAACCGCCCAACATGGGAAAGATAGAAGATTCACCAAAACTAGTTGTAACCTTATTTTCAGCTCTAGCAACAAAAGATTATCTGATTAAAAAGCACATGGACAGTCTTTCATATTATGATTATTTTAATTATTTTTTTAGTTAATAAAAAACATGAGCACTGTAAAGATCATTAATACTATTTACCACTCTGCTGTAATCAGCGGTCTTAGTATAGGGTATAGCGTGTTAGCAAAAAACATGTTTAAAATGAGGCCAGCTGATCTAGGAAGGTTAGACATTGAGGATGTTGTTAAGGTTATAGCTGTAATAACTGCAGGAATTGCCTCAAAAGACTTTCTTGTTACACACGGAATTATCCCAGAAAATATCAATGCATAGAAAGATTGACTGATTTATAAAAGATTAATGCATAGGCAGATTGATTTATAAAAAGATTAATTCTAGAAAATATTCATTTATAAAAAAAGATTCATTCTAGAAAATACTCATTTATAAAAAGATGTCTGGATTAGTTCTGATGGTGGGAGGAGCTATTGTTAATGCATTGGCTTTCTCTGGGAGCAATTATATGTTTAGTAAATTGCGGTCTGATGAAGAAAGAGAATGGCATAACAAGGCAATGGAAGATTTAGCTAAGGCAAAAGACGCTTATGAGAAAAGTTGGATTGCTCACTTAGACTTTATTAATAAAAAGTTAAGGGAACAAGGACATGCAGAGCACACATTTACAGACGTTGATGACGCAATGAATGAGTATTACTTAGTAACAGGAAAGAAGTTTCTAACATCCTCACCACCAGAACTGTCTGACTTCTATGAACTATCTGAGGATCAGAAAATGGCAGAAAAGTTCTTATGGGACATAAGGGAATTTGTGGCGGAGTGCGATTATTCCGGTATTTTCCGGTAAGACAAAATTCTTAAAGCAGGCCAGGCATGCGTAAAAGCATTCCGGTATTCTCCGGTAAGACAAAATTCTTAATGCAGGTCGGGCATGCGTAAAAACGCTTCCTTTTCGAAGTAACACGCGAGCAGTGAAGACACACTCTCTGCTCTCCGAAAAAATGTCGGGCATGCGTAAAAACGTACACGAGCAGCTAAGTATTTCTTTTTTGTGCTTTTCTCGCAATCGATCGATTGTTGTTGCTGTTCTTTGGTGTCCTTGCTCATGTTTTCACTTAAGGGAGAAACGTACGTGTAGCGATTGGGTGGTAAGGCGAGAGTTAAGAAGGGTTTCGTCATTCGACTCCCGCATCTCGCCGGCAGGCTCTTTGTCTCTGGCCGCGCCAAAACCTCCTCTCCCTTCAGCGTCACTTTCTCTCTATTCTTCTTCTTCTTCCCCCAAAGGTTCACTTCAACTCATAAAAACTGAATGCACACAAAGAAGTAGTTACATAGGGCGGTGACGTTTTAACACTAAACATTACCACAAGTAATTATTTAATGTAACAGTAGTAGTAGTAAGGGGACAGGCTGATATACGTAGCCTAGGCCTCGCGGCCTTTCTTGAATCCCCATAAATGAATTGTTCAGTATTCTGAATTAGCTGTTGCGTATGCGCATATTGGTTTGTTAATCAAATTCAAATAACAATTTAGAGAATTTATGATCCGCATCAAGGAGATTTTTAAATGAGTTAGTAGATTGTGCAAACTTGATGTTAGTTGGTAGATCATTCCAAAGACGTGTTATTCTTTTCCCAAAAACCATTTTACGTTTATTTGTCTGACAGTGTTCAATGAAGATTTTCCCATCTGACTTCCTTGTAATACTATCAGTATATAATTTGAAGAAATCCTCTATTTGTACATCCACCATATCGTTAAATATTTTATAGACTTCGATCAGATCACCGCGTAACACCAAGATCTTTTTCTTCCTCACACTCATTTCATTTTCTTGTCCATTTACCTTCATATAATATTTATGATTTGGGTTTGTTTTACCATAGTGCATAACACTACATTTGGATACGTTGAAATGTAAGTTCCATTTATTAGACCATTCTTGTAATGAGTATACATCCCTTTGTATTTTTGTATATCGGTAAACTTTCCATACAGTTTCGTGTCATCAGCAAAAATCTTACAATTGCTTTGGACAGATTCTGGAAGATCGTTTATGAATATAGTGAAATGTATGGGTCCTAGGATACTGCCTTGAGGTATACCACTTAGTACATCTGATCTTTGTGAAGTGGCGTCATTTATCCTTACTTTTTGTGTTCGTCCAGACAAAAAAGCCTGGATCCAATTCAGTACATTTCCTGTAATCCCATAACCTTTCAACTTCTCCAGAAGCCTACAATGCGGTTCAGTGTCGGAAGCTTTTCTGAAGTCTAAGTAGACAACATCAAATGATGCTTTTGCTCAATATATTCTGTAAAATCTTCCATTGTTAAAAGATGTTGCTTTGCTTGTTGTTACTCTTTTCGGTCATGCATTTACTAGTCTGCTTACTCAAGATACAGTGCAATCAGACTGCAACAACCTGAGAAAGATCATCATTTAAAAAAAAAAAAAAAAAAAAAAAAATAATGGATGAAGGATGGCTGCTGCATCGGTTAACCCGGCAGACCATTTTCTGTGCCCTTAGAACTGTCACGGCAGAATCTGGTTTTTGCTTTTGGTTACCCGTTTTACCATGTGCTTCAGCTGTCAGACCATGACCTCCTATCACTACAGATAACAAGAAGTAGCGATTTCATGTCCCTCTTGTTTTGTTCGACTGTGCATGTTTCTCAGCAAAGTGGCCATGATATTGCCATGATATTATCTGTGACTATGTTTCTCAGCAATGCGGCTAGGTTACCTTATTAGCTGTGACCCATGTTTTTCTACTCAATGCAGCTACATCAGCTGTGATCTTGCATGTTTCTCAGCAATGCAGCGATATTAGCTATGACCCATGTTTTTACTCAATGCAGCTACACCAGCTGTGATCTTGCATGTTTCTCAGCAATGCAGCTATATTAGCTGTGACCCATGTTTTCTACTCAATGCAGCTACATCAGCTGTGATCTTGCATGTTTCTCAGCAGTGCGGCTATATTAGCCGTGACCCATGTTTTCTACACAATGCAGCTACATCAGCTGTGATCTTGCATGTTTCTCAGCAGTGCGGCTATATTAGCCGTGACCCATGTTTTCTTCTACTCAATGCAGCTACACCAGCTGTGATCTTGCATGTTTCTCAGCAATGCAGCTATATTAGCTGTGACCCATGTTTTCTACTCAATGCAGCTACATCAGCTGTGATCTTGCATGTTTCTCAGCAGTGCGGCTATATTAGCCGTGACCCATGTTTTCTACACAATGCAGCTACATCAGCTGTGATCTTGCATGTTTCTCAGCAGTGCGGCTATATTAGCCGTGACCCATGTTTTCTTCTACTCAATGCAGCTACATCAGCTGTGACCTTGCATGTTTCTCAGCAATGCGGCTATATTAGCTGTGACCCATGTTTTCTACACAATGCAGCTACATCAGCTGTGATCTTGCATGTTTCTCAGCAATGCGGTTATATTAGCCGTGACCATGTTTTCTACTCAATGCAGCTACATCAGCTGTGATCTTGCATGTTTCTCAGCAATGCAGCTATATTAGCTGTGACCCATGTTTTCTACTCAATGCAGCTACATCAGCTGTGACCTTGCATGTTTCTCAGCAATGCGGCTATATTAGCCATGACCCATGTTTTCTACACAATGCAGCTACATCAGCTGTGACTTTGCATGTTTCTCAGCAATGCGGCTATATTAGCCGTGACCCATGTTTTCTACTCAATGCAGCTACATCAGCTGTGATCTTGCATGTTTCTCAGCAACGCGGCTATATTAGCTGTGACCTATGTCTTCTACTCAATGCACCTACACCAGCTGTGATCTTGCATGTATTTCAGCAATGCAGCTATATTAGCTGTGACCCATGTTTTCTACTCAATGCAGCTACATCAGCTGTGATCTTGCATGTTTCTCAGCAATGCAGCTATATTGGCTGTGACCCACGTTTTCGACAGAATGCAGCTACATCAGCTGTGATCTTGCATGTTTCTCAGCAGTGCGGCTATGTTAGCCGTGACCCATGTTTTCTACACAATGCACCTACATCAGCTGTGATCTTGCATGTTTCTCAGCAGTGCGGCTATATTAGCCGTGACCTCTTTATCACCTGTGATGGTCAATTAACCGTGAATATGTTTTGCATGTTCTCAACAGTTTTTCCTCAAGGTGGCTGCATCAGCTGTGTGTTGACATGTTTATATATATAACTTTGCATGTTTTTCAGCAAGGCAGCTACATCAGCGTGACCCATGTTTTCTACTCAATGCAGCTACATCAGCTGTGATCTTGCATGTTTCTCAGCAATGCGGCTATATTAGCTGTGACCCATGTTTTCTACTCAATACAGCTACATCAGCTGTGATCTTGCATGTTTCTCAGCAATGCAGCTATATTAGCTGTGACCCATGTTTTCTACTCAATGCAGCTACATCAGCTGTGATCTTGCATGTTTCTCAGCAATGCAGCTATATTAGCTGTGACCCATGTTTTCTACTCAATGCGGCTACATCAGCTGTGATCTTGCATGTTTCTCAGCAATGCGGCTATATTAGCTGTGACCCATGTTTTCTTCTACTCAATGCAGCTACATCAGCTGTGATCTTGCATGTTTCTCAGCAGTGCGGCTATATTAGCCGTGACCCATGTTTTCTACACAATGCAGCTACATCAGCTGTGATCTTGCATGTTTCTCAGCAGTGCGGCTATATTAGCCGTGACCTCTTTATCACCTGTGATGGTCAATTAACCGTGAATATGTTTTGCATGTTCTCAACAGTTTTTCCTCAAGGTGGCTGCATCAGCTGTGTGTTGACATATTTATATATATAACTTTGCATGTTTTTCAGCAAGGCGGCTACATCAGCATGACCCATGTTTTCTACTCAATGCAGCTACATCAGCTGTGATCTTGCATGTTTCTCAGCAACGCGGCTATATTAGCCGTGACCCATGTTTTCTACTCAATGCAGCTACACCAGCTGTGATCTTGCATGTTTCTCAGCAATGCAGCTATATTAGTTGTGACCCATGTTTTCTACTCAATGCAGCTACACCAGCTGTGATCTTGCATGTTTCTCAGCAATGCAGCTATATTAGCTGTGACCCACGTTTTCGACAGAATGCAGCTACATCAGCTGTGATCTTGCATGTTTCTCAGCAATGCAGCTATATTAGCTGTGACCCATGTTTTCTACTCAATGCAGCTACATCAGCTGTGGTCTTGCATGTTTCTCAGCAATGCAGCTATATTAGCTGTGACCCATGTTTTCTACTCAATGCAGCTACATCAGCTGTGGTCTTGCATGTTTCTCAGCAATGCGGCTATATTAGCTGTGACCCATGTTTTCTTCTAATCAATGCAGCTACATCAGCTGTGACCTTGCATGTTTCTCAGCAATGCAGCTATATTAGCTGTGACCCATGTTTTTCTACACAATGCACCTACATCAGCGGTGATCTTGCATGTTTCTCAGCAATGCAGCTATATTAGCTGTGACCCATGTTTTCTACACAATGCAGCTACATCAGCTGTGATCTTGCATGTTTCTCAGCAGTGCGGCTATATTAGCTGTGACCTCCTTATCACCCGTGACTGTCAATTAACCCTGAATATGTTTTGCATGTTCTCAACAATTTTTCCTCAAGGTGGCTGCATCAGCTGTGTGTTGACATGTTTATATATATAACTTTGCATGTTTTTCAGCAAGGCGGCTGCATCAGCGAGACCCATGTTTTCTACTCAATGCAGCTACATCAGCTGTGATCTTGCATGTTTCTCAGCAATGCGGCTATATTAGCTGTGACCCATGTTTTCTACTCAATGCAGCTACATCAGCTGGGACCTCGCATGTTTCTCGCACAGTGAGGAAGCTGCACATCCTATCCAGGCCTGTCGCAGGACAACCAGGACACAACATTACGGCCCAGATCGACACAAAGATTCAACAGGCTTTGGAACGCATCCCCCACACGTCTACCATCACGATGGCCCCACCTTCCCTGCCAGCACAACAGGGACCACCACACCGGCAGTGGCCCCTCCCCTGTGCCACCAGCACAAGCAGGGGCCAGCACATCGACGACGGCCGACAGGGCACAACAGGTGGCCACCACACCCACAACGGCCTTCATGGCACCACCAGCTCAACAGACTGCGGACGGGCAGACCAGCATCGTGGGCCCAGTCCAAGACGCCCTCCCTACAAGGTCCTGGGGGCTCCCGGACCTGTGTGGATGCTAACAGACAATGCCGGCGGACAATGGCGCAGCAAAAGCAACAAGAAAGACGGGCAACCCCCACAAGACATTATGTATGTGTACAAGTTGCTTGTGTACAAAGGAGCTGTTCACGGCAACCCCCACAAGACATTATGTATACATGTGTACAAGCTGCTCTGGTACAAAGGAGCTGTTCACTGATTATATAGTACGTTTTTGTAGGCAACATTATGTTCCAGGTGCATGTGCACGCGGTGGATGTGTGTGCGCGCGTGAGCATGCAGTGTGCGGGCAAGTGCGTGTGGGTGTGCCTATGTTGATGACCTGGGAACGCAGAATTTGGTGCGTGTGTGTGTTTCGGCTTATAATTTTAGCTGTTGGATTGTTAAAACTTGTAAAGCGCCCCCAGCCTACGTGGTTAGGGTGGGTGCTATAGTAATTGCCATTATTATTATTAATTTTATGATTTCGTTATCCTAATTTAGACGGTCTATGCGCTTAGGTCCACTACCTTTCGGTTATGACTCGGGGGTCAACACTTCATGCTCAAAATGAGCAAGAAGTGTCTCATGGCGCTTTCCCCCCTTCAGTCAAACTCAAAGTTCAGATCCCAGGGGAATTGATGTTTTTATCCCCCTTCAGCAGTGTCAGAAAGAAATCGGCGCAAAGCGCTGGTCAGAAATCAACAGAAATACTGGATTATTAGCCGTTACCTGGCAAACAAATGGTATTGTCCTTTTGAATCTTTGGTGACGTAAATGTTGAATTCAGTTACCTGGCAAACAAACGTATTGTCCTTTTAAAGCTATGGGTGAGTTTAATCGTTGAATTCCGTTACCTGACAAACAAAAGGGATTGTCCAATTGAAGATAAGGTTAAATTTATGCGTTGAATTCCTCACTTAACAAAGTGATCAGAGAAAAGCACTTGGAAGAATGGGACGTAAAGTCAAGAAATTACAAGATAAAAAGAAATCTGATGTTTACAGGTCACTATTATATGTACCTGTCCATATACCCACTGGGTATAATGCTTGTTTATGAAGAACTGACACATTATATTTTCACTCCTCGTGGAGTGGACCTAAGCGCAATATAACATCTTTGTGTCATGTGTTGCATGTATGCGGGAAGAGTGTGAAAGAGAAAGCATGTTGATCAGGGGTGAAGGAAGATGGGTGAGAGGATGAAAGAGAACAGTTATCAATTGCCATGAGACCTAACAAGAAGCATCAGCCACAAATAGGCTTTATTATAGGTGCTATGGGAGCAATCTTTCTTCTTGCATATTCAATCTAAAAAAAAAATTAGAATACAATTAAAATACAGTCCCTTCTTATGGATAAAATATATTATTCTCCTAGAGGGTACTGGAAAGGAAAGACTGCTATTGAAAAACTGAGTAAAGCTGCTGGTGTGTCTAAGTCAGAAGCAAAAGACTGGCTTTCAAAACAAGCAATTTGGCAAATATTTCTGCCTGCCCCAAAAAGAATAATAAGGCCTCGATTTGTTAACTCAGTTCCTAATGACACCCACCAGATGGACTTGTTGTATCTTCCACATGACAAAGTTAAAAGAAAAAAGTTTAAGTATGCTCTGACTGTTGTTGACATGGCTTCAAGGTATAAAGACGCTGAGCCATTAACAGATAAAAGCTCAACTGCTGTGGCTGTAGCTTTACAACAAATATACATGCGAGACCCATTAAAGTATCCTAGGATGATCCAGGCTGATGATGGAAAAGAGTTTAAAGGAGCTGTAAATCAACTGCTTTTAAAACACTGGGTTACAGTTAAGAGGGGGATTCCAGGCAACCATCGCTCCCAAGCCCTTGTAGAAAACTTTAATAAGAATCTAGCTGAACGTCGGTTTACCTATCAATATTACAAAGAAATTATGGACAGAGCACGTAACACAGAATGGGTTAGGAGATTGCCAGCTGTCTTACGTGCCATGAACAATGAAGAATTTAAAACAGGCCTTAAACCAGTAAACGCGATCAAATTAAAAAGAATTAGCATTACTGAAGATGCGCGGGGCACTCAAAAACTCTTGCCGTTTGGACTAAAAGTAAGATACTTGTATGCTCCTGGAGAAGCAGAGGGTGATGTTAGAATTAGAGCCACAGACCCTATATGGAGCGTAGACGTTTATGAAGTTGAAAGAATTATGAAAACAGCCCCTCCCGTGTATTATTTAAGAGAAACTCTTTCTTCCAAAAAGCCTGCCCCTAAAAGATCGTTTGTTCGTGAAGAGCTGCAAGTTGTCCCACCAAATACAGTGCCTGTTAGTTAAAAAAAAAATAGTATGAATGTTTATAACATATTTTTTCTTTTAATTTATAGTCTATTTTTTTAACATAGCATAAACATTTATAACCTATCTAAACATAGCATAAACATTTATAACCTATCTAAACATAGCATATATTTTTTGTAACCTATTTTGGGTTTAACTGATTGTTTGTTTTTCAATGTTCTGTTTAATTGCCTCAGTGTCTACTCGTTGTGAAGTAAAAGTCTTTCTCCACTCCTTTTGAAGTTCAATTTTTTGTCGTCTGTAATCACCATCAGCCATAAGACGCTGAAATTCTTCATCTGTAATGTTTTCAACCTGTAAAGATTTGCTTATTCTTAATCTTAATGAACAAAGTTTTGCTGATGCTAGGGCTACAATGGCAGTGTGCTTTTGTAATTTAGGAGTTGTTTTTTTTTTAAACAGCGCTCATAATCGCAGACACAGCACCTAAACTTAACCCAACACCCGCAAAAGCTAAAGAGACTGGTGCTCCAGCCCCAGTAGCTAAAAGAGCAACACTAGACCCAGCACTTACGCTAGCTACAGCTGGCGAGCCAGTAATTACGTAAGAAAGAGTATTCAAAGCTTTAGCATATTTCTTTCTAGTAACCCTATACTTATCCAAGTCACTTTCTATTTCCTTCTGAAGTTCAGTTATGTGCTCTAATCTAAACTGTTGAGCCTGATCATCCATTTTTTAATCAAGATTAATTTTGTAAAAATGTTCTTATTAGCTCTTCTGGCAGCACTTCATCAACAGAGTAAAACCCAATAAAATCAACATACTTAAGGAAAATAAAATCAAGTACTGTTAGTTTGTCTTTGTCAACCATCACAGTAACTTTGTCAGATGATAAGAAAGTGTTTATTTCATCCCCGTTTTTAGTAATAGCAATAACAAGCCTAAGAGGCCCATCCAAGTTTTCAGACTTTATTAATACACCCCTTGCTAACACATGTTCTTTTAAACTACGATCAGACTCCCCTGGAGTGATTAATAAAACAAAAAACATTGTAAATTTGTTAGGCAGTTGGCCTTTTGGAAGAAACCCTAGGGTTACTGTGTCGCCTCCCACTTCAGCTAAGGGCTTCTTTCTGCTCAGCACATATTCTCTTCTTCCGTATGGCTTTATTTCTATCTGCTTTTTCTGTTGTGTTCCTGGGACAAGACTAGCAAGAAGGGGCCCTGCGTTCAAAGCTTTTCTAAAATTGTTTTTCTTATCAAAGTATACATTAGGGCTTAGTAAGTCAAATTTTAAATCCCAGTCAATTTCAGGATGCAAGACCCAGTTATTGTCTTGTTTATAAAGTTTGTATTCGTATTTGCCGTAATCAGTTGTTTCTAGATTTCTTATTTGTTCTAGTTTAGGATGTTGCTGCCGTTTTTTATCTTCAATTTCTGTTCGTTTGTAAAACCGTCATCCGTGTATTCAAATCCATAAACATTTCCTGGCACTCCTATTAAATGAAACTCAAATGTGTCTGCTAGGTCTTTTAGCTCTACTGCGACGCATTTAGGAGCTAGCTGTACTTTTGATTCTGGCCCGCGAGACATGTTTTTATAACATGAAAATTATAATAGACAAATTGTTATAAACAATCTATAATAAACAATTTGTTATAAGCAAACGTATTGAACTGGTGGGTCAGTCTGCAAGCATAGTTTAGCGTGCTTAGATTTTTCTAACTGCTCTTTTACTTTTTTTTTTTTTAGCTCATCCTTGTCCCTTATTATATAATTTTCACTTAAACATTCTTCAAAACTATCCCTGTCCTTAGTGTAAAATAATACAACCGATTTTAACTGCGATCTAAAGTCTTTTATGACAGCATTGTATTTCTGAGTTAAAAGCCACACAGAAACTAATGCGTGGCGGCCACTAAAGGCTAGCTTTGAGAGTTTTTTTTTTTTTAATGTCTCGTTCAGCTGAACAGTCATCAATAATAAACAGCGTTTCAGTTCCCTCAAATAGCCTATAGTAATGTTCTAAACAGTCACTTAGCTTGTCAGTAGGATCAACTAAAAATATATTCTCGTCTGTCCAAACAAACTGCCTTTCTTTGTAAGACTTATTGTGCTTAATGGTTGTGCAGAATATAACAATGTACTCGTAATGAAACCTGTAGATTGTTTGTAACAAATCAAGTACGAAGACAGTTTTCCCACACCCAGTAATCCCACAAATAAGCGAGCAGTGTGGGTCTTTGGGCAGAAAGTTCAAACTATCCATCTGTTTTTAATAGGTTATTTCTTTTAGCCTGCATTTTAATAGGTTATTTCTTTTAGCCTGTTTTCTTCAATGTTTAACTGAGCGTCACAAACCACAAAAACGTGCATTTGTAATGTGCCGTTTCCATCTGCTTTCTTGTTAATCTGTATGGTTATGCCATCTGCCCTCACCATTCTTCCACTACCAAATAATCTGTTGTCATATGTGGATCTAAAATCTAGCCATAGTCCATATTGTTTTGTTAAGTAATCTTCAAGCCTTACATCATGAAGGTGAAGTTTTTTACACACAAGATCAGCTGTAGGATTTGTTTGTCTGCCTCCGGCGAACAACTTCCTTACTTCATCAAAGTGTTGGTGAGGTAAAAGTCCAGCTGAATACAACTGAATAGGCTTGCCATCTACTGTGCAAGACAACTGCTCAATTTTTGGATTGTAAAACACCTCAGATTCTCTGTGAAAAGGAGTTGTACCTTCAGTAAACAGCAACAGAATTCCTTTTAACGACCTGAGAGAATAACTTAGAGCTATGTTCCAGACAGTGTCTTGCTTTTTTTGTTTTCTGTAATGTGGTGCACAACTCTTTCAAAATAAATAACTGTCTTACTTTTATACTGGTTTAAGACTGTTCTAGCCAGTTCAGGGTTAGTAACAACATCAAACTCAAGAGAGATGTCACTGACTGTGTATTTAGCTAGGGGGTCTTCAGATAGAATAACAGAATCGCTGTCATGAAATGTTAATTCATAAGTAAGTTTATCTCTTAGTGCGCCTTGGTAATATGGTTGATGCGTTTTCAACAGTTCAAAATCTAGAGGAATGCAAAATCTGTTGCCAAATGCTAGTGCTACTGCCTGGTCTTTAATATCATCCTTTGCGTCCTCAGCATTAAGCCTGTGTTTAAGACTGTTGGGGCCTTGTATTCCCTGATAAGCTTTGTCTTTTCTTTCTGGTCTGGGCAGCCACAGGTCAGAATAGAGTGTAAAAATGTCTGCGTTGTTTAGTGAAAAGACTTCTCTACCCTCCAGTTTGATTAACATAGATTTAATGATGGCCCTACCCAAGTTAGCAACAACAGTAGCATTAGGATCTGTTGACTTAATATCTATTTTGAATGACAGTTTAGCAGTTTCTGGCATTATAACATCGTCAGCCCCAAGATCAGGAAATCTTACTGTTAACAGTTGACCGGGCTGAACTGTTGATGGATTATTTATAACAAGTACAGTCTGCCTTATACCTTTTATGCCATGGGGCTCCTTCGCTTTTCTGTATGGATCAAGGTCGCAGCCGTATGAGTTCATTTTTTATAAAGTAAAAAAGAATATATATATAAAAATATGGATGAAGATTTTGACGCGATTAATCCTATTGAAGAAGAAGAAGATGAAGAAAGAGAACCGAGTCCTTCATTGCAAGAAAAACTTGAAGGAGCAGCAGCAGGTTCTTTACTCCCTAGACAACGTCAAGAACTATTGCGAGTAAGAATTCAATCATTCTATAGAAGCATAGGACGAGAGCTACCATACGTACTTAATCCTAACGATTTTGATGAAGCTGGTAATCATTTGTATGTAAGAACTAGTAAAGGAAAGCTTGTACGACTTACTACAAAACCAGACCCAACCCGGTTTTTAAAACTAAGCACAATTAAACAGAGGATCCCTGTTGCTGACCAAAGGCAATTAAACTTTATTGAAGATTTAAGGCCTGAGGCTGTTAGTCTTTTACAAAACGTAGGGCGAGAGTTGCTAACACAATCTGAAATACAAATGTACTCTATTGAAGAGTTAGGTCGAAGAACAGACGAAACAATAACAGAACTTGAAACGAGTTTTAATGAGGAGACACAGTTAAAAACAACTGATGATTCTCCATTGCCTATGCGTGAAATTATGGGGCTTAATACTGCTCTAAAGACTATAAGGGGTGAACTAGCAAACAATTTGGCAAAACTTGGTGAGCTAGATAGAGAGATAGAAGAAGAAAAAGAAATAAATTGGCTGATGCAGATGAAAACAATTTAGGGCGAGAAGAAAAGGCTAGAATACAGCAGAAAATACAGGATTTAATGCTAGAAAGGGCAGCCAGGTTAGAACTGTTATCTACTAACAGAGCACAGCTAGCATCACAAACAAACAGAATCAGAGAAACTATAAACAGAATACTTTATGAAAATACTACATTAGCAGAAAGAATAAGGACTCTGTTCAGAGAACAGGGGATTACAATAGGTAATATAATAACAGCCATTGGGTTTGCTTTCTCTACACTGGTTTATGCATTAACTGGCGGTGCGCCAACAGGGCCAGTAGCGCCTCCAGTGCCTCAGCCTGGTAAAAGTTGGATTAGAAAACAATTACACCACCTAGCAAACTTATTAAAGAAATTAGCTGCCAAAGCGCTTGATGCTCTGCCTGGCATAATAGGCAGTGTTGTTAGTTGGGTTTTGTCTACTATAGGCAAAGTGGCTGGTTATATGGCTGATCATCTGTGGACGTTAGGGGTGCTGGTTGCTGGTTTAATTTTTAGTGAAATAAAGTATAGCCAGTCCAGTAAAAGTTAAAAACACAACAAGGGCTGTCTTTTCGCTAGTGTGTCTGTCGGGTGAGGTATATTAACAGGCGGTGTTGGTGGGCTGCTTTCTGGCTGTGGGGTGCTTATAACTGGTGGTGGTGGGTCGCTTTCTGGCTGTTCAGGGCTAGGCGCTTTTTTTTTAAAATGGCTGGTGCGGGCCTTGTGTTTAAACCTTGATTATGCCCTAATTTTTTTTAGGTTTTTCTGTCTCAGTCTATGGTAGAGGGATCATGTATTAAATTCTGTAATCAAGTCAATCTTAGACTAATGTCAGAAGGCACGATGGTATTGATCCATGGCACAACAAAGCAACTTATGACTCTAGATTGTGAAAAATTGTTTTGGGTAACCTGTAGACTGATCACTATCAACGGCATGGTTTGCGTTTTCCTAATAAACGCCAAAATTGTTCTTATGGGTCAAAGTCTGTGACTTGATTCACCTTATGTCATAGATGATCTGTGTTGCCTCCAATAACATCAAATTAGTCTATGAGCATTAATCTTGATTGTTGGTTGAAAAGAGGTGTGGCCAGGCCAGTAGTCATAATTATATTCTCTACGTTGACCCCACAAATACAATGTGCCTAACCCGTGATTGCGGTCCAACTTTTGTCTAAAGTCAGTTGAAGGTTTAATGTTAAATTCTTTGCAAATTCTTTTTATATGCATTATAGTCCATTGGGCTGAGAAATGGATTAAACATGTTGTCGTTGGGGAGGCGTACTTGTAGTTCAGTTAGTATGCGCCTATACTGGTAATAAACATGAAAGTTATATACTGACCTTACTAAAAGATTGGGGTGGTTTAAATGGTTTGCATATGAAACACCACAGCCAGTAGTTGAGCAGTAAACTGCAAAATTTAACTGATTCTGGTAAAAAGCCATAGGGTGGGTTGACCATGCTGATGGCACACTATCACTCTTTATTGGAGGATTTAAATATCTAGTTAGTGGGTTTACAAGTCTGACTTGGAAGCCATATGATTCATCTACTGCAATGGTTAGGGCACTGAAGTCCAAAGATTTGGGCTCATAAAACGCTCCTACATTGTAAGTGGCACTTTCATTATATTTAAAAGGTTCCATTTTTAAATAGTTTTTTAAATAGTTATAAAAAGGATGCACATTTATATAACCAAGCAGAACACGCGTGTGTTCTTAAAGTATCCAATGACAATAGGCGCGGTGATAATAGGGTTGCTCTTAGAGAAATTGGTTTTAAAGTTAAGTGGTTTAATATATCTGAAGAAGCTCAAAATAACTGGATTAATATTAATAACGAAGGGGGCAATCAAATGAATCAGACAATAATTCCAGAAGGTTATTACAACTTTTGTTCTTTAAAAGAAGTACTTAGCGAATTTGGCATATTGCTAACAATTAACGAAGCAAACCTCAGAATTACTATGCATTTTCCACTAGAAGAAAGAAGAGAGTACATTCTTCCTAAAGGCCTTGCTAAAATCTTGGACTTCCACAGTAGTGACAGATCTTATAAATTTAGTACAAGAGAAGACATCTATCAATTTGAAGGTAATGAACCATCTGATTTTCTCATGAACCCAATGTTGTATGTCCATTTACAAGAGTTAAAAACAGACAGTAATTTATTTGATGGCCATCCATCTACAGTTCTAAGAGCACTACCATCAATTAAGGCGGGATTTTGCGATTATCAGTTAAACACATTTGGTGAAAACAGTCAATTTAAAGAATTAGTTGGAGGGTCTATAAATTCAGTGTGTGTAAAAATAACTAACCAAGACGGAAAACCAGTTGATTGTTCCGATTTATTAGTAGTGCTTGAAGTAGAAGAGCGTACTAGAAAAATAGTAAGGTCTCACTCTCAGTCCCGCGGGCGTTGATTGTGTTAGGATGACTAATTCTGTAAACCATTAGATTTTTATGCTATGGAGATAATATAAATATCTGCGTTCACGATCACCCCATTTTTATTCTGCACGCAAGCCCACACTTTGAAGTAACGATGACTTCGATTTTTTTTGTGTTTTTTTTTCATGTTAATTGGGGTTTTTGTTTGTTAATTGGGTTTTTTGGATGTTAATTTTTTTGTAAAAAAAATGTGTTAGTTTTTGTAAAAAACTGCAAAAAAAAAAATGAAGAATTTTTTTTAAAAAGAGGAGGATTGCGTGCAGAATAAAAATGGGGTGGTCTTGGACGCAGATATTTATATTCTCTTAGATTACATTGAGCATGCCTTCTATTCCTGTTTTAAGTGATCCACATTCTGGAACCAAGTAAAACAGTATATTCTTACACACTACAACATACAGATCCATATGAATGTAACAACAGCTCTGCTTGGCGTTACCAAAACAGATGTATTCACAGATAAACCAAGAAAACAAGCGAACATGGTTCTATTAATTGCAAAACTTTCTATTTCAAAGTTTAAATATGGCAAGTGTAAAAATTTGGAACTGATATTTGAGACTGAACTAATGTTACGAAATATATGGAAAAACCCCAAGTTGAATAAGAATAAAGAAACAAAACAAAATAAAACAAAACAACACACACACACACACACACACACACACACACACACACACACACACACACACACAGAGAGAGAGAGAGAGAGAGAGAGAGAGAGAGAGAGAGAGAGTAATGCATGAACCTAATGATTTGTCTTATATTGGGGACATGTGCATGCTGGGAAAAAAAGAAAAGAAAAGAAAAGAAAGAAAAAATAGGAGAGATGATGAAAAAGGGAATCAAATTATAACAGGTACTTAGAATACAGACTAACAAGATGACAAATGAATGATTTAATGAAAATAAAACTTGGCCCCGGAGAATCACAGCGAACGGCTACAGCTTGGAACAGCAGGCGAACGAAAAGTGAAAGTGAGCGAAACAGCAGCCACGAAGAGGAAGAAAACCAACGCTCATGGTACTGACGCGAGCGCAGCCACAACACAGAACATCCCTTGCCTTTGATGGAAACAAGAGAGAACTCGACCTTCCAAGACACGAACCCACACCACTACGGGTTCAACTTGTTTCTGAAGAGAACGCCGTACTGAAGAATGAAGACCTCCACCGACAGAAAGTCAGAAGTGAACAGAAAAGAAGACAGTCAAGACACACCGACGATGATGAACACTCTTAGAGAGAGAGAGAGAGAGAGGAGAGAGAGAGAGAGAGAGAGAGAGAGAGAGAGAGAACTTACATTAATGCATGCGTAAGTTATGTCCATTAATAATAGAAATTAGCAATACAAACTAAAGAAAACAGATTCCCGTCAACTGCTCTTCCTCTTGGTAGGAAACAGTTGAAAATTCTGATCTCCAAAAAAAAAAAAAGAAGAAAAAAAAAAGAGTGATTATTTAAAATATTTTCAGTGGATACTGGTGCACTGGCTGACAACTGATCTGCTAACTTTATCTTAGGAACAAAGTGCCTAACTCCTGGGCAGTGAAGAAGTAGGTGGTTTACAGTTATTTGTTTGCCACATATGCAATGCATAATTTTAGAGTACTTTGTTCTAAAAGCATTTAATCGGAACCTATACATCAAACTAGTAACATGTCTGGAATGCATTACAGATAAATTGTTTAAAAAGGATTTCGGATTCGCTGCATTCTTTACTTGTACACAGTGCTGGTAATACTGACTATTTGTTTTCTTGTGCAGTTCAGCAACCTGATTTTGAGACACTTTTTCTATGCGCTGGTTAAATTCATGCAGATCTAGTCGAATGTCGAGATGCTGTGATCCTTCTTTATTTTTTGCTGCCCTTTTAGCCGCATGATCTGCCCACTCGTTTGGGGGTGATTCCGGAGTGAGAAGGAATCCAGCAATAGGTAATACTGGTACCCTTTAGAGACAACTCATGAATAATATGCTTTATTTCAATAGTCATTTCTAGTCGTTTTTTTATGCCTTGGGATTTAATGGCTTGTAAAACAGACTTTGAGTCCACACAGAATAAGATTTTGCATGTATCTGTCGAAAGATCTACAATGTAACTTAATGCCATAAGTATGGCTACAAGTTCAGCAGTAAAAATGGAATAATGTTTACCGATGTAGTATCGTTTTTCTGTTTTTAATGAGGGTATTACAAAAGCTGCACCAGTATTTCCATTATCAAGAACTGATCCATCAGTGTATATCTTTAGATAGTCTGTATACTTACTTTCCAAGTGGGAATCAACTAAACATTTTAATAGGTTAGGTGAATGGTTTTTGGATAAATCTGTGTGATCAATGTCAAATGTTGGTTGATTTTGTTCCCATTCTGGAAGTGGAGAAAAAGAAGGTTTAATTGCAATATTTTTCCCGTTCAGCTCTGTATTACAGATAATATCTGAGGCAAATATATTGATGGACTTCAATGACTGTATTGTTCTAGCTCTTTTTGCAAAGTCGGTTTCTGAATTAAGATTTGTTTCTTTTTGTGAAAATGTTTCATAAGCAGAAGTTTTAAGGATAAATTTCGCAGCTGAGGCTTTTCTTTGTTCATCGAGGGGTAGAATACCTGCCTCTGTGTAAGTTCCTAAAATTGACGCGTGTATTGGTACACCCAGAGCAAGTTTGTAAGCTTTGGAATCTATGCTCTGCAGTTTCTTTAACAAGTGCGCTGGAGCGCTGAAGAAAACCTCCTGGCCATACGTCAGCCGTGACCGTACAAGGGAGGTAGCGAGAGATATTAGTGCCTTTGTGTCCTGTCCCCAGTGCTGTCTGCTTATTACCTTCAAAAAGTTAAGACTTTTTCTAGCTTTGTTTGTTATGTAGTCGATGTGGTAATTCCACGAAAGTTTTGAAGTGATGTAGACGCCAAGAAATTTGACAATTTGTGTATATTTTATGATTGCACCATTAATCGTGAATTCAGGTAATTTATTAGGGTAATAGCCTGAATTAAACAGCATGATTTTGTTTTTTTCCAATGATAATGTTAGTCCATTTTCTATCATAAAGTTGTTGATTTTATCAAGTTCACGTTGATACACTTTCTTTGTATAGTTCAAAGCCCTGACTGGAGTTTTACGTTTCATTGTCACCTTCATCCACAAACAAATATCATCAGCAAATTGAGCTAAAGTGGTATCTTTGGACAGGTCTTTCGGAAGATCAGCTAAAAGGATGTTAAACAAAATTGGAGAAATAACCGTCCTTGAGGCAGACCCATACTTAGCTGTCTGGGGTTTGAATATGAATTTCCAAGCTTTACCTGTATAAACCTATTAGATAGAAAGCTGGCAATGTAACTGTACGTGTTACCTGTTATGCCTATGTGTTTAAGTTTATAGAGAAGGCGAGTGTGCCAAACTTGATCGTATGCTTTTCGGACATCAAAAAATGTTGCTAGTATATTTTTTCGCCTTGCGAACTGCTGCTTTACTTGGGTTGTTAATTTAACGAGATGTTCAGTTGTAGATCTGCCTTTTCGAAATCCAGCTTGGTTGACAGGTATTACTTTATATTTTTCGCAGTAATGAACTAGTCTATTTAAAACCATCTTTTCCATTAGTTTGCATGTGTGGGATGTTAAGGCGATTGGACGATAACTGTTTATATCTGCTCTGGGCTTTCCTTGTTTGTGTATTGGAATAATGATTGAGTGCTTCCAGACGAGAGGGATATTACCATCAGACCAGCATTTCTGTAGAAGAAAACGAAGAAATTCTATAACATTATCTGGCAAGTGTCCCAGCATTTCATTTGAGATTCCGTCTAAACCAATGGATGTTTTCTTCTTAAGACTTGAAATACATTCTTTTACTTCGTACAATGTTATATCAGCATTTATATACGATCCATTTATATTATTTGTTTCTCTATGTGTTCTATTTTTTCTTGATTTTCTCTATATCTCCTGCCTTTCTCTGAGAGTCCAGTATTTCTACTATAATTTGCAAACATTTCAGCAAATTCTTCAGCTTTTTCTAGATTTGTAGGTATATCTGTGTTGTCCAATTTGATAGGACATTGTGGCAAGTTAATTCCATTCTTCATAGTTTTTAGTTTTTCCCAGACTTTTGCATGTCCTTGTGATTTGATACTTCATTTATGCAAAAAAATAGACCAATATTGCCATTTTGCTTGTGCATTAACCATATTGGCTTTGTTTTTTGCTTTTTTCATCTCTAAAAGATTTGGGACAGACTTATCTCTTATATATATTGTAAATTTTGATATCTTTTCCTCCTTTGCTTCTTCACAAGCTTGATTCCACCAAATATTACCCGAATGCTTGTGAGATCTTACTGACTTACACCGTGGGATAGATTCATTTGCAGCATCTAGGACTGCATTTGTAAATAAAGTATATAAGCTATTGACATCTTTGTTGTTTGCGTCATTAACTTCAAATGTAGAAAGTAAACCTGAAAATTTATCCCACTTTGCAAGTCTATAGTTATACTTGGGTACTTTGTCCTTGGTTGGATCTGTTGATTGAGATTTTTTAGTTTCAAAACAAGTGACAATAGGTAAATGATCACTATGTAGGTTGTCATCAAGTGTATTCCAGCTGCAGACCGGTGCCACATCTGGGGACACTAAACTTAGATCGATGGCACTCGCTCTATGACTAGGATTATCAGGAATACGAGTTATTCGACCATCATTAAGGAGATAGAAGGAAGCATCAACAATATTTTCATCGAAACGATTACTTGTAATTGATTGACAGTCCTTCTCCCAAAATGGTGAATGTGCATTGAAATCTCCTGCAATGAGGAATTTTTTACCTTGGTCCGTCTGGAGTGTTCGAATCCACTCTGTGTTAGAATCATTTGGACTCTGTGGTAGGTAAACAGATATGATAGTCAAGAGTGAAGAGTTCAACTGAACTGTCACGGCACAAGAATTAAGATTGGGAATATTTGGTGGAATAGGGTTAGGGCATGAAGTGTACTTTACCCCTTCATGAATATATATAGCTGTACTGATTTTCCCATCAGTATCTATCTTCTGATGTATAGGGGGAAAATAATAGTTTTTTTAATTTAGGTAACTTGTCTCTTTTAACGTTTAGAGACTGAAGAGCTAAAAGTTGGTATTCATGGTGCGCCAGGTGTTGCATGAGGTGATCCAAGTTCGTACTGATGGAGCGACAGTTCCATTGGAATACGCTGAAGTTACTTTCCGCAGACATCAACGAAATCTTTCACAATCTAATAAGTTAACAGGAAATAAAATAATAATAATAATGATAATGATAACGTCACTATTATCTAAGGGGAAAAAATTGCATGTGCAGTCAAAAATTAGCCGACAAAAATCACGCGTGGTGTGTGTGTGTGTGTGTGTGTGTGTGTGTGTGTGTGTGTGGTGTGTGTGTGTGTGTCTGTGTGTGTGTGTGTGTGTGTGTGTGTGTGTGCTTATTATTACGTCGTTTCCAAATTCCCACGTTTTCATTAATCGTCTTTCACTTATCATTTTTAGCCGCTTATTATTAATCACATTTCATTTATCATTCTTCAAGTAGCTGTTATTACGCTGTTTATTCTTTACGTTTCTCCCCCTACTCCCACGTTTTCATAATCATCTTTTCACTTACCAGTGTGTGTGTGCGTGCGTGCTGCGTGCGTGCGTGCGTGTGCGTGCGTGCGTGCGTGCGTGCGTGTGTGTGTGTGTGTGTGTGTGTGTGTGTGTGTGTGTGTGTGAGAGAGAGTAGGAGAGGAGAGGAGAGATTCACTCCTCCCTGACTTATTTGTTTGCTTTTTCAACTGTTTAATTTTATCATTATTGTATTTATGTGAAGCGCTTTAGGTCAGCACTGAAGGGCGTGCAACCATTTCATTCATGTATTCATTCATTCGTTCATTCATCATTCACTCATTCATTCATTCATTCACCATCACGCACACACACACACACACACACACACACACACACACACACACACACACACACAACACACACAGAAGGGTAGTGAAATATGAGACAGACAGACAGACAGACAGACAGATAGAGAGAATGACAATGCCAATGACAATGACAACGATTCTTTATTTTATAACGGTAAAAGTAGGCCTATTGCCTTAGTGAGCAATTTTTCGTACTTGCCGTTACTATTCTACAAAGCTAATACTAAATGATACAACGTATGCATCAAAACATGATTATACAAACAAACAACATCAAAACAAACAGAGAGAGAAAGAGAGAGGAAAAGAAAGAGACAGACTAAACAACGACAGGAAACAATACAGGACAGATAGACAGGAACCACAACCAGTGGGACCCCAGAATTAACAATGGCCAGTCTCACAGCTGAACATGATCTCCAGGGGAAAGCCCAGCACTATTTGAAGCACCACGTTGAACAGCATGTCTATGGCCCTGCAGACGTAATAACAGCATTTCATCATGTCACCCCATGACAAACAGGTCATCAGGGTGTTGCTTCCAACAGGTGAACACTGACCTTTTTACCTAACAGCTACCAGCAATTGTTATAGTTGTTATTGATGGTGGTGGTGGTGGTGGTGGAGCTACTGCTGCTGCTGCTGTTGCTGCTGCTGCTGTGTGTGTGTGTGTGTGTGTGTGTGTGTGTGTGTGTGGTGTGTGGTGTGTGTGTGAGTGAGTAAGTGTGTGTGTGTGTGAGTGAGAGAGAGAGAGTGAGCGAGTGAGTCGTGCGTGTGCGTGCGTGTGCGTGTGTGTGTGTGTGAGTGTGTGTGTGTGTGTGTGTGTGTGTGTGTGTGTGTGTGTGTGTGTGTGTGTGTGTGAGCGAGTGCGTGTGTGTGTATCTATCTAAATATATATATATATATATGTGTGTGTGTGTGTGTGTGTGTGTGTGTGTGTGGTGTGAGTTCGTGCGTATGTACGTGTATGCGTGTTGTGTGTGTGTGTGTGTGTGTGTGTGTGTGTGGGGTGTGTGTGTGTGTGTGTGTGAGTTACTTTGTTTGTTTGGTTAGTTTTCCTTTTTTTTCTATGTTTTTGTTCGTTTGTTTGTTTGTGTTCTTGTCTGTTTGTTTGTTTTGATGGATTTTTGCAACATATGGATCTCTAATATGGGTTACATGTCCATTTGACGTGTGTATCTGATCTTACACGTGCACGCGGAAGGAGAAGAAGGAGTGGGTGCAGGGGCATTGCGGGAGTAGGACAGAGGTAGGGCAGAGGGGGAGAGAAGGAGGGGGTATGGGATGTTGAGGAGCGGGAAGGAGATGGGGCTTCACCCAATGGCAGCTCTGTTAATATACAAGGTAGGGAAGATAAGGGAAATCCCGCTTCGAACGTCACAACAGATGAACGGCAAGATCTCTTCTACCCAGTCCGACTAAGGTCCACAACACTGGTCAGATCACATGGCATATCGCCCAGCGTATATAACAACACCTGTAAGACACTGGTCAGATCACATGGCATATCGCCCAGCGTATATAACAACACTGTAAGACACTGGTCAGATCACATGGCATATCGCCCAGCGTATATAACAACGCCTGTAAGACACTGGTCAGATCACATGGCATATCGCCCAGCGTATATAACAACACCTGTAAGACACTGGTCAGATCACATGGCATATCGCCCAGCGTATATAACAACACTGTAAGACACTGGTCAGATCACATGGCATATCGCCCAGCGTATATAACAACACCTGTAAGACACTGGTCAGATCACATGGCATATCGCCCAGCGTATATAACAACACCTGTAAGACACTGGTCAGATCACATGGCATATCGCCCAGCGTATATAACAACACCTGTAAGACGAAGATAAACACACACACACACACACACACACACACACACATACACACACACACACACACACACACAAAACTAAAGACGAGGTTTTGAGACTAAAGACGAAGTGTAAACAATCTCGACTCCAACTCTTTGCGTCATCTAAGTGCTAGTGGTCGAAAAGGAAATCTTTTCGGATTATTTTCAGCCGATAGTTTCGTCCCCAAACTTTGAAAATAGCAACGTTGTTTAGCCGGTAGAGAGAATTGTTTCATTTTATCTCTCGCAGGGGCAAAGACAGGAGAACGGGGGGGGGGGGGGGGGGGGGGGGGGGGGGGGGGATAGTGAGTGAGGCTGAGCGGAGAGGAAGGGGACTTAAGGCAGTCGTAGCCAGATCTGCATATACACAAACATGGGGATTCGGGAAAATCCCGTTTCACGTGTGTGTGTGTGTGTGTGTGTGTGTGTGTGTGTGTGTGTGTGGTGTGTGTGTGTGTGTGTGTGTGTGTGTGTGTGTGTGTGTGTGTGTGTGTGTCTGCACAAACATGGGGATTCGGAAAAATCCTGTTTCACGGTGTGTGTGTGTGTGTGTGTGTGTGTGTGTCGTGCGTGCGTGCGTGCGTGCGGTGCGTGCGTGCGTGCGTGCGTGCGTGGTGGTGTGTGTGTGTGTGTGTGTGTGTGTTGTGTGTACGTACGCTTGTCGGGATGCGACCCTCAAAATGGGAATCATAAATCAGTGTCCCAACCACACGACTATTCGAGCACGACAGTAACATTTAACCACCGCTAATACAAGAGCTCGTAGATACCCTATCCTTGTTTAAGACCAGGTCGAATGTTTGCATGATGTTTAAGTTTGCTTCTACATGAACATCCATAAATTCAGTCCTTCGCCCTTCAGACAGACAGACAGACAGACAGCCACACAAATAGGCAATGAGACACACAGACGGACATACAACAGACAGGCAGACAGACAGGCAGACAGACAGATGGGGAGAAGAGGGTCAGAGAGTTACAAGACAGACGGAAAGATTGCAGGTTTGAAAAGGCAAACAAAACAAAGCAAAACAAAACAAATGAAAAAAAAAGCAACAAAAAGAAAAGAAAAGAAACCAACCAACAAAAACAAACAAACAAATAAAGATCAAGCTAGACCCCTGTTGCCCTGAAGGAGTGAAAAGGCAAAAAAACAAAAAACAAAAAAAAACCAAAGCAAGACAAAACAAACGAATAATAGTCGCAACAAAAGACAAAAAAATAAAACAAAACAAAACAAAACAAACAAAGCAAAACAAAACAAAACAAACAAAACAAAACAAACACACACACACAAAGACCCAGTCTGACCCCTGGTGCAGGAACATGTAGGAGAGGAACCTCCAGGCTTCCTGCCGCTTGGTGGGCAGGTACATCAGCGGACTGTAAGCTGGCACGATGTCTGTGGCCTCCACCCGATGGCCCAGGTTGCTGATGTCCACCGCGTAATAGATGAACACCGCCAGCTGTAAGACAGTCACAGTCTGTGTCACTAAACCACCGCATGAATGGAACGGGCAGATGACGAGACGGAAGCAATGCGCTTCGACCCTGAGGTCTTGTACAGGTAAGACGGACGAACATGGCATGGGCCTAGAGAGGTGACAGTCTTGAGCAAAATAAAGTATATTGTTGCTTTGTTTGTTGTTGTGGTTCTCTTTTCTTCTTATTGTCATCATCGTCATTATTATTATTATTATTATTATTACTGTTATTATCATTATCATTATTATTACTATTATTCGGTTACTATTTTTGTTGTTATAGATTATGTAATCAGAGGAATTCATATCAGCTGGTCCAACAGACAGAACAACAGACAGACCAACACACAGACCAACAGACAGACCAACAGGTCAACAGACAGCCCGACATAAACAAACTGAAATGTAACCATCTTGACGGAAATGAGAAATACAAAAAAATGATAATGATGATGATGGTGATGATGAAGTGATCATGATCATGATAATAATGAGATTGACACTACTACTACTATTATTTCTATGATAATACTTATGATAAAAAAGAAGAAGAAGAAGAAGAAAAAGAAGAAGAAGAAGAAGAAGAATGAAGTAATAAATAAATCGGACCGGGCCGGATTGAACAGTGGCTGTGGACGGGGTGTCGCAATGAGCGGCGTGGGTGCACTGCCACTGAGGTGGCACAGAAGATAGGGAGGGGGGTGTATATATATATATATATATATATATGTATACATACATACATATATGCATACATACATACATATATGTATATTTTTATATATATATATATATATTAATATATATTGAAAACCATTAATCCAATAGAACTGGAAAACTCAAAGCTGCCCCACACAATCCACCCTCTCCCTACCTCCGCCAGTGAGATGAGGAGATGAGGATCATGAAGACAGGCGGAGGGATCCAGTGGTAGGTCTTCAGATGCTCGTCCACCTCCGTCTGTGGCGCCGTGTTCCGACACACCCTGTTCAGCCACGTCTTGGGCGTGTCCGTGAACTGCTCCGGCGACCCGTCAAAGTCGTACGTCCCTGTCTTGTAGCCCCCAGTCACCTAGCACCGTTGTAGGAGGGAGAAGAGAATATGGGTTGAGGGTTAGGTCGACAGTGACACGACTTCTATTACTCTTAATTAAATGCAAATACACACACACACACACACACACACACACACACACACACACACACACACACACACATACACACACATACAAGATGGCGCCTGCAGACAACAACTGATAGCTTAGTGCTGTGGATGCTGCCATGTTTCGCCCAAAGCAAACAAAAGGAAACCAAACCAGGATCCGGAAAAGTTGCATACCGGTACTGTGTGCAAAAGGATGCACTGAGGATGTGCTAGCAAAACGCGGAAACGACGAGGGAACAAATTGTAATTCGGAGTTGAGGAGGCCGTTCAGTTTGTCCGTCGTCAAGGATGGGCTGGAGTCTAGGCCAAGAAACAACAATGGTCCTACAGACAACATCAACTCCGTGAGTACCACACAGAACTTCGCTAAGATCGAAGGCACTATCACTTCTCTGTGCAATCAAGTAGCGAGTCTGGAAGAGCAAATAAGATCTCTGCATGCCCAGATTAATAGATCTACGAAGGACTCGGCTAGCATAGCAATCCAGACAGAGCCCTTCCCCTACCTCTCCTATGCAGAAGTGGCTAGGGTCTCAACACCATCAACAACAACTCAGGTTGCTCTGTCTGTAGAAACAAACAAAACAGAAAAGAAGCAGAACAGAAATGTACTGGAAAGTAATAAAAACAAGAAGCAAAGCATATAAACGTACTCCCAATTTTCCAAACCTCTTATAAATCGGCCAAATGCTTTGTAGGATAAGAAATAAAGGCAAAATAACGGTTTTTAACGGTTATTTAACCGATGTACACTTTTGAAACTGGTATTTTAGTCCTCACTGGGCTAAAGCCTGTGTACATATCAAATTTCATCCAAATCGGACAATATGTCAAGAATAACAGTTTTTAACGGTCAGATTTTGAAACACTACATGGAAGTGCCATTTGTGTGTGATAACCTTTCTATATACCAAATTTCATTAAAACCCACCAATATATATTAAAAAAAATAACGGCAAAATAACGGTTTAACGGTTATATAACCGACATACACTTTTGAAACCGGTATTTTAGTCCTCACTGGGCTAAAGCCTGTGTACATATCAAATTTCATCCAAATCGGACAATATGTCAAGAATAACGGTTTTTAACGGTCAAATTTTGAAACACTATATAGAAGTGCCATTTGTGTGTGATAACCTTTCTATATACCAAATTTCATTAAAATCAACCTATATATAAGAAATAGCGGCAGAATAACGGTTGTTTAATCCATTTTCAGCATTACATCACTTACCTATGGACAGAGGCTCCGATTTGTCACAAGAGCATCCAAACCGCTTATAAATTGGCCAAGTACTTTCTGATATATCCCATAAAGAAGAAAAACCGTCACAGGCCGTTACAGCCGTTAGTAACGGCTATAGCGGCAAACTAAAACATCGGGCATCATCCGTGGCCCATAATGAACGTATCTACAAATTTTCAGACAGATCGGCCCAGTAGTTTTGTCTGGAGCGAGTGGAACACATTTTGACCACGGACACACACACACACACACACACACACACACACACACAGAGAGAGAGAGAGAGAGAGAGAGAGAGAGAGAGAGAGAGAGAGAGAAGACAGACAGACAGACAGACAGACAGACAGCATTTCTATAAGAACTGGGAGTACAACACCAAAAAATAGAAGAAAATGATAACGCAAACAAAAATGACGTCAAAGCTTCTTTGCGTCATAAGCCGAAGTCTAAGGAGAAGTGCAAGAGAAATGACAACAATAACTTTAGGGCCGAGTCCAGAGACAAACAAAACGTCAATGACTTAAAGGTCAAGTCCAGACACAAAGAAAACGTCAATGACTTAAAGGCCAAGTCCAGAGAGAAACCAAATTCAACTTTAAAGGGCCTTCCCAACATTTTATATGTGAATGACTCTGTCGTAAAGAAAGTCAACACAAACAGACTAGGGAAGTCCTACGGATGTAAGCTGCATCAGAGTAATGCAAGAACAATAAAGGACATCAAACCAGCAGTGGCCAAAACAAGTGCATCTGTCAAGACACCTCCTGATGCTTTACTCTTACATGTTGGATCGAAGGACCTAGAAACAGAATCAGCAGCAACATGTTCCGGAAGAATGGCAAAGTGCGTGAGGAGTATCAAAGAAGAAAACCCTGATCTGGCCATCATATCAGTAAGATGGCTCCTACATCAGACCCCGAACTCAATATCAAAGAGGACTTGTACAACGCACTTTTGGTGTCAGAGCTGAATGATGACAAAAACATCACCATCATCACTCACTCCAACCTACAAGCCACCCGCTTCAACCTCCGTGATGGGCTACATCCCACTGCAAGAGGAGCTAGCATCCTAGCGGGGAATATTGGCCGGCATCTGAGGAACCTCTTCTGGGAACGGCCACGGAAGACAGCGCGACGTCCCCGGTACCTGCGCCCCATCCCTTCCCTGAGGATTCCTTCTATGCCTCTGCTTGGTCCAATAGGTTCAATGTCTCATACAACTGGTGACATTTTTTTTTTTCGGAACGAATGTAGCATACCAGCCTACGTCTGTGTGTAGCTAAGCTCCAATTGTGTTAAAGCGACATATTGTTTATTTGTTTAGTTATCTATTTTTTCAAACATGAAATTTAACAGCAATATAAAAATACTGCAATGGAACTGCCGCTCTCTCTATTCTAATATTGACTGCTTACGTCAATTTTTAGTGTCATCTGACTGCCACGTTCTCTTATTCCAGTCTGTTAATATCAGTAAGAACAAACTACCAAGACTGGAACAGTACTACTATCCACCAGTAGTAGATGCAGAAAAAAATGGTGATAGAGTAAATTGTGCTATCTATATTCACACTGGACTACAGTATTGTGACAAACAATCACCTGTGCCTAGTGGATTACATGGGATTTTTTCATGTGCTGTAACTGTCAAGTTTTCGGATTCCTTAAAAGTAAACTGTGCTTCTGTATATTTACCTAAGGGTCCAGATGAAGCTAATACTGAATGGATGAAAAATATCAAGAATGATAATGGTAAATGGTTAGTAGGAGGGGATTTTAATGCCCATTCTCCTTTCTGGGAAAAAGAGTGCACACAGGTCAGTAGTAATAGGTTTGTGGAAAATGTTGTAGACTCAACTTTATGTTTACTCAATGATGGTTCTTATACCAGAGTTCCTGACGTATCTACACATAGACCTACTGCTATTGATTTAACTATGGTTTCACTTAAAATGGCTTTGTCGTGTGCATGGGAAACGTATAGTGAAACTCTTGGGAGTGATCACATACCAATCATCATTACAATTAATCAGTCCCCAAGTTTTGAAGACACAAAACCTGATGATACAATCCCAAGATTTGATTATAAAAATGCCAAATGGACTCAATTTTACAATACACTTAAAGATCTAGACATAAGCTTGTCCCCAGATAATGATATTGATACAATGTATGATACGTTTTGTACTTCTGTTCTAAAAGTGTCTGGTTTATGTATTCCTAAATTGAAGAATCAGGGATCTAAAGGGGGTAAACATCTCGGTAATGTTTGGTGGACTGGAGATTGCGATAAGGCAGTTAAAGAGAAAAAAACGGTTATTCAAGGAATACATGCACTCTAAGAAAAGTCAAGATAAGAAAATGGTAGATGAAAAATTTAAGGAAATGAAACACTCAAATATACATAGTAATAGAGTTATGGAACAAGCCAAAACGGATTATTGGGATGATTTTTGCGAAAGAAACACATTCGATCGTAAAGATAGTAAAATGGTATGGAAAGAGATAAAAACGATACAAAATGGAATCAAACTCCCAGAATATCCTATTATTCTTGATAATAATAAGTTACCATCATCCGCAGACAAAGCAGAAGCGTTTGTCGACCAGTTTGCTAAAGTAAGCAGGTTAGATGGGTTGTCTGAAAACCAAAGAAAATTCAGAGAGGATAAAGAATTGGCCCATGTCTTTAATGATGTATCTGATAATGACACAAGCGACATCAACGCCCCAATTACATTACAAGAGGTGAAAGACGCCATAGATTCTCTCCCAAACAAAAAAACAGCTGTTCGGATTGACGCCATTTCTAATGAAATGATTAAACATTTTCCAGACAAATGGATAGGCATTTTACTTAATATATCTAAAAAAATGCTGGAGCTCAGGTCATTTGCCACAAATATGGAAAGAATCGGTAATAGTACCGATTCACAAGAAAGGTAAACTGAAAGAAAGAATAGATAGTTACAGACCTATTTCATTAACTTCTCATGTCTGTAAACTTTATGAAACAATTGTTTTGAATAGGCTAAACTACTTTTGTGAAAAGAACAGAGTTATCCCAACAAACCAAGCAGGTTTTCGAAAGGGTAGAAGTGCTATTGAACACTTGGTCAAACTTAACACTCAAATTAAACATCAGTTTTCCAGGAGAAAATGTTTACTAGCAACCTTTTTTGATATCACTAAAGCTTGGATGTAGTGGGCGGCAGGGTGGGTGGATGGATGGGTGAGTGAGTGGGTGAGAGAATGAGTGAAAGAATGGATGGGTGAATGGTTGACTAAGTGAGCGAGGGAGGGAAGAAATAAAGGAGGGAGTGGTTGGGTGAACGAGGGATCAGGGTGTTATGGTGAGTGAGTGATTCGATGAATGGGCGAGTATGAGAACGAGAAAATCAGGGAGGGAAGGGGGGGAGTGGACGGGGAAAGGAAGGAATTATTGAGTAAGAGGGTTAGTGAGTAAGTGAGTGAGTGGGAGGAGAATGGGAGAGTGAGTAATTGAGTGAGTTAGTAAATGAGTTGAATAAGTGGTTGATAGATTGAATAACTAAGTGGATGAATTAAAAGTGTGAATAAGATTATCATAATTTTGTTGTTGTCAGCAATTGTGAAAGCATGAAAGTGTCACATAACGTCAATTAACAGTGTGCCTATGAATTCATGGAAAGATACAGGTACGAATGCACGCGTACATGTACGTACAAAAAGGCAGGCGCGCGTGCACACACACACACACACACACACACACACACACACACACACACACACACACACACACACTCATGCACGCACGCATGCACGCACGCACACACGCATTTACACACCATCACACCCACACACCCACACACACAAACGCACGCACGCACGCACGCACACACACACACACACATACACAACACACACACACACACACACACACACACACACACAAAAGCGCGCGCGCGCACCCCCCCCCCCCCCCCCCACACACAACACACATTTAATAGTGGACAAGACATCCACACGCCTCTTACCCTTTGAAAAACTGGGCGGAAATGCTGCAACAGAGACGCGTACCAAACAATCAGTATACTGATGAACTTTTTTGTTCGTTCGTTATACTGGCATTCCTTTATAAAAGTCAAAATTGAAAAGAAAAAAAAAAAGAAACCGTGCCATCAAACACACACACACACACACACACACACACACACACACACACACACACACGCACACCACACACACACACACATAAGCGTACGCGCTTGTGTGCGCTTGCTTGCCACAAACTCTCTCTCTCTCCTCTCTCTCTCTCTCTCTCTCCTCTCTCTCCTCTCTCTCTCGCTCTTCTCTTCGCTCTCTTCTCTCTCTCTTTGATTAGTCTGTAACGTTTTCAAAAATCTCTCTCTCTCTCTCTCTCTCTCTCTCTCTCTCTTCTCTCTCTCTCTCTCTCTCTCTATGTCCACACACACACACACACACACACACACACACACACACACACACACACACACACACACACACACACGTTAACCACCGACATGGACTCACTGACGAACACTCTGACGAACCTACTGACCTGTTCCAAATTCTGGCGGACCTGTCGGTCCAGTTCCGTGAAGTCTTCGTCCACGGTGAAGACGGCACTGTTTCTGGAAGACCTGTCGTCGGACATCGCCGTGCCCAGACCCTGCGCCCATTGCTTCAGCATGGTGACCCGCTGGTGTGGCTGCCCGGCTGCTGTGTGTATAGTCTGAAATTGAAAGCAGGCTCCAAAGTTTTTCTTTCTTTCTTTCTTTAATTCCGTTTCTTTCTTTTTCTGTTTGTCTTTCTTTCCTTCTATCTCTCTTTCTTTTCTTCCTTTTTTCTTTCCTTCTTTCTTTCTTTCTTTCTTTCTTTTTTTCTTCTTTTGCTCATCCTTTCTTTCTTATTTTCTTTCTCGCTTTCTTATTTTCTTTCTTTCTTTCTTATTTTCTTTCTTTCTGTCTTTTTTCTGTCCTTTTTTCTCCTTTTTCTCCCTTTTTTTCTTCTCGTCTTTTTCCCCCCTTTTTTTTGTTGCTTAATGTCTTTTAACAGCGAATTTCTTTTTTCAGAATTGATGTGGATGAGAAATCCTGAGGCACAATGCCTTTCCCTTTAGAAGTCCCTCACAAATAAGATAAGATGATGTTGCTTATAGCCCAGCCGACCGCAAAGGGCCATATCAGGGCTGTCACCACGTTAAAATCAACTCACAAGTCATTCATTCACACAATCCTTTACAATACATCTTCTAAAAACCAATCCGAAAGTTTGTTAAAAAAAAACTAAAAAAAAAACCTTTCCACTGTAAAATCTCAGATCCGATGAAAAATGTTAATCTCTTTCAAGAACTCAAAGATCGCGTCAGGTGGAACGTCTCTGAACAAGGTTTTCAGAGAATCTGCTGTAAAATGTTTCTTCTTTGCGACCACCAGACGTATGAGAGGAACTCCTTTAGGTTTGGACGGATCTGAAAGAGTTTGTTATCCGTCTGTGTATTCCAATCCTCCTGCCAGAGGTCTCTGACATAATCATTAATTTTTGGTTTCAGATCTGAGCAGGGGATTATATATATATATATATATATATATATATATATATATATATATATATATATATATGTATATATATATTAGATAATTTTCCTGTCGTGGCATTCTTGGCCAGGCGATCAGCCATTTCATCCCTCCGATGCCAACATGACCGGGAACCCAAGCCAGAACAGTGTTGTAACCCTCCACTTTAAACACCTGGTAAAAAGGTTTTTTTTTTAAGTGGAGAAGTTCGTATTTTACCGATGCTGGTTTGAAATGTGTGCGACACATAGCTTGGTTCTCAGCCTCCATGATCTAGATTAATTTGATCATTTGGTCCGCATCTGTTCAATAATAACAACGGTAGGACGCCCGTATCCTTATCGATTTCCAGATCACGGGAGTTTTAGAGTCAGACGTTCATGGTTGTATTGTATTGCTTTGTATTGTTTTGTATTGTATTGTTTTGTATTGTATTGTGGTATTTTGTATTGTATTGTGTATTGTATCATATTGTATTGTATTCTATCATCTTATATTATCTTGTATTGTATTGTATCATATTGTATTGTATTGCATCGTATTGAATTGTATTGTATCGTGCTGTATTGCGTCACGTTTGTCGTGTGGTATTGTATTGTATTGTATTGTATTGTATTGTATTCTACTATATTGCAAAGCACTGCGTGGTATTGTGTTGCGTTGTGTTACATTACATCAAATTCCATTGTGTTGTATCGTATGAGGGAGGGAGAGAGATCCAGTACAATGCAATGTAAGACAATGATACAAAACTCATTGAAATACGATACAGTGCTATGCAATGCAATGCATTACAATGTAGTACAATATAAAGTGCATTGCTGTGCGATATGATGCAATGCAACGCAATGTAGTACAATATAAAGTGCATTGCTGTGCAGTATGATGCAATGCAACGCAATGTAGTACAATATAAAGTGCATTGCTGTGCAATATGATGCAATGCAACGCAATGTAGTACAATATAAAGTGCATTGCTGTGCAATATGATGCAATGCAACGCAATGTCCTACAATATAAAGTGCATTGCTGTGCAATATAATGCAATGCAACGCAATGTCCTACAATATAAAGTGCATTGCTGTGCAATATGATGCAATGCAACGCAATGTCCTACAATATAAAGTGCATTGCTGTGCAGTATGATGCAATGCAACGCAATGTAGTACAATATAAAGTGCATTGCTGTGCAGTATAATGCAATGCAACGCAACTCAATGTCCTACAATATAAAGTGCATTGTTGTGCAATATAATGCAATGCAACTCAATGTCCTACAATATAAAGTGCATTGCTATGCAATATAATGCAATGCAACTCAATGTCCTACAATATAAAGTGCATTGCTGTGCAATATAATGCAATGCAACTCAATGTCCAATATAAAGTGCATTGTTGTGCAATATAATGCAATGCAACGCAATGTCCTACAATATAAAGTGCATTGCTGTGCAATATAATGCAATGCAACGCAATGTCGTACAATATCAAATACTATGCTCTGCAATATGATACCATGCAATGCAGTACAATACAATACCTTTGCAATTCAGTATAGTGCCATGCAGTGCAATGCAATGCACTATAGTACAATGAAAATGCAATACTCTGCAACATAACGCAATGCAATGCAGTGCCGCACAATACAATAGCTTGCAATTCAGTACAGTGCTATGCAATGCAATGTAACGTAATACATGACAATGCAATACAACACCACACAATACTACTGAAAATGCAATGCAATATCATGCAATTCAATGGAAGGCAATACTACCCAAGACAATACAAATCAATGTTATTAAAATACACCACAACACAACGGAATGCTACACAGTGTAAGAGGGGAGGGGGGAGGGAAACGAAAGACAACTGTCTTCTCTGGAACCTGTTGCTCAATGAACGGCTGCTCTCGTGTCAGTCTGGTACTGAAGCTCCCCTTAGACTGCCGGAGCTGGGGGCTGTGGTAGAACGAGTTAGGATGTGGCTGTGTATGGCAAAATGAGTGCTGAGCGTGGAAGTTCTGCCGTGAACAGGAAAGTTAAAGTGGGACAAATAGAGAGAGGGTGGATGGGGAAGAGGGAGAGTGGAAAGCACAGAGAGAGAGAGAGAGAGAGAGAGAGAGAGAGAGAGAGAGAGAGAGAGAGAGAGAGGGAGACAGGTAGGCAGACAGACAGAGAGTCAGACAGACAGCATAGACAGACACACAGAGACAGAAAGACAGACAGACAGCTAAGACAGACAGCAAAGACAGACACACAGACAGAGACAGAGAGACAGAGAGATAGAGAGAATCTTAAGACTCAAAATCGTAAATGTCTTGGGGAGAGAGAGAGAGAGAGAGAGAGAGAGAGAGAGAGAGAGAGAGAGAGAGGAGAGAGAGAGAGAGAGAGAGAGAGAGAGAGGATCGTTTCTTCGGACTCAAAACCACGGGCTGCCAAAAACACACACGACAGACAGACAGACAGAAGAGAGAGAGAGAGAGAGAGAGAGAGAGAGAGGGGGGGGGGGCAGGGAGCGAGGGAAAGAGAGAGAGAACCTTATCTTGGGAACTCAGAACCGTACAGATCGTGTTTGCTTGCTTGTTACATTCAGCTGTTAACGACCACACCCCATCTGTTCTCCTATCAGCCCCCATCAGTCTATACAGAGAAACGAGATCGCCATCCGTGTCCAAAAAAAGTGTATGCAAAGACCCCACTAACAAACAAGACACCGCAGTGGAGTGTTGAAAAAACCGTGGACGTCTGTGGTGGTGTTAAAGGCTGGGGAGTGGGGAGGGGGGACTGTTTGTCAAAGAGGGTGCGGGGGTAGGCCTACTGAGAAACATGATTGCAAGCGCGAGCACGGGGCCACACACACACACACACACACCACACCACACCAACAACCACACACACACCACACACACACTCAGAAGTGCGTATGTTAACACACTAAGAGTATACAATACAGGTGGTGCCCGCGGCGCGCGCAAAACACACACACACACCACCCACACACCCCCCACAACACCACACACACACACACACACAAAATCCGCGCGCACACACTTTCCCCACACACAATATGCACGCCGCGAGTGCAACACACACACACACACACACACACACACACAAAACACACACCACACACACACACACACACCATTTTTTTTTTTTAAAAACATGCAAATGCATGTCTTGGCTGTGCTTCTTTAGTGGTTATTTGCTAAATTTTACGTTAAAGGATTAATGCTTATTTTTATTTCAGTTTGTATTTTTCATTGATTTGTATATGTTCAAGATTTTACCTCATTGATTGATAATTATGTAACAATTTTACCCCTTTTCCCTATGAACATTATATTTTAAACACTTGTACACACTCAGCAAGTTCCGACAAACACACTACTTCATATCAAACTTTTACATGCAGTCAAATCTCCCCCCCCCCCCCCCCCCCTCCCCATCCCTTCCCTTTTCCCCCCTCCTTTTTCCCCCGTCTAATATCACTTTTAGTGAAAAAAATTAAACGAATAACAACAACAGCAACACACCACTGTGGTGTGGGTGTGGTTGTGTGGTGGTGGTGGGGGTGTGGTGTGGTGTGTGGGGTTGTGTGGTGTGT
>CM065745.1:3185498-3282998 GCA_033310375.1 Conus canariensis
GCCAAGTACAAGATGAATATGTGTCTGTATGAGTTTGTGAGTTGGGAAGAATGTGGGGGGGGGGGGGGGGGGGGGGGAGTAGACAGGGGAGGGTGGGAAGAAGGGGAGGGGAAAGGTATTGAGAATGGGATTGTGGCTGTGAGCCAGTGTGTGATAGTCACAGGGGCAACATTGTTGAGGGCCTATACTTTAACTCATTATTTTTGTCTGTGCAGGTGTCTCTAGACTGCTGAAGACACTGAATCATTTGGAGGGCCAGAGACGTGGTGAGGTCTGTTTCTGTATGTGTGTGTGTGTGTATGTGTTGTGTATAGGGATAGTATTATAGTTGGATGTCTCTTAGTTGTGTTTTGTATGTAGGTGTCTGAAACTGACTACACAGGGACAGGGAGAGGAACATGTATGTGTGCGAGTGAGTGTTATTGACAGAGGCAGTATTGTTTGGGGCATGCATATTAACTCATCATGTGTGATTCAGTGATTCCTGAATTTAGGGTGAGTGCATTCTGCTAATGAAGAGGTCTCATGAAGAATCTGCTCAGAAAACCACACTGAAGAACCTGGTAGGTGTTGAACAGTTCTGCTTGTAAATGGGAAACTGACTGATACTTGTGTGGGACAGTTAGTGTTCAAGGTGCAATGTACTGCATGTATAATTCAGGCAGTCATCAGTAGTTCCTAAATCACACCAGTATCTGCTGAATCACTGCAGGTGAGGAAGACTACCCCAGGTCGGGGGCCAGCTGAACGGAGGGTTTTCCAGGACATCAGGTGTGAAGGCCATTGTTAGACTTGGATCTTCTGCTGGTAAGTAGCACGGCCCTTTTTGTGTGTGTGTGTACACAGTTTTGCATTTGTTTCAGGTAGCAAGTGAATTCAAGTTTCAAAACTGCGTTTGCAGAGTGGACATCCAGGCAGGCCAAGATGTTGCAGTACAAAGATGAGGAGGACAGCAGGATGTGGTAAGTGTCTTGCAGCAAAATAGTTATTTGTTGAATAGAGCATTTAGGCTAGGCCAGTCCAGTCCAGTCTAGCTTCGAGGTCACATTTCTCACTTGTCATTACATGAAAGAAATGACCAACCTTACTGGAATGATGATCTTGTCTGTGTTGAGGGTACATTTCAGAATGCTTTTGATGGTAAAGCATCGATAATAGAGTCAATTCCATATTGTTTCAATGGTGGAACTCCATCATGCTTATTGCAGACTCTGTGAAAACTGTTCAGAGATATTTCACTTGATCTGATTTTCATTTCCTGAAAAAGATTTGCGTTTTCATCGAAGATTCTATGTAAGAAAAGAGTGAAAGTATTTTAGCATGGTTAAGGAAATCTGTTTTATTAAGTTACATGTGTGTTTGTGTTGGCTTTGTTTTAACAGCTTTGCTGAGCTTTGACAAGATAATAGCCCTAATATGGGCCCTCGCGGTCGGCTTAGCTGTAAGCAACATGATACTCCATCAAACCAGATGAAAAGGTGGAACAGTTAAGGCAACAGATGTTGGTGAGTATCTCCTGGTGTGTATGTGTGTGAATGTGTTGTAAATACCTTGCAGTGTGCAATCTTTTCGTGTTCAAGAACATCTCTGTTTATTATTTATTTGTGTGTTTTGTTGTTGTTTTTTTTTATCTATGTGTAGGGAATTGACTGAGGAAGTGACAGCCCTGATATGGTCCCTTGCAGTCATGTATGCTGTTACAGCACTGTAGTGTAGCCAGTTCATTTTGATAGAAGCTGTGAATGACTTTGAAAATAATTGTGTATGTTGATTATGTCATGAATGGTTTTTGTCATTCACTGCATTGAGTAATGTGATAGTCTTATGAATTGTTTCTGGCTGATGCATGTAAAAGTGTCCTTGATTCTGTTGCAGGTTGGCATGTATTTTTATTGTTAGCTTTGACATAGACTCTTTCAGCCTGCATGCATGCTTTTCCCCCTAGTTCTTTTTTTTTGTTGTTGAAAGATACTAATATTACTAACAGTATTGAAACATGGGGGTGTACACAGAGATTTGCTGTTCATTCTGAGTTATACACTGTATGTTTTTGTACGAATGAAACTGTGCATGCCGAAGCTTTGTGTTTAATGTGTATTGTATTTATCATTATCATATGATTATTCAGAGGGTGGCATGACTGACTTCTGACCTAAAAATACAGTCTGGATTTTCTTACTGTAGGTGTGGTCCTAATAGAATTATTTGAAGAGAGCTGTGCTTGATGTTAGCTGTTTAAAACAAAATGATAATCTTTCTCTCTTTTTTTTTTCAGTGAAGCTGCTGATCTGCGTCTGGATGATTTTTAACGCAAAAGCAGACCTTGCCTGGGCAGGAACTTCTGAAAGCTGTTTTCAGTTTTATAAGAAGGTGGGTGCATGCATGCGTCCTTGTGTGCGTGCATGTGAGTGTGTGTGTGTGTGTGCAGAAAACTTTTAAACTTTGATAAAAGCTTTGGATGACATCATGTGTATTGATTGTGTCATGACTTGTTTACATTCATTGCAGGCATTCTGTTACAGGTTGGCATGCGTGTTTGTAATGAGCACTGTCACCAACGCTGTTTCTTAATATATGCATGCCTTCACCCAACTTTAGTATTCACAAAATGTTCGTTTTACATACAGCAGTATTATAATTGTTTGGTGTAAAGGTATTTCATTAACAAACACTGAGCTATACTCAAAGAATATTATGGACAATTTTTTGTGCATGCCCTAAGTGTTGTGTTTGATGTGCTCTGTATTATCATTTATTATACAATCGCTCAGGGAATGGCTTGTAGGAGTTCTGACCTAAAGACAGAGGTTAGACAAAGATACAGGTTGGAATTTTCTTACTTAAAAAAAAAAAAAGAGCTCTGCTTGATGTTTGCTATTTTAAGTGAAAGGTAATTTTTTTTCTTGTTTTTGTTTTTACAGTGATGATGAGAATCTGCCCACGACTGATTAATGCTGCACCAAACCTCATCCAAGCGACATTTTGTGAAAGCTGGATCCCGTTTAATGAAGAATGGGCACCTCGACTTTTCACTGTCTTGTGTTCAGGGGTAAGTAGGGTGTGTGTGTGTGTGTGTGAAAGAGCAGAAGATGTTTAAAGTTTTTCAGAAGATGACATGCGGATCATGTGTTTTGTCATAGTACTGTAGTGTAGAAAGTTCTTCATTTAGACAGAAGCTGATAATGACTTTGGTAGCAATTGTTTGCATTGATTATATTATGAATTGTTTTCATAATTCACTGCATTGTGTAAAGTGAAAGTCACATGAATTGTTTGTAGTCACTGCATAAAGAAGTGTCATTCATTCTGTTTCAGAGTGGCATGCATTTTCACTGTCAGCTCTGAAAATGACACTTCTGCTCTGTATGCATGGGTTTTCACCCATTTTATACTTCCGCTCTGTGTGTATGTGTTTTTCCTCTTATTTGTACTTCCACTGTGTGTATGTGTTTTTCCTCTATGTGTATTTCCACTATGTTGTATGTGTTTTTCCCATTTTGTACTTCCACTCTGTGTGTATGTGTTTTCCTGTTTGTACTTCCACTATGTGTGTATGTGTTTTCCCATTTTGTACTTCCACTCTGTATGTATGTGTTTTTCCACAGTTGTGTTCTTCTACTCTGTATGCATGTGTTTTCCAACATTTGTGTTATTTACAGCATGTTTGTTTCACTGACAGGATCGAAACATTGGGATGTACATCATGATTTTGTGTTTGTTAGGAGTATATGGATTAGTTGTTCTGTGTACATGAAACTGTGCCTGTCCTTGGTTTTGTGTTAATGCATTGTATTCATCATTTTTATATGGTTACTCAAGAGATGGCTTGTGAGACTTGTGATCTAAGGGTAGAGTGTGGGTTTTCTTTCGATGGTCCCTTGCGGTCATGTATGTTGTTAAAGCACTATAGTGTAGCCAGTTCACTTTGACAGAAGCTGTGAATGACTTTGAAAATAATTGTGTGTGTTGATTATGTCATGAATTGTTTTTGTCATTCACTGCATTGAGTAATGTGATAGTCTTATGAATTGTTTCTGGCTGATGCATGTAAAAATGTCCTTGATTCTGTTGCAGGTTGGCATGTGTTTTTATTGTTAGCTTTGACATAGACTCTTTCAGCCTGCATGCATGTTGTTCCCCCCTAGTTTTTTCTTTTTTTTTTTTTTTGAAAGATACTAATATTACTAACAGTATTGAAACATGGGGGTGTACACGGAGATTTTCTGTTCATTCTGAGTTATACAGTGTATGTTTTTGTACAAATGAAACTGTGCATGTCGAAGCTTTGTTTTTAATGTGTATTGTATTTATTATTATCATATGATTATTCAGAGGTGGCATGGGAGACTTCTGACCTAAAAATACAGTGTGGATTTTCTTACTGTAGGTGTGGTCCTAATAGAATTATTTGAAGAGAGCTGTGCTTGATGTTAGCTGTTTAAAACAAAATGATACTTCTGACCTAAAAATACAGTGTGGATTTTCTTACTGTAGGTGTGGTCCTAATAGAATTATTTGAAGAGAGCTGTGCTTGATGTTAGCTGTTTAAAACAAAATGATAATGTTTATCTTCTTTTTTTTTCAGTGAAGCAGCTGATCTGCATATGGATGATTTTTAACGCAAAAGCAGACCTTGTCTGGGCAGGAACTTCTGAAAGCTGTTTTCAGTTTTACAAGAAGGTGGGTGCGTGCATGCATGCTTGTGTGCATGCATGTGAGTGTGCATGTGTGCAGAAAACTTAAACTTTGATCTAGTTGCAAAGTGAGACGACTGCAGGCGGAAATCTAAACAAATCTTAAATGTTAGCGAACCACCCAGAGAAACGTGGACAAATGAGTCACAAGACAAAACACAACACGTTTCGACCTCTTAGGTCTTCTTCAGGTGAGATACAAACGAATAAAATAACGAAAATTCACTTAGCTTTGATCGCTTCAGAGTTCAGCGCAAGGAAGAAGGCGCTGAATGAGAACGAGGCTGTTGGAAGGGAAAATTTTAAACTTTAATAAAAGCTTTGGATGACATCATGTGTATTGATTGTGTCATGAATTGTTTACATTCATTGCAGGCATTCTGTTACAGGTTGGCATGCGTGTTTGTAATGAGCACTGTCACCAACGCTGTTTCTTAATATATGCATGCCTTCACCCAACTTTATTATTCACAAAATGTTCGTTTTACATACAGCAATATTATAATTGTTTGGTGTAAAGGTATTTCATTTACAAACACTGAGCTGTACTCAAAGAATATATGGACAATTTTTTTGTGTGCATGCCGTAAGTGTTGTGTTTGATGTGCTCAGTATTATCATTTAATAAAATAAAATAATAATAATAATAATGTATAATACTTATATAGCGCATTTCTTGTTACACAACTCAATGCGCTTACATCCACCATTTGCACTTATTCATCAACACTCGTTTACACAACGGGCTGCCTACCTGGGTAGTGCCGACTGAAGAGCTGCCAGCTGGCGCTTCATTCAGTCGTTTCCCGTGTCATCCAGTCAATATCGTTCACTCAGTTTCTTTACTTCCTTCATTCTTTTTTTTTTTTTTTTCCATTTCTTACGCAGGGTGCATGCTGTGTGTAACGTGTCATCCATACCAACGCCAAACTGGCCTACTCTTCCGAAAGTTTGGTGATGGATTTTACGTTGTGTGCAAGATAATTATGCGTGCGTTCACACACGAACCTCGGTTTTATAGTCTCATTCCCAAGACTGTATGGAAATGGAGTCAGAACTAATGTTAACTCCGAGGGAAAAATCCCCTGTACCGAAACGCCCGGGAGAGATTCGAACCCGCAACCCGTGATCACCAAGATTACGAGTCAGGCGCTCTACCAACTGAGCTATTCCGGCTCATTTATTGTATAATTGTTCAAGGAAGGGCTTGTTAGAGTTCTGACCCAAAGATACAGGTTGGGATTTTCTTACTTTTTTTTTTAAAAGAGCTCTGCTTGATGTTAGCTATTTTAAGTGAAAGGTAATTTTTTTTTTTTTTTTTTTTTTACAGTAATGATGAGAATCGGCCCTCGACTGATTAATGCAGCACCAAACCTGATCCAGGGGACATTTTGTGAAAGCTGGATCCAGTTTAACGAAGAATGGCACATCTTCTTTTCACTGTCTTGTGTTTAGGGGTAAGGAGTGTGTGTGTGTGAGTGTGTGTGTGAAAGAGCAGAAGATGTTTAAAGTTTTTCAGAAGATGACATGCGGATCATGTGTTTTATCATAGTACTGTAGTGTAGAAAGTTTTTCACTTACACAGAAGCTGTGAATGACTTTGGTAGCAGTTTTTTGCATTGATTATATCATGAATTGTTTTCATAATTCACTGCATTGTGTAAAGTGAAAGTCACATGAATTGTTTGTAGTCACTGCGTAAAAAAGTGTCATTCATTCTGTTTTAGAGTGGCATGCATTTTCACTGTCAGCTCTGAAAATGACACTTCTGCTCTGTATGCATGGGTTTTCACCCGCTTTGCACTTCCGCTCTGTGTGTATGTGTTTTCCCGTTTGCACTTCCGCTCTGTGTGTATGTGTTTTCCCGTTTTGTACTTCCACTCTGTGTGTATGTGGTTTTCCACAGTTTTGCTCTTCTGTTTTGTATGTATGTGTTCCCCCAGTTGTATTATTTACAGCATGTTTGTTTCACTGACAGGATGGAAACACTGGGATGTACATCATGATTTTGTGTTTGTTAGGAGTACGTGGATTAGTTGTTCTGTGTACATGAAACTGTGCCTGTCCTTGGTTTTGTGTTAATATATTGTATTCATTGTTTTTAGATGATTACTCAAGAGATGGCTTGTGAGACTTCTGATCTAAGGGTGGAGTGTAGATTTTCTGTAGATGTGGTCCTGATGTATTTATTTGAAAAGAACTCTGGTGTTAGCAATTCAAAACAACAGGGTATCTTTTTGTTCTTCCACAGTGAAACTGCTGATCTGCCTGAGGAGGATGTTTAATGCAGCAGCAGACCTTGTCTGGGCAGCACCATCTGAACGCAACAGAGCATTTCTTCCTCCTACTATTTTGTGAGTAGGTGTGTCTGTCTCTGTGTTTGCATGAGAGAGTAGAAAATGTTTAAAGCTTGATGGAAGCGTTGGATGATGCTGAGATCATGGGTGTTGTCATAGCACTGTCGTGCAGCCAGTTGTTCACTTTAACAGCAGCTGTCCGTGACATTCTGAACTCTATCTATAGATTCACATTTTAGGTGGAGCTAGTCTTCCCCTGTGTATGTACAATGCTTGTGATTGCACTATTGCTTATATTTATCAACTGGCTTTTGCAGCATGTTTATCCTTTCCTTTTTTGTTTTTGTTTGTAAGAATTTCTGTCGTAGATCTTTGAGCTAGTCTCTATCAGTATTTTTAATAGATGAATTCAATTTGAATATCTGAAGCTAGTTTTAGAAAGCAAAAAATGGTGTTATGCATTGCTGTACACTTAGTGCTGTACAGAGTGAGACAGCACATCAGTGAATAGTGCTGCTGTCCATAGGGGAGCTGTAGGGAAATGAAAAGTTGATAATGTGTGTTGAGTATGTCATTGATTGTCTTTCAGTTGCATCCAGTTGTATGATAGTTTTGTTTCTTTTCCCCGCATACTCAGACTGATATTCCTGCGGACACTCCCAATATAGACAGGCAAGGATTAATCCCATCTACCCAACAAAGGGAGTGGAGTTTTGTGTGTATGACTGTTTTTTTATCCCGCCATTAAGGCAGCCATACTCCAGCTTCAGGGAAGGTGCATGCTATGTGTAAAGTGTCATCTATACCAACGGCCAAACTAGCTTTCTCTTCTGAAAGTTGGTGATGGTATTTTACATGTGTGCAAGATGTTACGCGTGTGTTCACACACATAGAACCTTGGTTTATAGTCTCATTTGAGGGACTGTATGGGAAATGGAGTCATAAATAATGTTAACTCCGAGGGAAAAAATCCCCCTGTACTGAAACGGTCCGGCGGAGATTCAAACCCGCAATACCAAGATGATTAGTCCAGCGCTCTACCACTGAGCTATTCCGGCCCCTGTTTGATAGTTAAATGAATTGTTTTCAGTCATGGCATAGAGTAGTGCCATTCATTCTGTAACAGGCTGGCATGGAAATTTATAGTACACACAACGACAGTTTTCACTTTTTGTTTCCTCCAATTTTTATTTACAAAATTTTACTAAAAACAGTGTTGAAATTGTTTGGATTTTGAAGTATTTCAGGAACAGACACTGGTATGCACATTACCATTTTATGTTTTAAAGGAATGTATGTGATATATTGATCTGAAATTGTGCTTTGTCCTAGGTCTAATTGATGCACTCTGTACTGTGTGTATGTGATAGATTAAGGTATGGCTTGTGACGCTTCTGACCTAAAGATGCAGTATAGATTTTCTTACTCTAAATGAGGCCCAAATGTAATAATTTGCGAAGAGCTGTCAGCTATTTCAGACACTAGGGTAACCTTTTCCTTGTTCTTGGTGTGCAGTGATACTGCTGATGTGGATGCTGCAGCTGACCTCATCTGGGCAATGTCCTGAAAGCTGGATCCAGTCTTACACACACATTCTGATTATGGAAATTCGTACAGTGTACTTGTCGTTATCATTCTGTGGCTGATGGAAACTGAAACTCCTGTTTATTGTTGACTGCATACATGACAGAAAGCAACTGATGTGTGTAGGCAATTGTAGTGGGAAAATATTCTGTGTTGAGTGATTGATCCAAGGACTCATTTGCTGATTTTAGTGTCAAATTTTGTGATATTCTGTTAAAAATGGATAGTAGCTCATAGTAGATGTACCATGATTGCAAAGTAAAAGATGAGTGCTCTTTTTGAGTCAATTTGTCCACATGCTATGAAGTCATAATGATCATCACACTCAGATTTTTAAAAATTTTGTTTTTGCTTGCTTGATTTATACATGTATCATCCTGATACAGAACCTCAGTACATGTTCAAAATATGTTCTTCTGAAAGTGATTGATTTCTTTTCAAACATGCTAAAAATCACGTCGACAGTGATCACAAATGTAGGTTGTAAAGTAAATTAGAAAAAAGGTAAAACCCATATGCTGGCAGGGTTTCCGGTGCTACCAATGACAAGCAGAAGGAAAGGAAAAGAGCGGTAGCCGCCATATGTAGGCATTGTGCTAATGTAAATTATTTATAGAGATATTTCATTCTGTAAGGTTTGTAGCAAACTTCATATAACTGGAGAACATCTGGCATGATTAAAAAAAAAAAGGTTATTCCACAGTCTTCATATAATTATTTACTCTGCCTGCTGAAGTTCAGAAACAAATTTGCAAATAATTACAGAAACAGTTTTATCGCGGCATAAAAAGTTTGTATTGTAAGGTAAAAGCAAAAATAAGATCAAGAGCAAAATTAGCAGGGTGTGTAATGTGCACGAGTGCGGTTAAACAATATCGTCGTCTGTAGCCTGTAACATTTTCTTTATTCATTGAGTTGCTACGTTTGACCTTTTAAAATTGTTTGTGCTGATGACATTTTACTATCAAGAGCCAGTGGTTGGTATACAGACAACTGAATAATTTGTACTTCACAGAAAGCAGACTAGAATGAAATATTGTGAATAAAACAAATGTTGTCATGTTTCCCTGCAGCAAGCAGACTAAAATAATAATAAAAAAAAAGACAAATATTGAATATGAATAAGACGAACACTGTCGTGTTTCCCTGCAGCAAGCAGATTAGAGTGAAATGTTTATATGAATAAAACAAATAATGTGTTTTATAAAGGGGGATATCTTGCATGCGTTGAAAATAAGGACAAAAAAAGAATAGTTGTGGTTAATGCATACAATCATCTTGGTATTTACTTCACAGCCACTGGGTTTTGATTTTGCTTGTCATTATATAGTCAGATGAGTGAAGAAGGCAGTTGCTTTTTAACATTTTGTACATGTTGGATGGCAGTTCCTTCAGTGTTTTTACAAAGTTATTTGATTCACAGGAGCAGCCTATTTTACAATATGGAGCAGAAATATGGGCTTTTGAGAAAAATTCCGTAATTGAAACAGTTCACTTGTATGCTAGAAGTACTGTTTGAATAACACCCAGTGATCTGGCTTATTGTGAACTTGTTATGAAATTCTTGAAATGTGTAAAATGCTAGCTCAAATTAACAAGAATAGAGGACTGCAGGATACCCTGGTAAAGGGTGAGAGGACATGGGTTTCCAATGTGCAACAGTGGATTTGTTTGGGATAACCAAAGTCTTGAAAATGTATCAGCATTTCTGAGTTGTTTTAAACAGGATTGTTAACTGCAAATGGCAGGACTGGCACAGAGACCTGTTTACCCTTTCCATAACAATTCATTATTCATGGCACAGGATTTTAGTAGATTCCAGGTAAAATTATTGAATATAACATTTTTTCCTGTGTACAAAATGATGCACCTATAATTCTGAGAAGAAAACCATTCTTACCTGTAAGCTTTAGCAATCAAGCACCTTTACATCTTTTTTTAAAATTTTTTTTTTTAAGTATTCATTTTTATACAGTCAGGTACATTTAGATTGTTCATATATTTGTTTACAAAATGTTTCAAGTCCCTCTGTGATGAGGAGACTGTAAGACTAATCAGCGAAAATAACTCCTATGTATCCGAGACCTCAACTCAACATCACCAGTTCTGAAAACACTGTACAGATAAACATGTTATCCCTCCCAGTAGTCACTCTGAGATTATTGGAAAATTGATTTGCACAGCTGTGTGTAGTGAGAAATAGCTCTCTCTGTCTCTCTCTCTCTCTCTTTGTCTCTCTCTCTCTCTCTCCCCGTAATGCCTGCAGTTGTATTTTGCAATGTGTAACTGCACATCATGGGCTGATGAGGTGCCGAATCAAAGCCGATTCACAATGGACCAAACACTGATCCCCCTCCTCCTCAATTTGACAAGGTCTGCTTCATATTTAGCGCTATTGTATTTGCATTAAATTGTACACGTAAAGAGGTGTGGGCATGACCATCCATAAAATAGTGATAGATCTGCTCAATATAAAGTCTTTAAAGTAATACATATTTACATATACATTTGGTGCGTCTGATGTGGCTTGATCTAAATGTACTGCATTGAGTAATTTCAGGCTAGTTCTCAAAGTATTGGCAAGAATGAAAATATACTTTTGAATGTAGCTATGTATCTGTTTATGAAGAAAACATGATGCACTTTGTTTTTTTTGTAATGTATTTACACTATTTCATCATTACATTATTCCATATGTTGCATTTATGAAAGCCCCATACTGACCATTCCTTTTTTTCAACTGTAATGTGAACCTCATCCCCCTACTTCCTTCTGCTGTCCTCCTTTCTGTATGCCACTCTTAAAGGCTTCGTTCATTTAAAAAAAATATTTTGGGGGGCGGGGGTTTGTTTGGTTTTTGTTTATTTTATTTTTTGAGGAGATGGGTGGAGGTCTTGAATTCATCGATACGGTGCCACAAACATTCGAACAATGTCGAAATTGTCCATAGGCTTGAAATCAATGAAACTTTGCTAAAACAAATTAAGCAAGGGGGAAAAAGTTCAAATTATGGTTTCAGCAAACAGATTCTGGAAAAACAATACAAGGACAATGTTGACATTTCTTTCATTTTGGTGGCACAACATGGATGATGCCATGAAATGGAAAATTGAAGAGGTCAGGGCTAATGAAGAGGTCAGGGCTAACGAAGAGGTCAGGGCTAGTGAAGAGGTCGGCTAATGAGGAGGTCAGGGCTAACGAAGAGGTCAGGGCTAACCACGAGGCTAATCCCATTCCCACCCAGTCCATCCCTGTTATCGTTCTTCTTGACTAAAGGTATCTGTTTTCCAATCAACAGAATTTGATCTGTACAGAGGATCTGAGAGAAATGAAATTCTCTGGGCAATGGTGGTTTCAAGTGCTATGAAGATAATATGCAACTTTTGGAGCATTAAGGTTCAGTGTTCAGTCTTTGACTCCTGATATATCTTTCAGCTGGATTACTGTGTGGTATCCGCCATAAACTGCTTGTTTGGGCAGCATCATATAGGCATGCACAAAACTTGAAACTCATTTTCAGATTGTCCACACAATGCAAGAAGCCAGTATAAACCAACAAGACCCAACTATTTTGAATTGGAAAACACAAATGTAGGCATATGTAAAAAGAAATAGATTAATATACATGCAAACAAAAGATGAAGGAAAAAAAAAAGGGGGGGGGGGGGGGGGATTTCCCTTTCTCCAGAAATACACCATGCAATATGTTGTAGTGTGTTGTATTCTCAGCTTGTTTCTAAACATGGAGACATACACAGATGCAGTTGCACAATGGTCGAGTCTATACATGTAGACATACACAAAGCAGTGCCATGGTCAAGTCCTATACATGCAGACATACACCAGAGCAGTTGTACATGGTCAAGCCCTTATACATGGAGACATACACAGAGCAGTGCACATGGTCAAGCCCTATACATGCAGACATACACAGAGCAGTGCACATGGTCAAGTTCTATACATGGAGACATACACAGAGCAGTGCACATGGTCAAGTCCTATACATGGAGACATACACAGAGCAGTGCACATGGTCAAGTTCTATACATGGAGACATACACAGAGCAGTGCACATGGTCAAGTTCTATACATGGAGACATACACAGAGCAGTGCACATGGTCAAGTTCTATACATGGAGACATACACAGAGCAGTGCACATGGTCAAATGTGTAACATTGGACGTACACAGAGCAGTGCACATGGTCAAGTTTTAATATTGGACAGAGCAGTGCACATGGTCAAGCTCTATACAGGGGACATACACAGAGCTGTGCACATGGTCAAGTTCTTACATGGAGACATACACAGAGCAAGTGCACATGGTCAAGTTCTATACATGGAGACATGCACAGGGCAGTGCACATGGTCAAGTTCTATACATGGCAGACATACACAGAGCAGTGCACATGGTCAAGTTCTATACATGCGACATACACAGAGCAGTGCACATGGTCAAGTTCCATAACATAGCAGACATACACAGAGCAGTGCACATGGTCAAGTTCTATACATGCAGACATACACAGAGCAGTGCACATGGTCAAGTTCCTATACATGGAGACATACACAGAGCAGTGCACATGGTCAAGTCCTATAACATGGGGGTACATGTCACCAACGAGAATGCAGTGCACATGGTCAAGTTCTATACATGGAGACATACACAGAGCAGCGCCCATGGTCAAGTTGTATACATGGAGACATACACAGAGCAGTGCACATGGTCAAGCCCTACACATGGAGACATACAGAGCAGTGCACATGGTCAAGTCCTATACAGGAGACATACACAGAGCAGTGCACATGGTCAAGTTATATACATGTAGACATACACAGGGCAGTGCACATGGTCAAGCCCTAGACATGGAGACATACACAGAGCAGTGCACATGGTCAAGTTCTGATCGCTGTAGCCCAGCTGACCACACAGCACCTTTCGTGGGGCTGTCTGTCAAAGTCCAGCAAGGAACAAAGTCGCATCACAAAACTAGGCCCATGGGGAAAAACACATCCAGAAATAAAACGAACAACAATATGCAACTGTGACATGGTGGCCAACTGTATGTTAAGCTTATAAAGCAGGCTGTGCAAAGAGCACAGGGGGTAAAAAGCCACACAAAGTATGTATGGGTCACACAGGCAAATACACGTGTGGACTGTAAATAACCATTCTGGACAGCTTTCACAATGTTTTGCTTGCTGCCAGATAAACGAAATCTGGTATGTCTTATGCTGTTGTAAAAAAAAAAAAAAAAAAAAATGGAGTGTAGCCAGGAGCTCAAATAATAGTAATAATGAATACTTGTATAGCACCTATTCTTGGCCAGAGACCAAGCTCTAAGCACTTTACAATCAACACTCGTTTACACAACGGGCTGCCTACCTGGGTAGTGCCAACTGAAGAGCTGCCAGCTGGCGCTTCATTCAGTCGTTTCCCATGTCATCCAGTCAGTATCGTTCAATATCGATCACTCATTTTCCTTTCTTCCTTCATTCTTTCCATTTCTCACGCAGGGTGCATGCTATGTGTAACGTGTCATCCATACCAACAGCCAAACTGGCCTACTCTTCCGAAAGTTGGTGATTGGATTTTACGTGTGTGCAAGATGTTATGCGTGCGTTCACACACGGAACCTCGGTTTATAGTCTCATTCGAAGGACTGTATGGGAAATGGAGTCGGAACCAATGTGCACATCTCTCTTGTGACCCTTGGCAGACGAAATCTTTTGAGAGTTACCTTCCCCCTTGCCTCCCTTGATTGATGAATTTTGATTTCATGTGCACTTTAAAATGTGAATGCCTCAGAACATATATATATATATATAAAAATTTATACACATATATATATATATATATATATGTATACATATATATAATATATACATATATACACACACATACATACATGCATATATATATATATATATATATACATATACACACACACAACGAAAAAGCAAATGAGCAAGTTTTTCTTTCCAACATGTTGGCTCTGTGCCTTCCTCAGGGACTTCTTTATTTAGGTACTACTGAAAAATCACACAATCCTTCACTCTGCCTTTCTGTGATTATCACTCGGTGAATTACAGCTGGCTGGCACAGGCCCCAAACGGAGAACAAATCAAAATTTGCCAGTTAACAAAAGTGATCCAGTGTTTAAGCCTTGCACCAATATAGACTCCATAACCAATCCCACCTCCCTGAACATTCACACACAGAAACAAACACACCCCCAAAATACTGCCCCCCCCCCCCCTCCTCCCCCCCCAATACATAACCACACGCGCGCGCATGCACACACAAATAGAGAGGGGGGGGGGGGGGGGGATACCAGTTTTTAGTAATGTCGCAGATTCAATTGCCTATGGACATTTCAAACAAATTCATCTCACCTATGTGTAGTTCTTGTAAATATCAAATGGTGTGTAAAGTGAGTAAGACAATATATTAAGTAAATCGCAACTAGAGTACTATTTTAGTAGGCTGACCACATACATGCTGCTTCGAAGAGGTGGGGCAGAGTAGGAAGAGGGGGAAGGGGAGAGGGGAAAAGCATGTAGTAGAGGAAGATGGAGGCAGGACAAATTATCAAAAATTGGGAGGGGGGGTTGGGGTTAAGGAGAAATTTTGTGTGGCAATCGTGCGTACAAGCCTGTGTGTAAGGAAAGGATTGGGGAGGTACTGAAAGGGGTGGGGGATGTGTAAAGATGATGGAAGATGGGGGGGGGGTTAAGAGGGACACCAGCAAGAGTTGTCACCACAGGTGTGTGCATAAAGGAATCATACAGGAGGAGCTGGTAGGGAAGGAAGAAGGTCAAGAGTTGTCACCAACAGGTGTGTACATAAAGGAATCAACAGGAGGGAGCTGGTAGGGAGGAAGAAGAGTTGTCACCAACAGGTGTGTGCATAAAGGAATCATACAGGAGGAGCTGGTAGGGAGGAAGAAGAGTTGTCACCAACAGGTGTGTACATAAAGGAATCATACAGGAGGAGCTGGTAGGGAGAAGAAGAGTTGTCACCAACAGGTGTGTGCATAAAGGAATCATACAGGAGGAGCTGGTAGGAGGAAGAAGAGTTGTCACCAACAGGTGTGTCATAAAGGAATCATAAGGAGGAGTGGTAGGGAGAAGAGAGTTGTCACCAACAGGTGTGTGCATAAAGGAATCATACAGGAGGAGCTGGTAGGGAGGAAGAAGAGTTGTCACCAACAGGTGTGTACATAAAGGAATCATACAGGAGGAGCTGGTAGGGAGGAAGTAGAGTTGTCACCAACAGGTGTGTGCATAAAGGAATCATACAGGAGGAGCTGGTAGGGAGGAAGAAGAGTTGTCACCAACAGGTGTGTACATAAAGGAATCATACAGGAGGAGCTGGTAGGGAGGAAGAAGTAAGAGTTGTCACCAACAGGTGTGTGCATAAAGGAATCATACAGGAGGAGCTGGTAGGGAGGAAGAAGAGTTGTCACCAACAGGTGTGTGCATAAAGGAATCATACAGGAGGAGCTGGTAGGGAGGAAGAAGAGTTGTCACCAACAGGTGTGTACATAAAGGAATCATACAGGAGGAGCTGGTAGGGAGGAAGAAGAGTTGTCACCAACAGGTGTGTGCATAAAGGAATCATACAGGAGGAGCTGGTAGGGAGGAAGAAGGTCAAGAGCCTGGGAGGGGAAAGTCTAAAAGAAGGCTTGAAGGAAAGATGTGGCAGTGAGGGTAGACGGTGAAGATAGGGAGGGGGCAGAGGCGAAGGGAGATGAAAGGTGGGGGCACTGTTGGAAGGGGAGGTTGGGGGAAAGAGAGGGCATGGGGAAGGGTCTGGGCGACCATGTTGAGACCCTCTGGGTAAACTGTACATCATTTGTTAAACCAGAAAGATTCATGTCGAAGGCTGTAATCATTGTCTTCTGAAATAACTTTTTTATAACTATACATGTGAGATCATGAAGGGAGCGATTAGTCTGGTGGAAATATCTGGTTACTAGAGTTCCAGTGTTCTTTTTGATGTTCGATCTGTGTTGGTAAAAACAAGTTTTTAATGAATTTTTAGTTTCCTGAACATACTGGCTTTGTTGGCATTTGCTGCAAAAGAGTAAATAGATTATGTTGCTGGTTAAACTGCCCATGTGGTGTTGGATGGTGAACGATTCTCCTGTTACTGTATTTTGTACTGCGCTTCTGCCAAGCGTTCTTGGCAGATCACACATTTTCTACCACACGGAAAGCACCGGGGTGGTGAGGCATCCAACTGGCCGGTGGGAAGTGCAAAGGGCATATATATATACTCGGGACTGTTCCATATCTTTTGATCTCCCTTGCATCCTTGAATGTATCCTCAAGCATTGTAGGCTCAAAGATTGTCCCCTACACTTTATACTGTTTGCATAATGTTTTTAATTTCTCAACAACTTTTTTCCTCTCCACACTTTCGTGTCACAAAGTGTTGCAACTGCACAAAGTGTCGCATGCGACACTTTGTGCAAAAGTGTGACACTGTGCTGAGAACACCTGCACAAAGTGTCGCACTTTGGAACATGCAACAGTTTGTGCCGGGAAAGCCCCTTATTGTGTTAGGGACATAATGTGCACGACCCACAAATTTTGTCACCCATGAGATACATGTGGCTGCAATTAAAATATTCTCCAATTACAAGTAACATGCATCCCCCCTCTTCCCACACACACACTCTCCTCCTCTGTCCTGATGCTACGCACGTGTTCAACAGTAAAGATCCAGAGTCCCTAGTGAGCCATGCAAAAAACATAGGTCACTGGGAACTCTAGCGCTTTAAGAGTGGCATCAATGTACCAGATACGTCTCGCACAGGTACTGTAATTGTGTAAATTGCAGTACCTGTTGTTTCATTAACCCATACTCGCACTCATATACAATACATGTAATATACAGACTTCACAAAAAGTTAAGGACCAGTCAGAAAATCGGTATAGTTTTCTTTTCGGGGGGCACGGTCAAAAAGTGATGAATTTCGTTGGACCAGCAGCTTATATAGCCAGGTGGATTAGCATAGGTCATTGCCAGACAATTATTCTTGCACATGCATATGCATTTTGCAACAGATTGGCAGATATTTCCTATCAATCATAGATTTTGAATGAATGAACCTCTCTGTCCTATCTCTGCCTCTCGATCTGTCTGTTCTGTCTGTCTTACCTTCACTGTATCTCTCTTCACCTACCATCACTAACTTGCTCACTCAATACATGTACAGAATAGCGCCACTGCGACATTTTGTGCTTGCGACACTTTGTGCTGGTAAGGCTGATCAAACTGTCGCAAGTAAAATTTTGTGCTGTGTGACACTTTGTGCTGAGGGGGGGAGTAAGATTGAACACAAAGTGTCACATTGCGATACTTTGTGCAGTTGCGACACTTTGTGCAGTTGCGACATTTTGTGCCGCAACACATGTTACTACCCTTCGCTGACTGCTTTTGGGGTGCTGTTGGATTCTTTTTTGAACCCTTGGTGGTGAGAACACCACAGAGTTATGGACTGTGGTGTATCTCTATTTGACGCCAAGAGCACAGACTCAATCAGCCGCGTCTCCCCGTTGAGTCCGATCCAGCGGACGAACGGCTTGGGAGTAGGCAATACCAATAGATCTGCCTTCAAGAGGGATTATGATGGTTCCCTCATGCAGCTGGTGAAGGGTTTTCATATTTATTACATATTTTCTTAATTTTATGTTCCCATTTTCTTCATCTTCAACCCCCTTCTTAAGTTCAAATCTTTGCCAAGTCATTATTACTATGACAGAATTGTTAGCCTGCACTTGTTTTCCCCCACTATTTAATTGTTCAGCATTATATATATATATCACTGAAGTCACAAAAATTAATTGATTATATTCATTACAACCATATTGGACCAAAAAGCCTGTATTTTTTCTAAACTGGTGCATTAAAAGTAAAGCCTGTAAGCTTTCATTTCCTATATCGCATGCGTAGGATATTTTCAGCACATGCTTAGGAATACGTGAAATGACTGACAAAACCCATCTCGATCAAATGGTCGCCTTCTTTGTTCCACTCTTTGTCATTGTTAGTTCTGCGCTAAATTGCCATTCTACGAAATTCAGACTTCTTCCCAATTGAAACCTTGTGAATGACTCCATTTCTATGATAAATACAGCTGAAAATGTATAGAAATTATTATCCGGTAGTCCGTTTCAACAGAGTACTTTTTAATCAAAAATCATATCAAAAGCTCATGTCTACAGCCAGGCAAGAGGAAAGCCAGTTGTGTTTTGTTCTAATTTTCAAAGACAAAGTTCTCCGCTCGGACACAGTCTTGGAGAATCAGAATTCATATGAAAGGAGTGAAATGCCTGCTATTCATTCATTATAGAATTAGTTCATGAAGTTAGGTAATTATTATCGCAATAGAGAAGAATAGGACACAAACTTGTTAAAAGTGAGTTCATTCTCTCATTTGATCTAAAAAAAAAAAAAAACAGCAAAATTATCAAATATGATTCGCTTCATTTTTTCCTTGGATTCTAAGATTTTCATCAATAGTAAATTTGTTTGAATACTTTGTTCAGATAGCAAGCCAAAAAACACGGAAGCTGCGACAGCACAACTTTCTGTCAGTTCTGCCTCATGAAGCCAATTTTGCCTGCAGCACTGTGTTGCTGGCTTTGTGGTCTGCTTTCCTGCTATATATTTGAGGCGCTGTGAGCGAGTGCGTGTGTTCTTGGTTTCGGAAGCAAAATAAAGGGGAAGAAACTCCATGTCGTTTCTTCTGCGTTCTTTTTGGCTGGCTGTCATCCCTTGGTTCCTGAACCTACCATCATCTGTCTGTCTTCGTGTGCACCCCCTACCACTCCACACCATCACGGGAGTTTCTTGAACAAAGTCAGTTGAATGGTCTACAAAGGCAGAACACAACAGGCATTTACTCCGAGTCTGTGATGCACAATGTACACAGAAAACTGCAAGTGTGCACCCATATCTTGAGCATTACATAGACACAGAGTAAATGCCTGTATATATGCATGTAATGCTATGTGTATATGCATATCTAGTGCTCAATGTACGCGTGTGAAGGCAATATTCTGTACGACATAAGAGTACTGCATACACACATACGTGCCAAACATTACCTCAGTTCAGTTCAGTGGTTTATTTAGTTAAGCTATTCACAGAACATTACTATCCATTTTTCCATGTTGGAAGTCAATAGGATTTGTCTATTCTTGTTTTTTTTTTGTGTGTGGTTCATTTGTAGTGTTTTCATGTTTTATGTATGCAAGGGAAGAAGAGCAGGGTATGACAGAAGCTGAATTTGCTTATGATTATATTTACATGTAATGCCTGTGAATAACACAAGGATAGGCCTAAAGAACTCAGCTGAATGATAACTGAAACAGGATAAGCCAACAAAACAAGTTCTGAAGATAATGAATCATTCATTGTTCACCCTTTTGCCAACAGTAAATGTTAAGATTTAACATCAATGAACCAACGAAGCAAATTCTGATTAAAAACCATAGAATAATCCCCTGAAGGAAATAACTTGAACACCAGAATGTGAACATGTCTACCAGCATGACCTTTTCTTTGAGAAGGAGACTGAAAGATGCCTCACAGGGGTCAAGAGGCAATGCCATGGTTGGGGGGGGGGGGGGGGGGGGGGAGAAGGGACGGAGCCTCCTGAAGCTAAAGCTTTTTTCAATTAAATATCATAGCATTTTTTTTCGAAATCACGTCTGTGTAATGGGAATAGAAAGAGAAAGCATGCTTCTTATGGCTCCAAAATCAGTGTATCTATGCATCATACAGTTACCAAATTTTCATCTATTTTGAAGCTTGAGACCACAGGCAGAAACACAAGATGTTTGCATGTATTTGTCTGCTTTTTACTTCAACATTGTGTACTTCTGTTTTGACCCATCACTTAAGTCTCATTCTAAAGTGTATCCTCAGTAAAATGTAGGTGTGATTGCATATATGTCTCTTCATCGTCAGATGATATTTGACACTTAAAAAAAAAAGAAGAAAAACAAACAAGCAAACAAACACCTCCACACACAACTTATCATCCATGCAAGTACTTCAAACCCACATCTGATTAATGCATATTTACATCAGTGAAAGACCCTAGTGGTACACAAAATTGTTGATCTTTATAAAAATTTGCAACCTGTGACTGCGAAATAACCATGGCAGTTTCAGCAACATATGGACCATACAAGACAGTATTAACATTATCAACGTTATTCATCTCAATACCTTTCTCCTGATAGAGCGAGGTCAACACTGAGCATTCAAACAAAAGATGATGCACAGAAATGTTTTCTCTGCAGACACAAGTACGTCATGAGAATATTTAGTGTTCCATGTATTCAGTCTTAATTTATGAAATAATTATTCCGGGCGCAGATCGGCCTGACCAGCCACCTACGCACTCTCCCCGATCCCAGGATGACTAGATGGTCTTTGTCGTCTTGACGGACAAACAACAGACACATGAATTAATCTAACAATGTGCCTTGGGCACTATGGTAAAGAGCCATTTTTTGACTAAAATTCTGCTTAGGTATGTTCTCTGTCCATAATTTGGATTAATTCACAAGAGGACAAATCTAAGGGATTGTTTAATAAATTTTCAACGTTTCTATTTGCTCCTTCTTTTGCAAGACTGCTATTTCATTCCACTTTATACCACAGTGAGATGGGACCCAACAAAAGTCGATTCTTATGCCTAGAGTTATAAAACTATGCAGTAAATTTTAGAAAGTGAGGGTGTTAGTTACCGCCAATGACATTGACAAAGCAGATGACAAGACACGATGCATTTCAACCTCTTGGGTCATAATGCAGTAAATGTTTTATTTTAAAAAGCAAATCTGCAAGTGTGCACCCATATATTAAGCATTACATAGACACAGAATAAAAGCCTGTATATATGTGTATAATGCTCTGTGTATATGCATATCTACTGCTCAATGTATGTGTGTGTAGGCAATCTTCTGTACGACACAGAAAACTGCAAGTGTGCACCCACACTGAGCATTACATAGACACAGAGTAAATGCCTGTCTATATGTGTGTAATGCTCTGTGTATATGCACATCTTGTCAGTACAACCTTGAGTTAATCTGACAATAAATTGGTTTCAGTCAGTCATATGCACATCTAGTGCTCAATGTACGTGTGTGTAGGCAATCTTCTGTACTTCAGTAAGCATTACCTAGACACCCAGATGTATACAGAGCATTACAAGCATGTACACTAGTATTTTACACACAAGCAAATATGCTGGCTCAATACACCATTGGTAAAATGGCTTTTTCTTTGGAAAAAGAAAAAAATCATACAAAAAAAGAAAAACAGAACACACACACACTCGTACACATTAAAATATATCCAGAAAAGCAACTAAAAACAAAATGCAGTCACAGCATGGTAGCTCAATTGCATCTGATGCCTATAAATAAGGTTGTGCCAAGAGCATCAGAGTAAAAAATAGGAACATTTCAGTGCCACAAAAAATGCATTTCTGCATGGTTAGTGTCCACTAAATGTTTTGTTCATTGATTGCCAGGTAACAAAAAAGATGGCATGTCAAACTGCTATAAGAAAAAAAAATTATACAAGAGAGAGGGACCATAAGAAATGAAATTATGCAAGTTTCCACAACAAAGACAAGAGTAGGGTCTATAAAGGCAGAAACCAAGTCAAGTCAAAATTATCTTTATTGAGGGTTAAAAGAATAAGCTTTACAGCTTTTTTTCATCCTGACAAACATGTATCTAGTCTGTCTATGTAATGCTTGAGGTACATATGTGTGTGTGTGTGTGTGTGTGTGTGTGTGTGTGTGTGTGTGTGTGTATGCACGTGTGCAATGTACACAGAGCATTTTGCCCATACACTCGCATATATCGAGCAGCACATGGACATGGGGTGAATGCATGCAAGTAATGCTCAGTGGATATGTGTATCTAGTGCCCAATGCACATGTGTGTATGCAATCTTCTATGTACCATGTAGACAAGAGTATTATGTACACCGAGCATTGGATACCCACATGTACACAGAATTTACATATGTACATATGCACACAGGTGTTCTATGCACAAACACTACCATGCCAGCTTTCAACAAACCATTGGGGAAAATTGCTTTCCCCATGGAAACTACATTCAGGGAGTATTAGCAGCAGCCATAACTGACCAAAACAAAAAACACACAAAAAAAACCCTAAGAAAAAACCCTGCCACTACTACTTGATACTCACTTTGATAATAATTATTTATTCCAAAGAGTAACAAGCAAGACACTCTTTTTTTCCATCTGGCCCTTGTTCCTTTAGGGACTAAGAATACTAAAACAGAACACTATTACACAATGTAGAACCAACGTGTAATAAGAACAGTTGTGATTCATATTAGTATTAAAATATACATACACAATAAAAGCAGCTGTTGCACACAGCTATGTCATATAATTCCAATACGGAATGAAGATACAGGAGGCATCACCAAAATCATATCAACACAGCCTTAGGAGGAATGAACAGCGATTCATGAGGCAATCAAGTTCAAGTGCACCAGTATATATTCTCATTCAATGTTGTTGCTGATGATGCAAGGTTTTGAAGGCAGTAGGGAATAGAAGATACTGTTGTTTTTGAGGATGGAGAGAGAGAGAGATTCAAATATGCGTTAATATTATACACAAAAAAAGTCAGAAAGGGAAAGCATAAAGTAAAAAAAAACATATGTAAATAATTTTTTTTTAAATGAGTGGGAGAGAAAAAATGGTATCCATCTTTTCACATTTAAGTACCCCCCCCCCCCCCCCCCCCCCCCCCCCCCCCCCCCCCCCCCCATCAAGAACAAATGATTTTACGGAACAGTAAACTGGCTTACACTCAAACTCGGGGTGAGTACATTAAACATCTTTCACATACTGATATTTGCATAAACTGATACAGCGTGCCCAATCATTCACGGTATTGTAGTGAAACATTTTGAGCCAGTACTTGAAAACAACCATCACTTTGGGAAAGTAAGTGTACATTGGTGATGATGTGCTAGTAACACATGTGGATATGCATTGATGATATTAATTATTATGTGGATATGCATTGATAATAATTTTGCATAGCTATTTAGCTAGTGAAAGTGTGCAAAATATTCAAACAATGTTCTTCTGTAAGATCCGAGCTTCAATGGCAGGTGGAAGTGAGCTCCAGGGAAGTGGCCCAGACTAACAAAGGTTTGTGTGAAATAGGTCAATTCTAGGCAGGGTGGCATGAGGTGTTACAGAATTTCTAGAATTCATGCTAAATTTGGATTGAATATTTGCGGGACTAATTGAGATACAATTTTTTTGCATACAAATTCTTTTATTGATAGCAAACATATCCTTCAATCAACTTAAAACTGCTTGTATGAATTGTGATATCATCACAGAAAAGATCACAAGATCCTTCAATATGAAGAGGGAGATTGTTTGCATAGAAAATAGGAAAGGACTTAAAACTGAGCCCAGGGGAACTCCACATCTGACAGGTAATGTATTAGATGTTGAAGAATTAAGACTGACAAATTGCCGATGACTGTCCGGAAATGATAAACTCAGAATTTTTCCTGTCATGCAATACAATTTGTCATATATATATATGTATTCATACACACACACACACACGTATATATATATGTGTGTGTATATATATGTATGTGTGTGTGTGTGTGTATATATATATATATATATATATATATAAAGAGATTGAAAATGAAAGGTCACGGAAATATATTGTAAATATAAAATCCTTCATTAGCAGCCTATGGGGACTATCGTAACCCATCCTAATGACAGAACTATTCATATCGCCTGCTCCCAGGCCTTTCGTCTGCGGGATCGGACTTGTCAGGAAAGCACGGCTGATTGTGTCTGTGCTCCCTTGGCATCATCAAATAAAGATATACTACAGTCTACAATTCCATGGTATTCTCATCACCAAAGTTTTAAAAAGGGAATCTAACAGCACCCCAAAAGCATTTTCTTTTTAAATGATAACCATTGACATGAAAATCCTTCGCAAAATCAACAAACAATGGTCCACAGAATGTATTTTCATTGATTTTCATATGTCAATAACCCTAAGTTGGTTTTTTTCAGCACTGTATGACATGAATTATCCTTTCTAAAACCAGACTGACTCTCACGGAATAGATTATATAACTTCAGATGATCATGATTGTGTCTATGTGCTTTCTAATACTTGCAAGATAGGTATTGGTCTGTAACTGGTTGTTGGAAATGGTTACCAGATTTGTACATGGGAACAACTTTTGCAACTTTGAACTGTGTTGGAGCTGATAGTTTGGGAATATTACCATCATTCCATCTTATCTACAACTATGTCTACTTCAAATGAGATGAGGAACAGTAAACATCAGTTACAGAAAGAAAGGGTACTGACCGTTGGGAATGGACGTTATTAGTATTGCAGGACATGGTTAATTTTTCTGGGTAATTTAGTTGAATAATACCATCCCACACACCCACTCCGCACCTCCACAAAAAGTACACATGATTTTATGAGTAATTCACTGGCTCACACATTTACACTGGATGAATACATAAATCTTTCATATGTGGACATCTGTATGCACCGACATAGCCTGTCCCAATCATTAACAGTCGCAAATTATTTTCAAACAGTGGTACCTGTGAACAGAAACAATCCCTCTGGGAAAGTAAGTAAACTGTATGTTGGTTCAGAGTATGAGCACACCTGCTCATTTACCATGCCATCATCTTTTTGCAAAAAGCTATTCATTCAATGTCTACACAATATCAGAGCTCACATGCTACAACTTTTAATGATGCCACTTTTGTGTGGTGGCAGTGGTGATTGCATCTGTATGTGCGCACCCCCACACTTGCACAAAAAAAAGAATAATCTTTGTATAGTTTGCATGTTTTTCTCAGCATATTTTCTATTGCATGAGTTACTTTTCAAACATCCATGAAAAAAACTAGGTTCATTTTGTGACTATAGGAGAACACAATGAAGATCATGTGGAAAGTTAACAGAGCAGAGAGGAGAAGGGAAGTACTAAGAGAGAATTCAGATTCAGATGATTTAATCATTTAAGGCCATAGCCCCATATGATGAGGGCGATAACAATATTACAGAAAAATAATTATAATAAAGACAGCAAAATCACGAGTCCCTATCAATGCCATATAAAAGGATCATGATGACATTGTTTCTCTTAACTGAAAAGCTTTATATATGTAAAGAACTAAACTCTGCATCACAGTTTTTCTCTGATGACATTAGCTAGGCAAAACGAAAATGCACGGCTGATTGTAAAATTCCTAGGTATTAGTTCACACAGAGATCATTAAAAGCAGGGCACTGCAAGACAAAATGAACTTCATCTTCAGTTGATTCTTTACAAAGCGGACAGAGCAGTTCATCGCAACTTATGTTTTTGTAGCGATTAGCATGCACTTTTATTTCAGAGAGTCCAAATCTATATCTAGTAAAGGTACATCGTAAATATCTGTTCATATTGAACAGAAGGTACTTTTTAACTAATGTGAGGAACTATAAACTTTGTACACATCAAACCTGTTACTTGATAGAATATGGCTTTCCCACGTTTGCCATCTACTGTCAATTAATCTTTGTCGAATTGCTTGAATAAACTTACTTTCTTCTCCTACTCCTTGATATATCCATGCATACCCTAGCCCCAGCTCAGATAAACAAAGACGTATGTTTGAAACCCAGTTAATTTTGCCTCTTGAATCGAGATCAAATAATGTATTATACGCTTTTCGTGGTAATCTATCATTATTCATTTTCAACAACTTTAACCAGTAGCAAACATTTTTAACTGCAGAATTTATGTATATTGGATATCTATTCGTTTCACCATACACTAAATCATTTGGAGTTCTACGCTCCACACCTAAAAACTTTTTAACCCAGTTAAATGAACCGATTCACAATGAACGATAGTGTTCTTATCTAAGCCCCATAACCCTGAACCATATTGCACAATGAGTTGTATCTGTGCATCAAAAATTTTGACAAACACTTCTAAGGAGTTATTATTTAATAGACAATTTCTTCATAACACGTTACAACACATTCCTAGCTCTACTAGAAAAGTCTCTACAAGCGGCAACAAAACTCAGGCGGTTGAAAAAAATATGTCTAGGTGTTTATAAACGTTTACAACGGCATAAGAGAACCATCATACATCTATTTCTCCATTGCAGCCAAGTGACCTTTTCTAATAACAATAATCTTGCTTTTTTTCAAAATTGACTTTTAATTCTAATCTATCGGCTGAGTACTTTAAATTATTTAGTTGTCTCTGCAAACCAACGACAGTCTCCAAGAGCAACGCTATATTATCTGCAAGCAATAGAATAAAGAGTTCCGTTAGATCGTTTGTAGCACCATGCTTGCCGTTTTCTTCTATTTCAATTGCGAGTTTATTAATGAATAATGAAATAGAACAGGACTGCACACATCCCCTTGTTTTACTCCTCTGGTGCACATTATATAGTCAGCTAATTTATTGCTGCTTCTTATCCTTGTTTTGATTGCTTGATACATGCTGTGAATACACTTAAACAATTTTCCTTTGATACCGGTTTTTTTTTTTTTTTAATCAATATAGGCCATTGTAAATTTCGATTGATCGACTCAAATGCCTTTTCAAAATCAATAAAGGCTGTGTATAACTTACGATTACAAGAAAACTGCTTCTGAATCAGGGCAAGAAGGGTAAACATATGGTCTACAGTCGAGTATCCGCGTTTAAATCCAGCCTGATGTTCACCGGTTAGGTTATTTTCTTCTACATATTCCTGAAGTCTTGAGTTGATAATGGTACTAAATACTTTGCTACTAATATCAGACAACGAGATACCTCGATAGTTGTTTACATTGTTCACATCACCGTTTGTATACAGTAGAAGAGTTACAGATTCGCACCAAGACTCTGGAAAAATACCCTTATCGAGCAATGCATTGAAGAACATGACAAAAAAGACTATGATCTGTTTGCACGAAGCTTTCAAAAACTCCCAAATAATTCTGTTAGGACCTGCAGCTTTACCAGGCTTTAATTTTTTAAGTGCTATCAAAACTTCATCTCTTGAAATAGGACAGTCCATGGACTCATTTTCTGCATTTGGCAAATCATAATAATTAATTGGCAAATCTTTGTTTAGTAAGGACCCAAAATGTCGGAGCCATTCATCTAATGGAATGTTATTTCTGGGTTGTTTTCGTTTCAGCGAAATCTTTTTTCATGCTGTGCCAAAAAGCCTTTTGATTATGAACAGATGCTGTGAGTTCTTCTAACATGCTGCTGTTAAATTCTCTTTCCTTTTCAACTAACAAATTTTTGTGTTCACTTCTAGCCCTTTCATGCATATTTTTATCTTTCTTATCCACAGTTCTACGAAATATTCTTAACAATTTATGCACTTTTCTCTTGTTAAGATAACATTCGACACCAAACCATCCTTTTTATGTTTAGTCGGGTCCACCTTTATAATTCTTTTCATGCATGTAGCACATGCACATGTTCGTATACAATCAAACACACTCAATGATTCATCAATATTTACATCAATTAGCTCTAAGGCATTGTTCAGTCTACTAAGAGCTTCAGCTTCACCAAGTTTTTCATTAAAAAAAAACTGACTGCGGTGTTCATTCTACACAAATTTTTCAATGATTTGAATCTTCTTATTACCATTTCTACCAGGCATATTCTGAACAGAAAGAAGAACATCAAGAGGACAGTGGTCAGATTCAATGCAGTCAACAACACGCATCACACATGAATCACATATGACATCATAAAGGGCACTGGAAAAAAAATGAAATAGTCATTCACGCTACATCCATTTTCTCTGATATATGTGTAGCGACCTTCCTGGTCGCCATTACATGAACCATTAAGAACTACTAAATCAAGGGCAGTGCACATATTAATCAACAATTTACCATAAGTGTTTAAATATGTATCTTGAGAATGACGCTTAAAATAGACGGTGCTGTCTCGAAAATGAGGTGTATCAACGTTAACTGGCTGAGGAGAAACAGTTGAAATATGGCTGTTCAGATCACCACAGATCATTACATAAACTTCATCCAATGTTAATAATAAATCAGTCAGACAATCTTCAAGTATTGCAATTCCCTGATCGTGAACCAAAATATTTATTGAACGGAGAACTTTCTGGTGGTATGTACACACGTAAGTATAGAACGTCACAAGAACACCCAAATCATTGTTTATCAAGAACGAAAGCACACATATTTTCATACTTAACGTCCGAATGATGTACGAATGGACAAAACTCCATTTTTATTAAGCAAATTATGCCCCCTGAATATCTCCCTTGACTAGTAAATTTTACAGAGGGTTTACAATACAATTCAAATTCAGCAAATAAAACAGAATTCCATACTTTCTCAAACGTCTCCACCAGACGAACAAAATCAAAAGAAGAAACATATAACAAAAAATCAAACATTAATTTTGAGCGTAAACCATTAACATTCCAAGACAGAAAGGATGAAGTCTTAAGGGTATATACGGATGATAAAGTAGAATATGAAACTGGCTCCAGAGTATTGTCTTCAGAGGAAACGGTTTTGCACATCATCATCCGAGACAAGGCCCCCTCCCAACCCCTCCACGACACCAAACAAGGCACGTGAAACCAAAACACGTGAACAAGAATCTAAACTAATAACTTGGAATTCTCCACCAGGAGAGCGAGAGCCTGATCTCCACGTGCCCTGCTCGTCGCCACAGAGCGAGTGCATGAGCAAAAGAGGGAAGGCTCAGGTGTCAGCGAAACCTCTGTGCTCCTCCGAAAACTTTCCCCTTTCATGAGATCATTCTATCTAATGGGCCAGCCAACACCCTATCTAACTTCTCTCAGAGAGTCGCTAGCATCCAGAGCAAACTTCTTGCCATTAACAAGCAAAATTAATGATCGTAGATCATACATACTTGTTTGCCCTTGCTTCTGGCCTCCCTTAGAAACGGATTCAACTTCCGTCTTATTTCACAGACAGTTGGTGAGAAATCCTCCCAACAAATACTCCTTCAGTTCTTGTTTTGCTTTCAGGATTTTGATCTTTTGTCTATAGAAGGAACCAAGAAGAGAGTGAGAGAGAAGGGCGGTGTGATCTGAAAGTAAAATTGTGACAGCAAGGATGCAGGAAAATGGGGCTGGACTGGTGGAAAAGAAATGAAAAAGAGTAACGTGAAGTCAGGTGAAGAAGTGTGAATGAGTAAAAGGAATGGAATGAACCGGCTTGAGAGGAGGCCATGGAAAATAATTGGAAAGCAGCTTAACAAAGTGAAGAGAAAACAAAGGTAAAAAAACTTTTTCACCTCAGGGTAAAATTCGTCGATTAAGGAGACAAAGATGCTAAAACAGTACGTTTCAGGTCATAGACCCTTTCTCAACTGCACAGGGAAGGGGGCAAGAAGTAAGAATAAAAGGCTGACTGCTACTCACAGAAACGTACTGTTTTAGCATCTTTGTCTTCTTAATCGACGAATTTTACCCTGAGGTGAAAAAGTTTTTTTACCTTTGTTTTCTCTTCACTTTTACGTCGATCCTGCGGTCTTCATCTCTTTTTTTATTGTGCACCCAGCTTAACAAAGACTGACAGAGGAAATGAAATATGGATGGTCCTGTACAACACTGATCATGGGGTGAACAGGTGTGGGAAGGAAAGGTGGAATCTGAACAGGGTGGATACTGAGGGTTGGAATGCTGGGGGAATGGAGTGGGAAGAGGAGACAGGTGAGGAAGACAGAGAAGAATGACTCTGGACAAGATATCATAGGGGCAGGAAGAAAACGGAACAGACAGAGAAGAATGGCAACTGGAGTAGATGCAAATGTACGAGGATCCACATGAATTTGGAAAGAATCTGAGGATGGTGGGTAGTGGAACAGTCATGAATGGCAAAATGTTGGAGTTGGTATGGGAAGGCAATGCGACAGAAGGCAAGTTTATGAAGATTAGGAGCCAGCAAAGAGTGAGATCTGGTTTTCAGTACAAGTCAAACAGAATGAAAGAAAAGTTGCAGGCGTTAAAAATGGAAGTTAACAATGCAAAAAGAAAATGATAGAAACAGGAAAGTGCGAGAGACTAAATGGATTTAATTTAAGTTGAGGTAGAAACATGGGGAAAGGTGATAATGCACATAGTAAGTGGGAAAGAATGGAATGAAGAGTTCACTAGAAAGGTATGAACACCTGAGGTTTGGAAGAGAAAAGGGAAGGATGAAAACTTAAGAACACAGGATGTCTTGCATGTCAGTAAACAAGTAGTAAAATGAAAAGACGGCGGTTGGAAAAGACCAGACAAACAGGAAATTAAGCACCATTCAGTTTACATTTACAGTCTGGCTGGCCATGGATGCAAAATGCAGTGAAAAGCATGTTTGTTTCAGGCAGGAGCTGATGCGGATGCAAAGCTGATACTGCAGTGAGCTGGGACTAAGAAGTGGTGCACACATCCTCCTCCTCGTTCCTAGCTAAATGTTACATAGGAGATAAACGGTGACAGCTTTGAATTCAAGATTCAAAATGGGTCCAAAAGGTGAAGGTTCGCAAATTTAAGCAAAACTTTGAGTTTCCAGAAGAACAAAATGGAACGGCGGCAGAAAGGTGGGAGGGGAGGTACTGCCATGGAGCTGGCAAATAAGTGGTGCGTCCAACCACCTGAGTCCCAGCTCCATATGGCATACAAAAGGTGTAACTGTGATAAACACACCCCCTCCTCCTCCCAAATGAAAGAAGCGGACTGCTGTCTGTATAGTTTGGGAACACCGTTTCGCACATTTTTGTCATGTTTGCGAGTTCTGGAGAAGATAAATTTGCTGAAAAATCATGTGTCTGTTTTCTGCTGTGCATCATATAAAGCAATAATTTCCACTCTGTATTGTGTGTTTAGTGGCATTTTGGCTCCTAACACTGATAACAAAAAGATGTCAATATATCGAGAAGCAGGCAGAATATATGGGGATAGAAATCTAAGGAAACTGTCTTGAGCTAAGGAGGTTAAAAAAAAAAAAAGGTAGTGCTGCATCAAATGAGAATAGAAAGCTTTGCAATTTCGGGAAAGGGAACTACTAGAAAAACAAACATGAGCCGTTGGGACAAAGGAAAACAGTTTTGTCAAAGGAGAAGTAGCAAACCGAATGCAAGTAAAAGAAAATGGGAACGAATGATTCGGTATACCGAACATTTGTGGGAAAGTGCCAATTTTGAGAGAAGATTAATTTAAAAACATGAAAGGGATAGTTGAAGGTCGATTGGAATGCTGAAAAAAAAAAAAAAAAAAAAAACTGCAGCGAAAAATTAGTGAAAGATGAGAAGCAGCAAAGGATGTAAAGCAGAAAAGTGGAATAACCACGATTACAAGAGGAACTGGAATGCAAATGGTTTTGAGCAGAATGTGTTGGAACAGCTGTGGGAATGGCTGGTAAAATCAGAAAGAGGTAGAACAGTGGATATTGACACATGTTTAGATCAACTCATCAATGGATAGAAAAGCAGCAATACATTGCAAATAGCCAGCGACCTCAAGCTCAAAGGGACTCAACAATTAAAAGTTGCAGGCGTTAAAATGGAAGTTTACAATGTAAAAAGAAAGTTATAGAAATCTGGAATTGCAAGAGACTGAATGGATTTAATTTAAGTTGATGTGGAAACATGGGGAGTGGTGATAATGCATAGGAGATAAATGGTGACAGCTTTTTAATTCAAGATTCAAAATGAGTCCAAAAGGTGAAGGTTCACGAATTAGAGCAAAACTTCCAGTTTCCAGAAAAAAAAAAAGGAACAGCGGCAGAAGGGTGGGAGGGGAGGTACTGCCATGGAGCTGGCAAATAAGTGGTGCGTCCAACCACCTGAGTCCCAGCTCCATATGGCATACAAAAGGTGTAACTTGATAAACACACCCCCTCCTCCTCCCAAATGAAAGAAGCGGACTGCTATCTGTACAGTTGGGAACACCGTTTCGGCATTTTATGTCATGTTGCGAGTTCTGGAGAAGATAAATTTGCTGAAAAATCACGTGGTCTGTTTTCTGCTGTGCATCATATAAGCAAAATTCCACTCTGTATTGTGTGTTTAGTGGCATTTTGGCTCCTAACACTGATAGCAAAAGATGTCAATATATCAGAAGCAGGCAGATATAAGGGGATAGAAATCTAAGGGAAAACGTCTTGAACTAAGGAGGATTAAACAAAAAAAAAAAGTAGTGCTGCATCAAGTGAGAATAGTAAGCTTTGCAATTTCGGGAAAGGGAACTACTGAAAAAATAACATGAGCCTTGGGACAAAGGAAAACAGTTTTGTCAAAGGAGAAGTAGCAAACCGAATGCAAGTAAAAGAAAATGGGAACGAATGATTCGGTATACCGAACATTTGTGGGAAAGTGCCAATTTTGAGAGAAGATTAATTAAAAGACATGAAAGGGATAGTTGAAGGTCGATTGGAATGCTGAAAAAAAAAAAAAAACTGCAGCGAAAAATTAGTGAAAGATGAGAAGCAGCAAAGGATCAAAGCAGAAAGTGGCATAACCACGATTACAAGAGGAACTGGAATGCAAATGGTTTTGAGCAGAATGTGTTGGAACAGCTGTGGGAATGGTTGGTAAAATAGGAAGAGGTAGAAAGGATGACCATTAGATCAACGCTCAATGGATAGAAAAGCAGCATACATGCAAATAACCAGTGACCTCAAGCTCAAAGGGACTGAACAATGAAGCACTGTTGATGGTGTAAAGAAAAAGGGACAGAACTGAAGAAGGGGGCATGGAACACATGGTAAACTTGACTGTTGTAAATGAGAAGGAAATTGCAAAGATGAAACGCGTGGAGGACACCAGGACAGGAAAAAGAGTGAAACCTTGCCGAAAAAGAGATAAACAGCCATGAGAACGGAGAAGTAAGAGGGAACGTTTATAGATGTAAGGGAGTGGACAAGAAAAGTAGTGCGTAGGGATAAGAGCAAGAAATGAGGTAAGGAGATTGAAAAGAGTGAAGAAGGGCAGATAAGATGGCTGGAGGGTCTGTACTCATTGTTAATCAGAAATAAGCGCATTGGAATGACATGGAAAGATAAAATGAAGTACGAGATGAACTGAAGAAGAATGGAACAGATGGGTTTTGGGTGAATAGAGCTGCAGGAACATGGAAGGTCATTAATCTAAATAAAAGTAAAAATCAGAATTTCAACATCACACACACACAGTATGACAGGTGCATAGGGACGGTAAGAGGACTGGAACAAGTAAGAGTGGAACAGCTTATGGGTAAAAAGGTAGAAAGGTAGGGGAGGTCGTATTGAAACAGAAAGAAAAAGTGACATCAACCAGGGAATCATCTACTGAGGTAAAAAAGGGACAACAGGTAGGAGGAGGTCCGTTTAGAAATGCAAAGAGATGGACACAGAACAGGAAAAGAGGAAACTTGCGATGAGATAAACAGCATGAACTGGGAAGTAGGAAAAGGTATGACAACAGGTAGGGGAGGTCAGTTTAAAGGAAAAAGAGCAAGAGATGAGACTAGGAAGGGTAGATGGAGTCTGTACTATGATCAGAATAAGGATGGAATACATGGAGAGAATGGTACGAGATGAAGAGATGGTTGAATAGAGCGCAGTGAACTGGAGTCACCATGACCTCAAAGATATGACCATGGACAGGGTGGCCAGTTAGGACAGGAAGAAATGGAAAATAGCCATTGAATGGAGCCCATGACCTAGAAAAGGTATGACCATGGATAGGGGTGGCCAGTTAGGACAGGAAGAAATGGACATAGCATCAATGAGCATGAGTAAAGGTAGACACAGGTAGGACCTCAGAAAGACAGATAGGACCATGGATAAGGGTGCCAGTACGGACAGGCGAAGAAATGGACATAGCCATGAATGGAGCCCATGACCTCAGAAGATAGGACCATGGATAGGGGTGGCCAGTTAGGACAGGAAGAAATGGACATAGCCATGAATGGAGCCCATGACCTCAGAAGATAGGACCATGGATAGGGGTGGCCAGGTAGGACAGGAAGAAATGGACATAGCCATGAATGGAGCCCATGACCTCAGAAGATAGGACCATGGATAGGGTGGCCAGGTAGGACAGGAAGAAATGGACATAGCCATGAATGGAGCCCGCCAAAAGTGGGGGGTACAGAAGGCTATGATAGTTAACATAGCGCTGGTCATTTAAATAGAAAGAGATGGACATGGCAGGGAAGACAGTCTACAGTCTCACAAGGTGGACAGCGGGTAGGGCTGGTCGGTCAGGATACAAAGAGATGGACATGGCAGAGAAGCGAGTCTACAACCAATGGCAATGACAAGGCACTAATATCGCCATTCCACTTTATGTTCCCACTTTTATGAAAAAAAGAATGGATGGGAAAATGAAATGGGGAATGAGTTGGAATGCTGGAAACGAGAAGGGATAGGTTTAGGGAGAGTGCGTGTGCGTGTGTGTGTTGTGTGTGCGCGCGTACGCGCGTGCATGCGGGAAAGGTAAGTGAGGGAATAGGATATCGACACTGGGTTACAGTGGCCAAATCTGGATAAGAGACATGAAAGGAATTAACAGAAGTGGATGGTAATGAGGTAGAACATGGAGGGAGGGGTGGGAAGGGAACAAGAAGGGGTGGTGGTGGCAAAGAAATGAAAGTAAGGTAAGGAAAGGTAATGTTGCTTATAGCCCAGCCAACCGCAAGGGGCCATATCAGGGCTGTCACCACGTTAAAATCAACTCACAAGTCATCGCAAAAAAAAAACCCAAAAATCTTTCACACATCTCTTTAAAATACATCTAAAAAGGCACCAGAAACTTTGTTAAAAATCTTTCTTCTGTAAAATCTTAAATCAGATGAAAAATGTTAATCTCTCTGAGAAACTCAAAGATCACGTCAGGTGGGACATCTCTGAACAGGGTTTTCATGGACTCTGCTGTAAAGTGTTTATGTCTCACATCGTGCAAGTCCCAACAATCTAAAAGAAAATGTTTCACTGTGAGTGGAACATGATATGGAATACACCACGAAGCTTCTTCACCTTTTAAAAGATAAGAATGGGTATATAACGAGTGGCCTGTGTGCAAGCGGCACAGGACTGTTTCTTCTTCACCGCCGCCTGGAACATGGTAAAAACTCGTTTAGGTTTGGACGGATTTTAAATAGTTTGTTATCCGTCTGCAAGGTCCATTCCTCTTGCCAGAGGTCTTTGACATAGGCCTGTGTTTTGGGTTTCAGATGAGTGTGAGGAACAGAAAACCTGATCAACTTTTCCCTTGTGGCATTCTTGGCAAGCTGGTCAACCATCTCATTGCCTCGAATGCCCACATGGCTGGGAACCCAAGCAAAAACTACGTTGTGTCCTTTTGATTTTAGGGAGGTGTACAGTTCAAACACTTTCAGAAGCTGAGGGTGCTTAAGATTACAGCCGGCAATGGCCTCCAAAGCAGAAAGGGAGTCTGACAAAATAAGGAAATCTTTCTGTTTCGATTTGGAGATCATCTGCTGAAGTGCCAGGACCAAGGCTGTCAGCTCAGCAGTGTAGATGGAGCTGTCTGTGTGAATGTGTACGGTACATCTCTAAGGGGGGTCTACTGCACAAAACAAAGCAGAGGCAACTCCCTCCTCAGATTTGGAACTGTCAGTGAAAATTCTTTTGAAAGATGGAAACTTGGAACACAGTTCATCAAAAAGGGACTTGTATGCCAAGGAAGGACTGGACTGAGTAGGATCAGGGTCAGCAAGGGAAAATGGGAACGGTCGGGTATACCGTGGAAAGCGTGGAAGGAAAATGGAAGAGTGGGAAAACAAGGGATGAAGGGAGAGGACAAGAAGGAAACTGGTTGAATTTTGTTGATTATGCCCCCTACGACACACAGGCTTCAAGTTTTCATTCTCTTCTTTTCTTTCTTTCTTTCTGAGCTATAATCATTATGATTCAGCCCACAAAACAAAGCCTTTTCTGGTCTGTCAATATCATAAACAAAAAAAATGTCACGTTAAAAGAAATCAGATCATAAAAAAAGAAGAAAAAAAAAGACTGAAAAAGAAATAAACGGCATCTGTATGTGATTTAGCTAAACTGTTAATATCTTAATATAAATTAGGCTGTGCTACAAACAACTGACATTTCATGGATTTTTCACAAGAAAAAAAAACAGGGCAAAAGGTAATGAAAAGCATGTCATTGCCGCAAATAATATTAAAAAAAAAAAAAGAGAGGAGGTTAGTTACCGCCAAGGACATAAAAAGTAAAGGACACCAATACACCATGTGTCTTGTCCTGTACTTTATGTCGTTGGCGGTAACTAACGCCCTCTCTTACCAAGTGTTGCTTCGTTTTCCGCCTTCAGTCACTCCGTTTTGAAACTTAAGAAATAATACATAAAAATGACACAGGCAAACAGACACTGGAGAGCGGACACCAACTTATGTCTTTTTACTTTTAACAGCTTTCCGACCCATCTTATTTTCATCAATATCTTCACATCTGGCCTCATATTCCCCATGAGCGATCGTCTCAAGTGACCTTTCCTCAGCACACTTCTCTCTTCTTCTGTTTCTATTTTCCATCTCCCTCCCTCCATGAATATATCTCTTCATTACTGCTGTGTACCACTTCACTGACCATCCTTATCTTGTTCATCATCTTGCCCATTTCTGCAACTTTCCAGCCCCTTTTTTCTGATGCAGTGACGCATATTTTAGGTTTCTCGCCATGACTTTTGGTCGTTTCATTTACCTTCTCCCAGTTCCCACCCTCCTTTCTAAAAGCTGTCCACGCCAGATAGCTGGTGGAGTCCTTACCAAAACAAGCAAGATCAGAGCGAGCATGTGGTGTTTAAAAAATCCAAGGTGGATTGCCTGGGAATATGGATAGATTACAAACAAGCCCAATATCAATATCGGTGTCTCGTGAACTGTGGAAGAATGGAAGAATACATATTTCCATCGGTGCAGCAGAAATGGGACTGTGCTCAGATTTCTATTTGGAATTGGGGCCAGGGGCTGATGCAGGTGAATGGATGAAAACAGGGAACACAATGAAATGGAATAGCAGATGGAAGATGGGAAGTGTGATGTGGAAACAATACTTTTTAGCCCCCTTAAACATATCAAACTATACTTTATTCAAGTGAAGTCAAAATCATCCCCAAGCCCATCACTCATGTTATGGATGTATGATACAACACCTAAAATGTCACGCAATAACATACATATTCTACCAAGTCCACAAATCGGTATGCCAGCGATGAAGACGCGCACATCCATTCATGTATCACACAGACTGGATCAATACCATTTCACAGGAAAAACGCCAAAAGGATACATGCGCTGAGGTTGTTTCATTTCTTGATTTCTTCCGAGATTTTTTTCTCAGCTGAATCACTAACACACACACGGAGGGTCTGGATCCTTGGCGCCTTATCAGGGGTTCGGTGACAGATGCCCACGTGCCTGAGGAGGAAGAGGTGCACACAGAAAACAGGATCAGCAGACACTAGCGTAGTCAGGCATCAAGGCATGCGGTGCTGAAATCCTTGGCTGGCTGAAGCAGGAATCGAACTCCTGGAGCCACATATTTGTAATGTCTGCACAGCAAAGAAGAGGTCAGTCAGAGGTGCTCACAATTGCTTGTGGACAATGTACGTGTCAAAGAGGCGAAAACAAAATCCCTGTTCCATGCTTTGAACTTCTCACAAGGCGTGTTTGGCTATGTCCACATTTACTCCCACAATAGAAGATAACCTATCAATAGAAAGCTGCTTTTCGATTCACTCGTTTCTCATCTTTCCAGCAATAGATCCTATTCCCTTACGTATTATGCATACCAACTTTCCCTCTATTACCTACATCTTACTCCATAACCATCCTTCTCTCCCAGCTCTACCCATACTCTTCCTCCCCCTATCAAGTGTAACCCAACGTTTGTGATGGCAAATTATGCTTAATTCTGGGGTGGGAAGTGGCTCGGCATTGTATAGGAATTTTGAACTTAGGGGGCATAAATGAGGTGGACACCTACCTGATTATACTCTGCGCATCATGCCAGAATGTTATGCGCTCTGTTTGTGCATCTGAGCCTAAGCTTCAGCTATGGAGTATGGTCAGCATGGGCTTGGAACAAAATTATCTCAATGAAAATAGAATAGTAGCTAAAAGCAAACATGAATAAGTAATCATGGGAAAAAATTAATGATATTATGGCACGAAAATTATGCCTTAATGCGTAATCGGTTGTCACGATATCTGTCTATGGGCAGCAGGGTAACCCGCATGTACGCTATATTCAGTCTCTGCTCATCTAGAGCCTTACCTCATTCTTCAGGCATTGTGACCTCCGTGGAGCGGTCACTGGGGCTGGCAGAGGGAGAACACCAGCTGGCAGACGAGGGGGACCAGGCACCAGTGGTTCCTGTACCCTTGGACGTGGATGTGGCGTCAACAACATCTCTTCTTCCGTCCAAGGCAGAAAAGGTACAGGTTGTTGCCATGGCAAAGGCTCTGGTTCCTCATCTGGGAGATCGGCGGCTAGGAGTAGGTCTCTTTGGTTGACGACCCTCTCTGGGCCACCTGGCAGGACAGCATACACCTGCTCATGTGGGTTGACGGTGACACAGTGTGGGTAAGGCTGCCAGAAGTCCTGGATCCTGTTGTGGCCTAGAACCCAGTTGTGCACGTAGACTTAGTCGCCAACCTGGAGATAATGGCTAGATGTCATGTAGGCGATCAACTGCCTCCTGGTCAGCTATCCCAAGTCGCTGATGGTGTTGCCATATTCAGTCCACTGTGCCTGCCGTTGTGGTGGAACGTCCCAGGAGGTCGTCAATGGGTAGGCTAGGCTCCTGCCCAAACAGGAGGAAGGTGTTAACCAGAACAACGTTATACAGGCAATCCAAATCTCAAGACATTGCTGGGACATAAGAGATGGGGCACATTTTTTGTGACGGTATGCAAATCTGCTTTGACCTAAGTCAACACGATGTAAGCCCAGGTCTCATACTGACTGTGTTAAGTGCTGATGTGTCAGGTCTATATCTATGCCACTGATTTAGTCATTAACACAGGCTATGCATAGGTTATTTCATGCATTGTGTCTTTTGATGCCTATACAAAGTGAAGGTAAACACTGGATACACCTTATGTTTCAAACAAATATTGACTTGCATTTTTAGAAACCACGCATGTGCTTTATAAAAGTGCGTGAATAAGACCAAAATATTTCTCGCTAAAGCCATGAAATTATCTACATTGAGCAGGCTAAAGGCTGAAAATGCCTAATATGCCACCAATATGAATATGATATAATATGATAAAGTTTGGTGTTCTACGTTGTTCTTTCTCCCTCCTGGCCCCAACACGCATACATACATATGAATGAGCCACCATCCATTGTAAAGGTTGTTCCCCTTCTCACTTCTTGTGTACACACGTGTATACACGAGAGAGAGAGAGAGAGAGAGAGAGAGAGAGAGAGAGAGAGACAGAGAGAGAGAGAGAGAGAGAGAGAGAGAGAGTGCAAAGACAGTGGAAATTCTGGAGTTCAAACAGAGCCCATAAAATTGAAAAGGTTCAATTTGTATTCTACTGACAGAAATCTGTTCATATTTCTCTCATTGGAAATGCTATCCTTAGCAGGTTGGGAGGGGTGCCTACCATCCTGTGGATGAGAAGTGCGCGTCTTTCTGCACGCACGGGACAGGACATGGACGGCGGACATTGTGTATGTGACGACAGCGGCGGAGAAAGAACAGGTTCTTGGTCGTTGTCATCCATTGCCTCTTTAAACATCGAGTCCAGCTTCCTAGATGATGAATACTGTTGTTATCCATCGTCTCTTCAGACATGGAGTCCAGCTTCCTTGATGATGATGGGGATTCCTTCAGATCCCCACAGAGTTGTCTCCTTCAAGCTGCTTGGCCACGGCCATGTCTGCGCTCATGGATCACCTCATGGAAAAGGTTCACTTCCAGGTGTCACGGAGAACAGTGGGCCACCAGGTGGATGCCCGTCGAGGCTCTGACCCTTTGCTGTCACTCAGATCTGGTTCCTGTTTCTGCTGTAAACAAAAAAAGACAAGTTATCTAACTATAACGAAGGGTTGGAGAGACGGTCGGTCAGTAAACTCAGCAACGAACCGATTATTTCATCTGTTGGAACAATGCAACCGTCTATTGGTAAAGGGGGGGGGGGGGGGGGGGAGGTATTTAACTGCTCCTTCTCCCCACTTTGGGTACACTGTCATTAAAAAAGGAAAAATAAAAGATGATCAGCTACATAGCAAAAGATAGCAAATGTCAGTGTCTGCAACATTAACTTGACATACAGTTTGTAAAATGGTTGGTTGCTTCGTTGGTTAGTATACTAGGTAGCTTATCATATTAGTTGACTGGTGGACTGGCCAGTCTTTCAGTTTACTTGTCGATTCATCAATCAATCAGATCCAAGAAGCGTGGATAGACCAAAGCACAGCAGGGGTGCTTTGTGTTTCACACGAAATGAATTTTCACGCAAAATGAATGCAATATGGCAAACTCATTATCAGAACGACAGGGTGATATGAGAGAGAGAGAGAGAGAGAGAGAGAGAGAGAGAGAGAGAGAGAGAGAGAGAGAGAGAGAGAGGGAGGGAGGGAGGGAGGGAGAGATGATGATGAATGATGATAATCTTTTTTTCCAAGGGTAACAGATAAGCAAACATATGCTTTTTTTCATCCGGCCCTTGCCCCGTTAAGGGACCAAGTATGATTAGTGACTAAGATTTACAAAACTTTCAACAAACACACATATCTTCACAATATTAAAAAGTTCATCCATTAACATTTACGGCGTAGATGACTTTAAAGGGAAAAAAGAAACGATTGAAACAACAAACAAGAATAAAGAAATTGATTACAAAGAAAAGAATCAGCACGCACAGATATGAAATAAACGATCCTCCTATCGAAGGGGAGAGAGAGAGAGGAGAGAGAGAGAGAGAGAGAGAGAGAGAGAGAGAGAGAGAGAGAGAGAGAGAGAGAGAGAGAGAGTTACATTCCTTTTGTAAAAAATTGACATAAAACAAACTGCTATGGATGATAATTAGACAACTACAATGCATCAATAATATCAACATTCTTACTTTCTTTTACATTTACATGATGTGGTTACAAGGCAAAACGAGAACGAACGGTAGGCCTACTACAATCAGTTATCAGTAAGCAGCAATGAATTCCTAGCATCAATAATCGTAACACTTATGTTTCATGATGTGTGTGTGTGTGTGTGTGTGTGTGTGTGTGTGTGTGTGTGTGTGTGTGTGTGTATGTGTGTGTGTGCGTGTAGTGTGTGTGTGTGTGCGTGTGCATGTGCGTGTGCATGTGCGCGCGTGTCCGCACATGTGCGCGCGTGTATGTGTGTGTATAGTGTGTGTGTGTGTGTGTGTGTGTGTGTGTGTGTGTGTGTGTGTGTGTGAGAGAGAGAGAGAGAGAGAGAGAGAGAGAGAGAGATATTATAATCTACCTTCCCCCTCCATTTTTTTTTTTTTTAACCATTCATACCCTACCCAAAACTATGATTATCAATTAAGTGACAATCCATTGAAACGCAGCCGTAAATAACGAGAGAGAGAGAGAGAGAGAGAGAGAGAGAGAGAGAGAGATTATAATTCCATTTTTCTATCCAAAATATCACATGCTAAACTTTACTATAAATTTGAATAAAGAGCAATACATCAATATGATCAACAGTAATCCGGACACACATTTATCACCTTGCAGTTACAGTGCTCCAAGAAATCAAAAGTATCAAGACATCAATCAATTAGTGACAATGCACCAATACAACCAGCGACCACAACAGTCATTCATCATGATATAATTACAATCATTAATAAAACTGATAGTAACCATATCTCTCATTTATCATTATCTGGTTTTAAAAACACCAGTGGAAAGGAAACGGCGTATCAGTTTAATATGCAGCAAAACAGAGGGTGTGCCCTGGTATAGTATTTTGTCCCTAATAGCAATGGTCTGCTGTGAAATGTATAATTAGTTTTTCCCTGAAGGATTCTGTAATTTGAGTACATCGGAAATGTAGTGGAAGTGAATTCCAAACCACACTACCCGAGTAAGATAAGCTTGATTTAAATAGATCTATTCTAGGTGTGGGAACCTGGAATTTGGTTGAATCCCTAGGGTTTATGCTAAATTTAGACTGAAGAGTTTGCGGTGCTAAACCCGATGCAATTTTTTGCATTAGCAGACATTTGTTGACAGCAAATATTTCTTTTAACGGAAGAGCCCCTGCTTTAGTATAATCCCCTTCACTAAGACTAGATGATTTTAACAGGACTGCTTTAAGCGCTCTTTTGTAGACACTCGTAAGAGGTTTCATGGCATTAGCACTAGCAGAATCAAATAGTGTTAAACAATAATTGATTGAAGAGAGAATATGTGCGTGTAGGAACAATTTCCTGGCATGAAGGTTTAAGAAATGCTTAATCCTGCACAGCTGATATGTTTGTCTGGATATTGATTTACATAAACTGCGAAGGTGATAAGACCAAGAAAGATTATCCACCACTTCAATTTCCTGATTATTCAGATGGAGGCTGTGTGGTTATGTTTTGTCTTCTCTGCCTCGTTGTTATCAGCATAGTTTTGTTTTGTTAGGATTCAGTGACGTGATTTACATTGCACCAATTACTTAAGATATCAGCATTATCTTCTGTAATGAAGTGAAAACAGCTTCCAAGCTGAAGCTACTTGTATGGACAGTGGTATCATCACAAAAGAGTTCACATGAATCCTCAATATGAAGAGGGAGATCATTTATATAAACTGAGAACAGCAACGGACCTAACACAGAACCCTGGGGTACGCCATGTTGGATAGGTAGCTTCTCTGATAAATTGTTGTTGACACAAACGATTTGTTGACGGTCTTCTAGGAATGATGTTATTAGTTGGAAGGTATTTCCTGTTATACCATATGAAAGAGAGAGAGAGAGAGAGAGAGAGAGAGAGAGAGAGAGAGAGAGAGACAGAGACAGGAGAGAGAGAGGACTGGGGCCGGGGCTCCAGGACTGACCTGGTAAGGCAGAGTGCGTGCATGTGCAAGTGCTTGAAAGCGTATAAACGAAATTCTCCAAAGTGTAGGGGAAACACTTTAATTAGAAAGATTCTGCACATAAACCCTACCAGAGGAAATCCTTCCCAGTACAGACATGAGTTTTGTTTAAAAGCAAGTGAGTGCTTGGAGGGGGGAGGGAGGCAGAAATCTTTCCCCGTTTCTTTCCAATCAATAACACCAAGTGCGGTGAGCGCGCGTGCACACGCACGCACGCACGCACACACACACACACACACACACACACACACACACACACACACACAGACAAGACAGAGACAGAGAGAGACAGGAGAGAGAGAGAGAGAGAGAGAGAGGAGAGTGGGGGGAGGTAGAGGGAAGAGGGAGAGAGAGAGAGACAGAGAGAGGGGTGGGGAAGGGGGGGAGAGAGAGAGAGAGAGGGAGACAGAGAGAGACAGCAGACAGAGAGAGGGTGGTGGGGAAGGTGGAGTGTGAAGACAGTGAGAGAGAGAGGGAGACAGAGAGGTCATTTCAAAGAGAGAGGAGAGCCGAAGACCAAAAGCCAAAGCCAAAGAGAGAGAGAGAGAGAGGAGAGAGAGGAGAGAGAGAGAGAGAGAGAGAGGAGAGTGTCTAAACTACAGCTTTTCATTAGATGCAATTGATGTTGTAGAAAACATTATAGACCAGTTTAGGGGTCCCCAAACCCACCACCAAATGGTCAGAGCGCTTGCCTGCAGAGCTGACGGTGGTGAGTTTGAACCAAACGTGGGGTTCCAGTTTTTCAAGCTTGAAAACCCTCTGTCCACCCAACAGTCAATGAAAACGCTCTGTCACCGAGTCAATAACCCTTCCACTGCAGTCAATGAAAACCCTCTGTCCACCCATGCAGTCAATGAAAACCCTCTGTCCACCCAGCAGTCAATGAAAGCCCTCTGTCCACCCAGCAGTCAATGAAAACCCTCTGTCCTCCAGCAGTCAATGAAAACCCTCTGTCCACCCAGCAGTCATGAAAACCCTCTGTCCACCCTGCAGTCAAGTGAAAACCCTCTGTCCACCCAGCAGTCAATGAAAACCCTCTGTCCACCCAGCAGTCATGAAAACCCTCTGTCCTTCCAGCAGTCAATGAAAACCCTCTGTCCATGCAGCAGTCAATGAAAACCCTCTGTCCACCCAGCAGTCAATGAAAACCCTCTGTCCACCCAGCAGTCAGTGAAAACCCTCTGTCCACCCAGCAGTCAGTGAAAACCCTCTGTCCACCCAGCAGTCAATGAAAACCCTCTGTCCACCCAGCAGTCAATGAAAACCCTCTGTCCACCCAGCAGTCAATGGACACCTGAATCTGTTCAGGAAGGGTTAAAGGGGGCAGAAAAGAGGTGGGCTTCGCCTTCCATCATGCCAGCCCTAGACAGGGTGACCTCTGACAGGTCAAAGCCTTTACAGCCAGAAGGCTATGCGAATGTTTACTTTTCAAGAAAACCCCGCTTTGAAAAAAAAAAAAAAAAAAACCTCTCTCTGAAAGCACTCCTTTCCGAGAATGTGAAACCTATGCTCATCTTCGATGGAAACAAAACAAGGAGTGAACTCCTGTCTGAAGGTGCGCGAGGGGCCGGAATAGCTCAGTTGGTAGAGCGCCGGACTCGTAATCTTGGGTTGCGGGTTCAAATCTCCGCCGGGCCGTTTCGGTACAGGGGGATTTTTCCCTCGGAGTTAACATTGGTTCGGACTCCATTCCCCATACAGTCCTTCGAATGATACTATAAACCGAGGTTCCGTGTGTGAACGCACGCATAACATCTTGCACACACGTAAAATCCCATCACCAGCTTTTGGAAGAGGCCAGTTTGGCCGTTGGTATGGATGACACGTTACACATAGCATGCACCTTCCCCGAAGTTAGAGTATGGCTGCCTTAATGGCGGGATGAAAAATGGTCATGCACCCAAAAGTGTCAGAATAATCAACATGGTTGTGGACACTAAAAGAAAGAAGAAGGTAAGAGCTTCGAGGTTGACCCAGCTTCCCTTGACATTTGCAAAGCACAATGACCTTGACCTTGACGTTATAGATGTTGAGGCCCTAATGGGCCAGTTCATCGTTCCAATTTCAAAAACATACATTTATAGTGGCATGCGTGGCACTGACACGTGGCAAAAGTTAAAATGATATTGTCAAAGTTTAGGGCTGGCAGGTTGGAGTGTAAACACTCGCCAGATCTTTCCAGTGGGCGTCGAGTCTGCCCTTGAAAGTATTCATGGATGGTGCTCTGTCCACAGACTCCGGGAGTTCATTCCACATGTTGATCACCCTCTGAGAGAATGTTCCGCTGCGAACATCCAGCCTACAGTGTTTTTTGGTGATCCTGAGACTATTTCCCCTGGTTGCACGGTCACTGATGATCTCAAACTTTGGCCGATCAGAATCATAGATCCCATGTATGTATTTATAGAGATCAATCATATCGCCTCTGTTTCTGCGATGCTCAAGAGTAGGTAGTCCCAGGATCGCCAGCCTCTCAGGGTACGGCTTGTCTCTCAGTGATGCCAACAGCTTGGTTGCTTGTCGTTGCACGTCCTCCACTTCACTACAGAGGGTTTTGTGGTGCGGCTGCCACACAGTGTGGCCGTATTCCAGGATAGGACGCTCATGGCTCTTATACAGCTGTACAAAGAGGTCATTGCTGAGGAAGTCAAAAGTGCGCTGAATGATGCCGACAATTCTGTTGGCTTTTGCAGTACTTTTTGGGTTCCTTGAAGCATAATTTATTGTCGACGTAGACGCCAAGGTCTTTCTCATATTCATGCTCCTCCAACACTGTTGTGCCCTGTGTTCCATCTTGCATGGTGTATACCATCTCTGACCTTTTGCTACCAAGTTTCAGGACGCTGCATTTTTGCGGGTGAAAACGAAGTAGCCAATCCTGCGACCACTGCTGGAGCTTGTCGAGGTCAGCCTGCAAGGCAGTCGTGGCTCCTGGGATGTCACTGCGGGTGTACAACTTTGTGTCATCTGCAAACAGTTGCACTTCACTGGCGCAGATATTCGGCAGGTCGTTGATGTCGACGACAAATAACATTGGGCCAACGACACTCCCCTGTGGAATCCCGCTCGTCACTGGCGCTAGTTGTGATTTTGCTCCATTCACGACTACACTCTGCTGCCTGTCTGTCAAAAATGCCTTGATCCAGTCGAGGACCTTGCCTTGGATGCTGTACGCTGCAAGCTTCTTCAGGAGGCGTCGGTGGGGCACAGAGTCAAATGCCTTCATGAAGTCCATGTAGATGATGTCAACACTGCCTCCTGCATCGAGAATCTCTGTCCAGGCATCCATAACATCCAACAGCTGCGTAACGCAGGATCTCCCATGCACGAATCCATGCTGCTGCTTGCTGATGAGTTGATTTTCAACCAAGTGCATGATGACCTTTTCTCTGATGAATTTTTCCATCACCTTACAGAGTATGCATGTGAGGCTAACCGGCCTGTAGTTACATGGTTGTAGGCGGCTTCCCTTTTTGAAGATAGGCGAAACAGTTGCTTTTCTCCAATCCTGTGGTACTTGTCCATCTTCAAGAGACTTGCGGAAGAGTAGCGTAACTGGGTGGGCCAATATGTCAGCAGCCTTAGACAGAATGAGGGGGTTGATGCCGTCTGGTCCTGTAGTCTTGTAATAGTTGTATGTCTTTAAGGTCTGAAGCAGTCTCAGTACTTTCTTTTCTGAAATCTCAGTCATCCAAGGTCGTGCTATACTCAGCAGTTGGTGGGTCGGGGAGGGGGCCATCATCTTCATGAGTGAACACGCTGTGGAGGAAATTATTCAGCAGCTCTGCCTTTTCTTGATCTGATGATGTTTTACTGCCATCTTCCTTTTTCAGGTCTCCTATCCCCGATCGCACCGTCGTTTTACTCTTAACATATGACCAGAATACTTTGGGATTCTTCTTAGCTTCAGCGGCCACTGTGGCTTCCAATCTTCTCTTTGCCTTCCTGCATTCTCTGCTGGCTTTGTTCCTTGCCTTACGGTATGCTGTGTAGTCACCTTTTTCTCGTGTTTGCTGCCATCGTCTGAAAAGTCTATGTTTCTCTCTCACTGACTCCAACGTTTTGTGATCCATCCATTTCTTTGTGCGAGCTCGACCAACTGATTTGAGCGGTACTGATTGCTGAACAGCATCGTCAATCTTCCTCTTAATAAGTGTCCACATGTCGTCTACGCTTAGATCATCCAGCTCACTATCCCAGTCTATCTTCTGTAGATCAGCTCCGAGTCTATCAAAGTCTGCCTTTGGAAAGTTGAACCGTTTCTGCTCTGGTGGCTTGGCTTTTAAGTGATCCAGTTTGATGAAGAGAGTAAAGTGATCACTTTTCCCCATTCCAGGTGCCACTGTAATCTCTTCGACCAATTCCACACGGTTTGAAAAGACCAAGTCCAACACATTTGATTTTTCACCTTCTCTGTATCGTGTAGGTTCTTTTTGATGTTGCACGAGGAATGCATCCTGGGTAGCTTTCAAAAAGAGTGTTGCTGGTTGATCTGGGCCTACTTCACTGATTTCTTGCTTCCAGTCAATGCTGGGAAAGTTAAAGTCACCAATGAGAAGTAGGTCTTGAGTAGCTGCCTCTGTAGCTTTACTTAGGAGTACATTTAGCTCCTTTGTGTTCTCATGGCTGCTGCTTGGGCTTCTATAGGTAAGTCCCATAAGTAGAGATGAGTTGCCTGCTGTGGTACAGTCAACAAACAATGCCTCCTTAAATGTGCTAGTGTCCACACGATCACAAACCACTGGTTTCAAGTCTTTCGAAACCAACAGACATATCCCCCGTCCATCTTGCTCGAGAGTATGAAACAATTCTTAGCCTTCGATGTTGAGTTCACACTCTTGAAGATCATATCTTGACTTTTTGGGCCTCAGTTCTGTTATGCCTATGATTGCTGGCTGGTGCATCTCAACCACTGCACGAATCTCAGCTTTCTTTGTAGTCACTGCATCTACGTTACAGTACATACATGTGAAATCTCTTAATTCAGATTGACTGGGTGAAAATTTTGAAGATGAAGAATCCTTCTGTTTAAAACTATGTAGAGTTTTCCTCTGTCTACCGTTTATCGGTTTTTCACTGGGTTTCGCCTTGGGGCCAGATCAGGGTATTTCCCGATATTCACAACCTGGCCGTCTCGTCGAATCCAGTGAGCATTGTAGTCCCGAGTTTTTTGACTCCTTTCTCCTTTGTTTAAGCTTTTGGTAAAGGGCCTCTTCCTCCTCTCTCTCCTTTGGGGTCAGGTCTTTTCTCAACGTGATTTTGCTGATAATCCTGGGATCCTTTTCTTCGGACTGTTCCTGTACCTGCTTCTTCGCCTTGTGAAATGCTTTCAGTGTTTCATCAAGTGCGTTTTCAGAGACAAGTCAGTCGAAGAGGCATCTTCTTGGTACCACCAGCATCCTTCTTTTGTGTTGCAGTATGACAGTATCTTGAATTAGTAGTATTTGAAGGTCTGGGGAGTGGTGACATGAAGGGGCCCGCCAGAGAGAGACAGGCAGGAGCGGGTGGGGGTGGGGGGGGGCTGAAAAAGAAATCGTAGAAAGGGGAGAGGGTGTGTGTGTGTGTGGTGGGGGGTGGGGGGTTAAGAAGGGAGAAAGAAAAAGGAAAATATCCAGCGAAAAAAGCAAAAACAACTTTTTTCTTAAAATCTTACCTCCAAAAAAGGCTTGGATTTGATCGAATCTAGGCCAAGGTGAAGGTCAATCAAGACGGCCACATCTTTCGGGTTGCACTGCTTTGCTGTGGCGATTCACGCAGAGCTCTGTTCTTTCATCCCATCAACATGACCCAGGGCAGTTTTCTTTTTTCCCCAAAGGCTTAGGTCACTCCACAGTGTTTGGAGGTGAAGCTGGCATTATTCAAAGAAGCAGCACACAGTTTAGAACTGCAAGTCTTAAGGCATTTCTGTTGCACCTTTCCGGTTTAGCGGCAACGGAGAGCATCAGTTCAGTTCTCGTTTGCGATGGCGGGCATCGTCACGTGTTTACACGCGGCGCCGTTCATTGGTGGAGGATGCGAAATCTTTAAACATGTTGAGATGAGATCACGCGCGGAGTAGGTTCGAAACCTTCAGGAAACACGTGAATCGCTGTTTGGTCCTCTTCCCTTTGCAACACACCCCTTTGAGTTGTCAGCGACTGTGGAGGAGGGCTAGAGGGGAGGGGGGTGGGGGGGGGGGGATTGGTGAGAAAAAGGTTGGGGGAAGGGAGGTTGGGGGGGAGTAGGGTGGACGTTTGGTGGAGGTTGGGGGGTAAGTTGGGAGCAGGTTGGGGGGGGGGGAAGGTGGTGGGAGGGTAAGTGGTGATGTGGTTATGGTAAAAGAGAGAGAGAGTGTGTGTGTGGGAGGGGGAGATAATGCCTAAACCTGACCTAGCGATCAACCATGTAACCATTGTGATTTGATCAACCATGTAACCATTGTGATTTGATCAACCATGTAACCATTGTGATTTGCTTTGTCCTGTGCTGGTCACTTTAAGTTCTGTTGGTGTTAATTACTAATGAAGTCTGAAGTCGATCTTTCATTTGGCCCGCCTTTGTGTATTCGGCTTTTACGCTAGCATGAATGTTTATTGGATTGTATACGGTTGGTGTTGTTTCATTGAATGCCACAAGAAAGAAAGAAAGAAAGAAAGACACTGACAGAAAGAAAGAAACAAACAAGTAAAGAAAAAATAGACTAAAAGAGAAACAAAGTATTTTTAAGAATTGAAAGTGAATGAACAAATCACTAATTGAATGAGTAAGAATAACAGTTTTAAAGAGAAAGATTTGAATACGCAAAAATTACTGATCAGTAATTTAATAAACAAAACTGTTCTCTCTCTCTCTCTCTCTCTCTCTCTCTCTCTCTCTCTCTCTCTCTCTCTCTCTCTGAGAGTTTTCTAAAGTATTGTGTGTGTGACAACGTCACAAGAAAGCTTCAGACTGATATTCATATAAAAGTCACTGGATTGCATGGACACAATGTCTAAGCAATAAACCTTATAAAGTCTGCAATCTCTCTCTCTCTCTCTCTCTCTCTCTCTCTCTCTCTCTCTCTCTCTCTCTCTCTCTCTCTCTAGACAAGGTCATTTGGTGTTTGTAGTAAAACACCGAGAAACTTTTTCAATGCATACAAATGAATCTTTTCAATTTGTATAGAGGCAACTTCCAGGCTCAATAACTCAGCTCCGTACTGTACCGTGGGTTGAATCTGAGAATCGAATAACAAGAGAAACAATGTCAGAGACTCATTATCGAGCATACGCAGTTTCTTTAGGATACCAAGTAAACATTGTTTAGCTCCGTTTACAAGATCATTGCAAGCAAATCTGAAACTTAAACGGGTTGAAAAATGTATACCCAAGTACTTATAACCATTCACCACTGCCACAGCTATTCCATTATACATCCATGTTTCCCGTGCAGCAAGATGTCCGCCTTTCCTAAACACTATAGTGTTACTTTTTGCCATGTTTACCTTCAACTGGAGAGATTCAGTAGCTCTCTCTAAACTGTTTAACTGATTTTGCAGACAAAATTCGGCACGACATAGTATGCATGAGCAGCATCAAACGAAAGATGGGGCCCGCTGTAGCCCGCCAGAGGAGAGGCCACAACCATCAGTACACTCAACCAAGATGCCGCACACAATGCCAACAACAGTCTTTCTTACCAAGAACAATCCGTGACTGGAACAGCCTGCCCCAGAGCGTCGTGGAGGCCACAACCATCGACACCTTTGTGTCAAGGGCCTCCAGACTCACTATATAGGCTCTGTGTGTGTGTGTGTGTGTGTGTGTGTGTGTGTGTGTGTGTGTGTGTGTGTGTGTGTGTGTGTGTGCTTCCAACTTCCTCCACAGTGATAGAATAATCAACCGGTTGATTGCAGTCGCTTCCCTGGAAGAAGAAGAAGGAGAAGAATTTAAAGAAGTCCGCACGCAGTGACGCCTCCTTGATGAAAATGAAAGCTTTCTTTCTTTCAAAAGTTGGCAGTAGAAAGGCATCTGGGAGTCATGACCTGGATACGGCCCAGCCCCCTCAGAGTGTAAGGAGTCCAGGGCTGAAATACTTGTCTGAGCGGGGTTTCTTCCCTGAAGACCTGCTGTCAAGCTTTCCCAGAGTTTCTTCCTACTACACGCTTTCTTTCTTTCATTCCTTCTTTCTTCATTCTTTCTTTCTTTCTTTCCAACCCCTCCCCTTTTCTATTTTTTTCTTTTTTCTTTTGTTCTCTTTTTCTTTTCATTTTCTTTTTTGTTGCATGCCAGAATGTGACAGTGAAGACGTCCTAGAAAGGTGGACAGAATATTGCACTGGCCTGTATAACCACCAGCTCCACCCAGACAGCTCAATATTGGAAAATGACACTCTGTCAGCTGAACGTGACAACTATTGTCCACCCATACTGAAGGAGGAGGTCAGGAACGCAATACGAAGCTTGAAAGAAGGGAAATCACCGGGTGTGGACACTATCCCAGCAGAAATGTTGCGGCAAGGTGGTGAAGCGTATGTTGCAGTCCTTCAAGCAGCATGCCAGAAAATCCTTGATGAGAAGAGATGGCCAGAACAGTGGACGCAATCACTGGTGATTCCTCTGCCAAAGAAGGGCAACCTGAGACAATGCCAGAACTATAGGACCATTAGTCTTATTAGTCACCCAAGCAAGATCATGCTACGAATTCTCCTCAACAGACTGAAGTCAAGGGCCGAAGAAGTACTTGCCAAAGAACAAGCTGGTTTCAGAAAGGGGAGAAGCACCATTGAGCAAACATTCAATTGCAGAATACTCATTGAAAAGCACCTTCAACACCAAAGCGACTTGTTCCACAATTTTATTGACTTCAAGAAAGCGTTTGACAGGGTGTGGCATGAGGGACTATGGCATGTGCTGAGAGGATATGGAATCGGCGAAGGCATCGTGAACGTGATAGAGGCCCTATACAAGAACTCCAACAGTGCAGTGCTCCTCAACAATCAACTAGGGGAGTTTTTCAGAACGACCATCGGTGTCAGACAAGGCTGTATCCTCTCTCCTGCGTTGTTCGATTTATTCTTGGAAAGGATAATGCAAGAGGCACTGGAAAACCATGAGACTTCTATCTCCATTGGTGGCAGACAAATATGCAACCTCCGGTTTGCTGATGATATAGATCTGATGGGGGGAACTGGCTAAGTGAAGGAGCTAGTGGCTATGAAAATGAATTCATTGAGTGTATCAGAGATGCATATTTGATTCAATGTGTTTGCAAACCTACTAGGAAGAGGGATGGACAAAGGCCAACTTTAGACGATCTGATTTTAATAAACGATGAAGACTTAATATCAGACATTGAACATCTTAGCCCAATTGGAAAAAGTGACCATGATGCATTGATATTTCATATGTACATAAATTTAGAAATACCAAAGGAAGATAAGAATTATAGATACGTGTATCACAGAGGAAATTATGATAGAATGAGAGAAGAGTTGAAAGAAATTGACTTGTAAAAATTGGATAATGTTGATACTGAAGAATGTTGGAAAATCATAAAGGACAAACTTCATGAGCTAATGGAAGAAAATATCCTGAAGAAAAAGAACATTAAGGCAGGAAAGAGTATAAAACCACAGTGGATGTCAAAACATGTTTTGAGAAAAATAAAAAAGAAATACCAATTGTATAAAAGATACTTAAATTCACAAGACGGTATTGATTATCAAAAGTACTTAAAAACTAGAAATGAATGTACAAGAGAAATAAGAAAAGCTAAACAGAATTATGAAAGAAAAATAGCAAAAGAATGTAAGGAAAACCCAAAGAGCTTCTGGAGGCATGTAAGACAAAGTACCCAAGTACACTCTTCCATATCAGGTATCAGGTATGGGCCCTAAGCCTCGTGGCTTATTATGGGCTCCCCCACTTGCTTCCAGTCGTTGGCAAATGTGGTCTATTTTGTGCACCAATGTGTGCTTGAAAAAAATTTGTCTATTTTGTCTTTGAAATCATCCAAACTGGTACTCAGGACTATATCATCGCTAAGCCTATTCTAGTCTTGAAAGACTTTTCTAGAGAAATGATACTTTCTGCAATCTTTTATTCCATTTAATTTTTTTAACTTAAAGGTGTGTCCACGTGATCTGTTTCCTTTATTAAAGGTCACTGATTCATTTATGTCAATATTGTCCTTTCCCTTGATAAGTCTGTACATCTGAATCAGGTCCCCTCTTCTTCGTCGGTAGCTAGTGAAAACAAATCCAAATGTTTCAGTCTGTCTTCGTATGTTAAGTCCTTTATGTGTGACACTAACTTTGTCGCTCTTCTCTGTACTGCCTCTAGGGTTGTTATATGTTTCTTTAACCATGGTGCCCAGATTATTTGTGCATATTCCAGTATTTGTCTGGCCATTGTTGCATATAATGTTCTAAACATATCCTCATCCATGTATGAAAAAGATCTTCTTATTAGTCCAACCATCATGTTTGCTTTTTGGGCAATGTTTTGTATATGGGTATCAAACTTTAGGTCCGAATTGAATGTCACACCAATGTCCTTTTCAGCATCAGTCTCTGTCACATCAACCAAGTCACCTTTATTATCTCTCATATTATATATCACTTTTGGGTCTTTACTTCCCATATGTAATACCTTACATTTTTGTGCATTAAAACTCATTTGCCACTTTTTTGACCATTCCACAGCTTTTCCAAGATCCTCTTGTAGTTGAATGCCTGGTTTACCAAATATCTTTGTGTCATCGGCAAAAATTTTACAGTAACTTTTAATGCTGTCTGGCAGATCATTTATAAAAATGATAAACAGCAACGGACCTAAGATACTACCTTGAGGTATGCCGCTCCTCACCTTTGCCCAGTCCGAGTATGCCCCCTGAACCCTTACCCTTTGTTGTCTGTCTGCTAAGAAATCCTTAATAAAGCCAAGAAGTGGGCCACTGATTCCAGCTGCTTTTAGTTTCATCATTAGCCTTTTATGTGGAACTTTATCAAAAGCCGTCTGAAAGTCAAGGTATATAATATCTGTACTTTCTCCCATGTCCTCTCTATTGGATAAGATTTCTGTTACTTGTAGTAGTTGTGTTACACACGATCTACCTTTTCTAAAGCCATACTGGCAATCATTGAAGTAATTCTTCTCTTCTAAGAAAGAGTATACATGTTCCTTAACAAAGCTTTCTGCCACTTTACAAAGTACACATGTTAGACTGACAGGTCTATATTTTCCCGGTTGGCTACGCTCCCCTTTTTTTTAAAGATACAAGTAACGTTTGCGTTCCTCCAGTCTTCTGGTACCTTTCCAGTACTAAAACATTTATTAAATAATATGCACAATGGGTGGGCTAATTCATTTGATAGCTCTTTAAGGACTCTTGGGTGAATATCATCTGGGCCTTTGGATTTATTTGGATTTAATTTTTCCAGTTTTTGTTTCACAGCTTCTGGTGTAACTAGAATCTCATTAAAATATTCCCCTACAAACACTTCTTCTACGTTAGGGACATTTGTGCAGTCCTCCTGTGTAAATACTCCACAGAAGAAATCATTTAGGATCTGAGCTTTCTCTAGGTCTGTTTCTGCATAACCATCCTTGGATCTCAGTTTGCCAATTCCATCCCTAACTCCTGTTTTTGAGCGGACGTATTTCCAAAAAGCCTTTGGATTTTCTTTGTTTTCCTGTGCTATACGTTTTTCAAAATTACGTTTCGTCTTTCTGATTTCACTATTTGTTTTATTTCGAATTTCTATATATCTTCTCTTATCATACTCCTTTTGTGTTTTTAAATATTTCTTATACGCTCTATTTTTGTTCTTAATTTTTATAAGCAGTTCTGTTGTCATCCATCGTGGTTTTCTGATATCATGAATTGTTGTTCTTTTTGGTACGAACTTTTCCACCCCTTCTAATATTTTTTCTGTTATTAGGCACCATGTTTCCTCGACCCCTGGCTTTGAGTTTGCGACCAATCTATCTTTGCAAAGTGCTTTTGCATAGCATCATAATCCCCTTTGTTGTATATCACAGAATGAAGCACATTTTCCTCCCGTTTTCTTCCATTTATTGTAAAAGATAACACCTCATGGTCACTCTCTCCTAATGGTGGCAGGTGCGTAACATCTGATGTTAAGAATTTATCATTTACCAAGACCAGATCTGGTTGGGGGGTCTTTGCCCATTCCTATAGCGAGTGGGCCCCTCTACCTTTTGCATCAAATAACAGTTTTTCAGGGTTTCCACAAATGCAGTACTCATAGGAGTACCACCTTCCCATGTTGTCCAATTTATATCAGAGAAATTGAAATCTCCAAGGATACATTTTAGTTTCGCAGGGTGATTTGAGATTGCCTCTAGCAGAGAATTTAAACATTTTGCATTTTCTAAGTCTCCCTTTGGTCTACGGTATATACGACCAAACAGTAATTCTTCCTTCCCCTTCATGCTAAGACTTACCAAAACAGCCTCTTCAAACGTTACCAGATGAAGCTGAGATGCTTGTAGGTTTCCTCTCACATAGACAAGAACACCCCTGCTGGGATTATCGTTACTGAACTTATCATATCCTTCTATTGAGTATTCTACTGCATTTACTTTCTCTGTTGTATATTTTGGTAATGTTTCTGTTATAGCGATGATATCTGGTTTTAGCGTTGTTATAACTGTCTGTAATTCTGTAACCTTGTTTCTTAAGTTATCTGCATTTGTATACATGCAAACTATTTGTTTTCCTGTGCTGTCAGTGCAACCAGATTTAAAATATTCCACTTTATTTCCACAGGATTTAAACGAAGTTTTAAAATTTTTTCTCTTTATTTTCACATAGGACCACTATGTAAAGATGATGGTTACATTGCAGAAAGAAATGAGGAGAAAGCTAATATGTTGAATGACTTTTTCACAAGTGTTTTTACGAAAGAGAACTTAACCAACTTACCAGATATAGAAGTGGGTTCTAGATCTAATGATATTACATTAACAGAAGTAATCATAACACCTGAAGCGATACAAGATAAGCTGAGTAAATTAAAAACTAATAAAGCATTTGGACCTGATGGATTGGCACCCTATGTTTTAAAAGAACTTAAGATGGAATTATCAAGACCACTTAGTATCTTATTCAACAGGTCAATTAACACAGGAACAGTTCCGAAAGATGGGCGCACAGCAAATGTGACAGCTTTATTTAAAAAAGGCAGAAAGAGTGGTCCAGATAATTATCGGCCTGTAAGCTTAACTTGCATCTTATGTAAAGTACTGGAGTCATTTATTAGAGATTCTATTGTCAATCACATGAATGATATGGCACTTTACTCTAAAAATCAACATGGTTTCAGACAGAATAGATCATGTGTAACCAATCTACTAGAAGTTATGGAAGATTTTACCTCAATGATTGATGATGGAAATAACTTTGATGTGATATACCTAGATTTTAAAAAAGCCTTTGATTCGGTACCTCATGAACGGCTCTTACTCAAGATGCAGTCTTATGGTATTACGAGTAATGTTTTACAATGGGTTGAAGGATTCTTAAAAAATAGAGTACAAAAGATGAGAGTGGGAGAGGCCTTCTCAAGAGAAACTCAGGTGCTGAGCGGAATTCCTCATGGAAGTATACTGGGTCCAATATTGTTTACCATATTCATAAATGATTTACCCGATGAGATTGAATGCAACTGTAAAATATTTGCAGATGATACAAAAATCTATGATACTACCGATAATAAAGATGAATTACAGAGGGATTTGGATAGATTGATAGATTGGAGTAACACCTGGAACCTCTACTTTAATGCAAGTAAATGTAAAGTAGTTCATTATGGAAATAAAAACCCTAATTACAATTACAACATAAAGAATGATAGTGAATCTGTAACGTTAGAGAAAAGTGAGGAGGAGAAAGACCTCGGGGTGACTTTTGACTATAGACTGAAGTTCGACAGACATATTAGAAATGCCATCGCTAAAGCTAATAAGATGCTAGGTATTATCAAAAGATCCTTGACCTATAGAGACAAAGACACACTCACTCGACTGTACAAGACTCTGGTTTGACCCCACTTGGAATATGGAAATACTATCTGGCACCCATTACTAAAACGACAATCGATCAGTATAGAGAAAGTACAAAGGAGAGCAACAAGATTAATAAAAAGTATCAGCCACTTAAGCTACGAGGATCGGTTAAGAAAACTACAGTTGCCATCATTGAAATTTAGAAGACTACGGGGTGATCTAATTCAAACATATTAAAAACTCAATGGTTTAGATGATATAGAAAAGGAAAATTTTTTCACATTAGTGAGTGACGAAAGAACAAGAAATTCCTGTCAAAAGATATTTATAAAACAAATTTCCAGCAATGTTAGAAAAAATTCTTTTTCAAATAGGATTGCTCCTAGCTGGAACAAATTAACAAAAGTAGCAAAAACTGCACACACACACACACACACCACACACACACACAAATCTATTTAAAGACCTTCTGGAAAAGAAAAAGGTATTATGGACAAAAAGTTCAAATATGATGCGTGACCATTGTCACGAAAAATGAAAATGCGCAATCCATACTGACAAAAATCTAAAGAAAACAAGAAAGACTAGGGCATCTAAAAAGCCGCGAGGCTTACTATGCCCTAAAGTCAAGTTCAAGTTCGATGATGTTGATAAAGCATGCTTTTTTTGTACTCCACAGACAAATAATACAAGGAAAAGTGAAGATAAGATATGTAAACATTATTCCAGAACTAATTTGAGAAAATTCACATTCACTAACAGTGTAACCATAATTTGGAATGAATTAACAACTAACATCAAACGTGCACCTAGTATTAATGTATTCAAGAACCTCATAGATAAACATAAATTAATAACCAAAATGAAATATGAATTTGATGGATAAATTAGACTGAGCTAGTCTACGACTGGACCAACAGACATAAGAAAACAAAACAAAAGACAACAACAAACAGAACAAAACATAATATATATATATATATATATATATATATATATATATATATATATATATATATATATATAGGAAGAGCACCAAAAAACTCAAAATCCAGGTAACGTTGGCTTCAGATTTATGCTAAATTTTCGCCGTAGCTTCGTCAGAGCATCATATATGTCTTCTTAGAGATATTCATTCCAATAAAACAGCACAGATTAAAACATTCCTGTCCGGGACCAGGCTGCTTCCAATTCAGTAGTGGGGCGACCATCCCCAACTCGGCGGGTCCCCAGGTGGCGGATAGGGAATGGCCCTCAGATATGGGGGTTAGCTGCGATATAAGTCAGGCTTGCCTGGCAGAATAAGCAGTCCCGGACCAACTGGCGATGTTCCTACCAGGATGGGGTGGGTCAACAGGTGGCACTGTTGTCCTCACTGAAATGCCCCATGTGTCCTATGACGGGCTCATCATGCGGTCAAGAGGCGCGGTATAACCTCTAGCCCCGGGGTGGGATCCCCGGAGAAACAATCCCCCCTGTGCTCACAGGGCAGGACGCACGGGCCATGAGCTAAGGGTGAGGCACCCCGAAAGAAAACTCCAGCTGAAGACGGAGGTATCGGGCCACTGGCGCAGCTTAAACCACGATACCACGCATATACGCTTCCATGATGATGCAGTCCACAGAATTTCGATGTGGCGCTCGACCTTCGGAGACCCGCCGGGGAGGTCGGGAGCCGGGCCCTATGCCTCAATGGGGCCCACCCCAAGCGGTCGGTGGTCAGACAAAGAAATTCTGCATGTCAATGCGACGAAGAAGGAGACCTCATCCTCCTGCTAATGCCAAGCAAACAGTACCACCCAGAATGCTCAACATTCTCCAGTGGAATGCAGAAGGGGTGCATAAAAAGAAACTTGGCTTGGCAGAAAGGATGCATCAAGAAAATATTGATATCGCATGTGTCCAAGAGACACATTTGACCGTAAACCATCGCTTTCAAGTGAGGGGTTACGAGACCATCAGGTTGGACCGTGAGGAAAGAAACAAAGGAGGGGTGCTTATCTTGGTGCGGAATTCCATCGCCGCACAAGAACTCAAGATCAACACCAATCAACAGGCAGAGATCCAAGGGATTGATATAGTCCTTAAGGAACGCAACATCAGGATCTACAATGTCTATTGCCCTCAAGATCGTGATCTTTCCCTCACATACATGAACATCCCAGACAACAACTGCGTGGTGGTGGGTGATTTTAACAGTCACTCAGAGAGATGGGGCTATGAGGAGACGGACAAGAGAGGCGAAGAAGTTGAGGATTGGGAGATTGACACACATCTTCATCTCATCAACCAAGAAGATGATGAACCCACCTTTTACTCTAGACGCTGGATGACCACATCAACACCAGATCTAGCGTTCGCCACCAACGACCTGTTCGTCAGGACCACAAGAACAGTCCTCAACCAGCTTGGAGGAAGTGACCACAAGCCCGTCAAACTCTCTATCAACCTCAACTTACAGTGTCCACAAGCAAAGTGTTTTCCCCGCTGGAATTACAGAAAGGCGGACTGGACTCTCTTCAAGACCCTCACAGATACACACACAAAGCCATCAACATCAGGCAGAAGGACCAAACAAGATGGTTCGAGACTTCACAAAGGCCGTCTTGAAAGCTGCTACAGAATCCATCCCAAGAGGAGCACGTAAAGACTACAAGCCCTACTGGACGGAGGAACTCCAGAATCTAGAAGATGCTGTTACGGAAGCCAGGGACAGAGCAGAAAAGCAGCCATCACTGGAGAATAACATAGCGCTGAAGGAAGTAACTGCCAGATACAAGCTGTCCTGCGCACAAGCTGCAAGAAAAAGCTGGCAAGAGAAAACTGAAAGCCTAAATCTCGACAGGGATGGCAGCAAGCTGTGGAAACTGGCTAGAACCCTCTGTAATGAAACAACAAGTCACACCACTATAACAATACAAGAGAATGGAAATTACCTCTCTGGAAAGAAAGCAGCAGACCACTTCATAGACGTCTATGAAAACATCAGCAATCTGGAAGTCCCTCCTGAACATAGAGCTGCAGTGCACAGGGCCCAAGGTGAACTTCATGAGGAAGAGCCCCAAGAGGAAGTCATGACCACAGCTTTCACAGAGAAAGAGCTGGAGGAAGCGTTGCAGAGCCTCAACCTGAAGAAGTCACCTGGACCAGACGGAATCACAAATGAAATGATTCTGCATCTTGGGATGAAGAGCAAGGCAGTCCCTAAAAATCTTTAACTCCAGCTGGAAGACAGGATCAGTACCACAGTGTTGGAGGGAAGCAGACATGATCCCCATTCACAAAAAGGGAAAGGACAAGTCGAAGGCTGACAGCTACAGACCCATCAGCCTTACAAGCTGCTTAGGGAAGCTGATGGAGAGACTTGTCAACACAAGGCTTGTCTGGCACCTTGAGGAGCATCAGCTGCTGAGCCCTGAACAGGCAGGCTTCCGCCAACACAGATCAACAGAAGACCAGATCACATTCATCACGCAAAGCATTGAGGACGCTTTCCAAGAAAAGAAGAACACGCTTGCTGTCTGGATTGACATGGAGAAGGCGTTCGACAAAGTCTGGAAGGACGGACTTAGGCTCAAACTACGGCGATGTGGTGTGTCTGGGGGGATGTACACCTGGATCAGCCAGTACCTACACAATCGCCAAGCCCGAGTCAAGATTCAGGGCCAGAAAAGCAAGAAGAAGGTGCTGAGACAGGGAGTACCACAAGGAGGAGTCCTTTCGCCAACGCTGTTCCTCATCTTCATAGATGACATCGTCAGAGAACTGCCAAAAGGGGTCAGAGGAGCGATCTACGCAGATGACCTGGTGCTTTGGTGCTCTGAAGAGTACACCACCACAGCACAGGTACGCCTCCAGACTGCGCTCAACAAGATCAGCGACTGGACCAAGGAATGGCTTGTCTCTGTCAACTCAAGCAAAACAACCTACACAGTCTTCAGCCTATCCAGCAAGAAGCAAGAGGCGAAGCTGACACTGAACAACCAAAGGCTTGCAGAGGAACCCACACCTACCTACCTGGGAGTGACCTTTGACCGCAGGCTCACTTGGAAACAGCAGATCACCAGATGCTGTAGCAAGGCCAAGTTGAGACTGGCGATCATGAGGAAACTTGCGGGGACGAACTGGGGGGCTGACGAACGTATCCTGAAGAGACTCTATACAGGGAGAGTCCGACCTGTAGTTGAGTACGGGACGTCAGCATGGGCATCAGCTGCAAAGTCTAACCTCAACCACCTCAATAAGATACAGAACCAAGCTCAGCGTGTCATAATTGGCGCCATGAGATCCACCCCAATCCTGAAGATGGAAGAGACCACTGGGCTACAGTCATTGGAGGACAGAAGGGACACAAAGATCCTCATCCAAGCAGCAAAATTCAAACGCCTTGAAAACCATCCAATGAACAACAGAATGAGCAGACCCACCAAGAGCCGGTTGAAAAGAGGCAGCTTCATCCGCCAGTCAAGACGCCTTGAAAGACAAAGCCCAGTCTTGATGGAACACGAAGCAAAGCCTATCCCGGCAAATGTCACCCACCCATCTTGGAAGAGGCAGGTGTTCCCAACAGTCGTCACCAGCATTCCCGGAGTGGAGAAGAGAGGAATACAGTCAGACACCCAAAGGAAGGCCCTGGCCATGGAGTACATCTGCAACCAATATCCCCAGGAAGACTGGACCCATGTCTTCACAGATGGCTCCGCCACAGAGGCAACGAGGGATGGTGGAGCTGGAATCTTCCTCCGATACAAAGACGGAGATGAAGAAATTGCAATTCCAACAGGAAAATACTCCACCAACTTCCGAGCTGAGCGAGAAGGCCTCTGTGAGGCAGCCACAACAGTCTTGCAGAACTCCAAAAGAACAACAGGGCAGGTGGTGGTCTTCTCTGACGCTCTCTCCGTGCTCCAAGCCCTCAAGAACTCCCGCTGCAAAGAACAGAACCATATCACTTCAGCCCTTGTTGCCCTGAGTGCCAGAGTGGAGAAAGTGGTGATACAATGGGTACCAGCACACTGTGGCATCAGAGGCAACGAAAAAGCGGACATTCTGGCAAAAGATGGTGCACAGAAGGAGCAGGCCAACAACCGGTGTCATACGATGAAATTAAGACAATCATCAAGGCACAACAAGGAATAAAATGGCGCCTCCTGCATCCCAAATACAACCCAGAAGACACATACCATTTGCTGGGACGACGGGAACAGGTCAAGATCTTCCGCCTGAGGACTGGACACAATCGCCTGCTCCACCACATGCACACAAAATTTGGCATTGGACAGAGTGGAGAGTGCCCTTGTAGTGAGGGACCAATGACAACTGACCACATCCTTCAAGTCTGTACCACGTATGCAGCATCCAGGAGAAAGTACTGGCCAACACCGACAGCAGTGGAAGCCAAGCTGTATGGCACCCTGGAGGAGCTGCGACGGACGGCAGCCTTCATCGAGGACACCGGGCTGCTCATCTAACGGGATGGCGAACGAGGAAGAAGAAGAAGAAACATTCCTGTCTTTGGGGAGGAAACTGACTGACAGTCAGTCAGTTTCATCCCCAAAGACAGGAATGTTTTAATCTGTGCTGTTTTATTGGAATGGGTTCAAGTTACTTTTTAGTTGAATATCTCTAAGAAGACATATATGATGCTCTGACGAAGCTACGGCGAAAATTTAGCATAAATCTGAAGCCAACGTTACCTGGATTTTGAGTTTTTTTGTGCTCTTCCTATCAAGTCATCGGACTTCCTACTCGGTTCCCTGGCCACGAGTGCTGGTGCGGCAGTGTGCGGGTGTATTTTTCTTGTGTTATATATATATATATATATATATATATATATATATATATAATATATATATATATATATTAAACAATAAGTTGTCTACACCGCCCACGAAGTTTATTTTTTAATCCAAGCTTTCGCCAAAAGGCTTCTTCAGGAACCGATGCTACTTACATCTCCTTAGCAGCCCTACATATACAGAAGGGGCGTAAAAAGCCTAAATAGGTTAAGCTGTTTGATACAACGCCCCAAATCCTGATCCTGATCCTGATCCTGAGGACCGTGCACAGTGGAGTGACTTGACTGTCTCATGCGTCGCAAGGCGCAGGAGCATCTAAGTCTGAAATTACATAAGGTTCAAGGAGTCAGGATAGTTTTCTCATTCTTTTGTTTCTTTTAGTGAGAGAGAGAGAGAGAGAGAGAGAGAGAGAAGAAGAGAGACAGAGACAGAGAACGCAAAAAAAAAAAAAGTAGGTTCCACCGAGATTTGAACTCGGATCGCTGGATTCAGAGTCCAGAGTGCTAACCATTACACCATGGAACCGCTGATATTTCTTGCGGGAAAGAAATAATATGATCACAATATCCTAACTGTGCTTTCACTGACGGTTTTATGTTCATTTTAAAAGATCAGTGCTGTGCTTTTTCAGTAATTCAACTGGACTTTCAACGCAATATCGTTCCGAATAATTTTCCACATAACTTACTGCATACATGTTCAGTTCCCCCCCCCCCACCCCCCTAATCTTCAACGTTGAAGAGCGCAGTCGAAAACCCGCCACTGAAACCGCAAGTAGAGATCGAATGAATGTGTGTATCCATGCCAGCATGTCTCAGCGAAAGGAACGGAAAAAGAGAGTGTCCGTAACTATTATCAGAGATGACGATGTAGTGCAGCATATTCTTCACGTCGAAGACAAGAAATCAGGTTTGTTGTTTTAGGGTGTGGAAGGAGTGGAATCTTGTAATGTCACACTGCGCCTCCGGATGTGGATCGCCTTCAGTAGGCTAAGTCGCGGACACTGCTGGACACGACGTTCCTATGATTTTAGAGCACACACACTAGCACACCCTCAATCGATTACACACTGTTGTACACACATGCGCGCACACATATATTAGGGATGTGTTGGGGCTGGAATAGCTCGGTTGGGAGAGCGCCGGACTCGTGATCCTGAGGTTACGGGTTCGAATTTCGGTACAGGGGGATATTTCCCTCCGAGTTAACAGTTGTTCTGACTCCATTCCCCATACAGTCCTTCGAATGAGACTATAAACCGAGGTTCCGTGTGTGAACGCACGCACATCTTGCACATGCTTTAAATCCCATCACCAACTTCCTTCATCCAATAATAGAGCCGGGCCGTTTTAGCGTAGAGGAAGAGAAGGCCAGTTTGGCCGTTGTTGTGGATGACACGTTACACATAGCACCTTCCCCGAAGTTGGAGTATAGCTGCCTTAATGGCGAGATAAAATACGGTCATACACACGTAAATGATAGTAATGGTCAGAGTTATGACCGCTAAACATTAATGGAAGACGATCTGGCATATCTGACTCTGTAGTAACAGCCCCTACAGTCAACGTCTTCAAATCACGGTTAGACACTCACTGGAAGGAACTGCCGACAAAATACAATCCAGAATGTTTATCGACGTAGATAGTCTCAGTCTGTGACTCTTCCTTTCACGTATGCAGAGTTTTTGATCTAGATATTATATATATTAAAACGGTGAACAGGCCTCTTAAGGCCTCTGACACCTTCAAGTTCAAGTAATGAAAGAAAGAAAGTAAAATATAGAAACAATGAAATTAAATGGTGGAGAAATTATCCCGGCAGACATCTGAGAAGATAGTTCTGGGTATTTTTTTGTTTTAAATAATGAAATTTTGCAATTAAAAAACAAGCTGAAATGCACCTGAAAACTGTGAGTGCAAAACTGTTAGGTGTGTCCCCCCCCCCCCCCCCCCCCCCTTTGTCTGCCCCTCAGTCTCAGCAAAAAAGAATAAAAAGGTAACACAATAGGTGACAAAGCTGACAGCAGGTAAAGTAAGAATGGCTGTCACACCTTACTGGCAATCTCAGTGCTTCAAACACTCTCAAGTGAGTTTTAAAAAGCAAGGGTGTTAGTTCCACCAGACAATACAGACAAACAGATCACAGGACTAAACACAATGCATTTCAACCTCTTGGGTCTTCTTCAGGCAAAAGCAAACAACATTTATGACAATGAAAATGAAGAACGAGCAACCACTTGCCTTCTCATAAGTCGTATTCAGCGCAAAATGGGTGTTTTGAAATTTGCTTCGTTTTCCACCCGCAGTCACCTCGTTTTGAAGCTCAACTTTCAAGTGAGATGAAGGTATGACTGAGCTGGGTAGTGCTAAAAGCAGCGCCTGCAGAACAGATATGCCCATATTGGGCTCACTGGACATTGAATTCTTCACCAAATGGAAATAATTCATGTGGACTGTGTTTGAATCCAGTAGAACTGTGTTACGTCATCATGAAGACACATGGATCCGTGTTATTTCAGGGTCTCAGGTCTGTTTCCTGCTCTGAACATTGAACCAGCAAACGACTGCAATAAGATAGTTAGCAAGGAAGCTTGGGCCAAGGTCAGTGTTAACCCTTTTATCCCACCTCAGCCGATTGGCTGGAAATACCTGAAGTTTGTGGATGCCATTCGCAGCCTGCCTGAGGCTGCTGTCGATCACTAAGAGCTGTTGGGGATTTTCCATCCGGCACTAAGCTTCTGCCTGTACTGTGCACACATCCCCTGAGAAGGAAGCTTCCCTCTTAACACTATCAACACAGACCCTCATTCTGCTCCATGTGCCCAGTTAACACTATGAACACAGACCCTCATTCTGCTCCATGTGCCCAGTTTACACTATCAACACAGACCTTCATTCTGCTCCATGTGCCTAGTTAACACTCAACACAGGCCCTCATTCTGCTCTATGTGCCCAGTTAACACTCAGCACAGGCCCTCATTCTGCTCTGTGTGCCCAGTTAACACTCAACACAGGCCCTCATTCTGCTGTACGTGCCCAGTTAACACAGCACAGACAGTCATTCTGCTCTATGTGCCCAGTTAACACTATCAGCACAGACCCTCCTTCTGCTCCATGTGCCCAGCTAACACTGTCAGCACAGACCCTCCTTCTGCTCCATGTGCCCAGCTAACACTATCAACACAGATCCTCATTCTGCTCCATGTGCCCAGTTAACACTGTCAGCACAGACCCTCATTCTGCTCCATGTGCCCAGTTAACACTGTGAACACAGCCCCTCATTCTGCTCTATGTGCCCAGCTAACACTGTCAGCACAGACCCTCATTCTGCTCCATGTGCCCAGCTAACACTATCAACACAGACCCTCATTCTGCTCCATGTGCCCAGTTAACACTATCAACACAGACCCTCATTCTGCTCCATGTGCCCAGTTAACACTGTCAGCACAGACCCTCATTCTGCTCCATGTGCCCAGTTAACACTGTGAACACAGCCCCTCATTCTGCTCTATGTGCCAGCTAACACTGTCAGCACAGACCCTCATTCTGCTCCATGTGCCCAGCTAACACTATCAACACAGACCCTCATTCTGCTCCATGTGCCCAGTTAACACTATCAACACAGCCCTCATTCTGCTCTATGTGCCCAGTTAACACTCAACACAGGCCCTCATTCTGCTGTACGTGCCCAGCTAACACTGTCAACACAGACCCTCATTCTGCTCCATGTGCCCAGTTAAACTCAACATAGACACTCATTCTGCTCTATGTGCCCAGTTACACTATCAACACAGCCCTCATTCTGCTCCATGTGCCAGTTAACACTATCAACACAGCCCTCATTCTGCTGTACGTGCCCAGCTAACACTGTCAACACAGACCCTCATTCTGCTCCATGTGCCCAGTTAACACTTCAACATAGACACTCATTCTGCTCTATGTGCCCAGTTAACACTATCAACACAGCCCCTCATTCTGCTCCATGTGCCCAGTTAACACTATCAACACAGGCCCTCATTCTGCTCTATGTGCCCAGTTAACACTGTCAACACAGACCCTCATTCTGCTCCATGTGCCCAGTTAACACTATCAACATAGACCCTCATTCTGCTCCATGTGCCCAGTTAACACTATCGGTCCTTAACAGTAACACTGTCAACATAGACCCTCACTCTGCTCTATGTGCCCAGTTAACACTGAAGTCACAGCACTGAAATTCCCTCAGGACACCTGATTTTGACCATTTTAAATTAATTTTCCTTAAAAGCCTAAACCTGACAATGACTATTTTTGTACAGTGAAATAAAGCTGTCTTTGATCTTCTTGATAATAAATGTTTTAAAAGCCAGAATAATTATTTTGTTCTTGTTTGATTGAGTTGAAAGTGACGTACTTCGAACAAGAAGCACTGATTCAGTGCTTGAAGACGCCACCGGGTTGGTTACTTTCTCGTCAAATTAACCAATGAAATAGATTGTTAGTAGCTTGCTAACTGCTATGATGTGACGTAGGAAGGACTGTATCTGTATGCTGACACCACTGGTTAAAAAATTCTCTGGTAAATTCGGTCATATTTATTTTTAGAAGTTTCTAATTGGAGTGACTGAAGGCAGAAAATGAAGCAAAATTTAGAGAGAGGGAGGGTTGAATACCGCCAAGGACATAGACAAACAAACAAGCACAGGACGAGACACAATGCATTTCGACCTCTTGGGTCTTCTTCAGGCAAAAACAAATAACATTTAGGACAGTATGAACAAAGAACGTAAAAAGTCACTTATCTTCCCATGTATTCGGCACCCGAACAAAATGGCGGCCAAGGGGTCGAAATGGCGGCCAAGGGGTCAAAATGGCGGCCAAGGGGTCGAAATGCATTGTGTCTTGTCCTGTTCTTTGTTTGTCAGTGGTAACTAACCCCCTCTCTTTCTACATTTAAAAAAAATTTTTTTTTTTTTAAATAATTTTTTAAAATCTCATTTTTAGAAGACTGTTGTTACCATTCTCATGATGTGTCCTGAGTAACAGATTGCTTGCCAAAAGTACTTTTAGTTTTACCCCATGTCATGGAGTGGTTAGTCACGAGCAGCGATCATTCTCGTGGTGTGCTATGAAACAGTTAAGCCAAGGTTAAACCAATGAAAGAATGGTGCTCTGTTCTACCCAGGTTTCATACTGTGTGTGCTCTTAAAGTCTGGGAACATTTTTTTTAAAGTCTAGGAAGAGTTTCTTGGTGACGTTTTTGAACGGTAAGGGGTGAAATAAGTAAAGACAAAGCACTTGACAGAAACAGTTCTACACAATAGATAAAGTTTGGTCGTTATATTCAAATGGTCACCACTTATGGAAAAGAGCAGGTCTGAAATTTTGTTAGACATGGATGTGCAGAGATCTGAACATAAAAGTTAGGTTATTCCCAATATGAAGGAAATAAATCATAAGACAGAAGGCTTGTTTATGACTATTTCTGTCTTTGAAAAGAACCACACGATTTTTGCTTGAAATGAAGATAAGCTTGACATGGTTCATTTACATTTCTTTCAACATAATTTTTGTACAAGTACGAAGATGTAACTGGGAGACTTCGTTGACACTTGTGATGTTCATCAGATTTGTTGGAAACTTGGCTGGCACAGGAACCACCTTTGAGGTGTGTTCAGCAGGTTGAACAATGTCACTGTCTCTTATCATAAATGTTGTGCCAGGGTCGTTTGTGATATCTGCTTGTGTTACCTCCCTTTAAGGGAAACTGTGCAGGGAAGCTTATGAATGTCATGGTACGGTTGTTTGTGATCTCTGCTTGTGTTACCTCCCTTTAAGGGAAACATTGCAGGGAAACTTACGAATGTCCTGTTTTGGTTGATTTTGATCCATGCTCGTGTTACCTCCCTTTAGGGGAAAAGGTGCAGGGAAACTTATGAATGTCATGGTTTGGTTGATTGTAATCTCTGCTTGTGTTACCTCCCTTTAAGGGATACGGCAGAGGGAAGCCGCCAAGCGAGCTCTGAGCTACTCCACAGGCGTGGGTGGCAAGAAGAAGAAAGCGTGGAGGAGTGGTGGTGATGACTTTGATGTTGAGGACAGCAGCGATGGAGATGACAACCCTCCTCATCTGTCAGGTCAGTCCCGACCTTTGATGTTATTAGTAATGATGATCATCGTAATGCACTTATGGGCTCGTGCGCGCACACACACACATGCACATGCGCATATGTCAGTGAAATCAGTGATGACCGAGTTGCCTGTAAGGGAAATTGGTGATGATGGTGCGGTGAACTCTTCACCAGCATCAGTGAAACGAGGGATGACCTGGTGAAGTGTTCTTTGGGATGGATGACGTGGTGAAGTGTTCTTTGTCTGGGAGGGATGACCTGGTGAAGTGTCCTTTGTCTGGGAGGGATGACGTGGTGAAGTGTTCTTTGTCATGGGAGGGATGACGTGGTGAAGTGTTCTTTGTCTGGGAGGGATGACGTGGTGAAGTGTTCTTTGTCTGTGGGAGGGATGACATGGTGAAGTGTTCTTTATCTGGGAGGGATGACGTGGTGAAGTGTTCTTTGGGAGGGATGACGTGGTGAAGTGTTCTTTGTCTGGGAGGGATGACATGGTGAAGTGTTCTTTGGGAGGGATGACGTGGTGTAGTGTTCTTTGTCTGGGAGGGATGACGTGGTGAAGTGTTCTTTGTCTGGGAGGGATGACGTGGTGAAGTGTTCTTTGGGAGGGATGACGTGGTGTAGTGTTCTCTGTCTGGGAGGGATGACGTGGTGAAGTGTTCTTTGTCTGGGAGGGATGACGTGGTGAAGTGTTCTTTGTCTGGGAGGGATGACGTGGTGAAGTGTTCTTTGTTGGGAGGGAACGTGGTTAGTTTCTTGTCTGGAGGGATGACTGGTGAAGTGTTTCTTTGTCTGGAGGGATGACGTGGTGAAGTGTTCTTTGTCTGGGAAAGAAGAGGTGATTATGTAGTTTCCTTTTTTGTTGATAGTGAATTGCGGTGATGGATTGGGTAGTTTCTGTGTAACTTGGAAAGAGTGTTAATTGAGTTTTCCTTTTTTTTTTTTGTGAATCGTATGTTTGTTTTCTGTAACTTAAAAGTTGTTTTGTATTGTCCTTTTTTTTTTTTGCTATTTCATTGGTTTTTTTGCTATAATATTGTTTTTTTTTTGTCTTTTTTTTTTTTTTTGCTATTTCATTGTGTTTTTTTTGCTATTTCAATTGTTTTTTTTGCTATTTCATTGTTTTTTTTTTTTTTTTGCTATTTCATTGGTTTTTTTTTTTCTATTTCATTGTTTTTTTTCTATTTCATTGTTTTTTTTTTCTTTCTATTGTATTGTTTTTTTTCTATTTCATTGTTTTTTTTTTCTTTTCATTTTTTTTTTTCTATTTCATTGTGTGTTTTTTTTCTATTTCATTGTTTTTTTCTATTTCATTGTTTTTTTTTTTTTCTATTTCATTGGTTTTTTTTTTCTATTTCATTGTTTTTTTTCTATTTCATTGTTTTTTTTTCTTTTCATTTTTTTTTATTGTTTTTTTTCTATTTCATTGTTTTTTTTTCTGTTGCATTTTTTTTTTTCTATTTCATTGTTTTTTTCTATTTCATTGTTTTTTTTTCTATTTCATTGTTTTTTTTCTATTTCATTTTTTTTTTCTATTGTATTGTTTTTTTTCTATTTCATTGTTTTTTTCTGTTGCATTTTTTTTTCTATTTCATTGTTTTTTTGCTATTTCATTGTTTTTTTTTCTATTTCATTGTTTTTTTGCTATTTCATTGTTTTTTGGTAGTTCAGTGGCATTACCTCTGTGCGGCTCATTTGGGGTCCCCACCCACAGCCACACCCTGACTTGTCCCGCTGCTGCCCCAGCACCGGCAGTCCACATGGAGCAGTTGGTGTCAAGTCTTTAAGAGAAAACCCATCAGTGGAGACCCTGGGGTGATTAGTGACGCCTGTTCTGATGATCATTGCTTAGTGGTGAAGCTAGCGCAATGGAGCATCCTGCCCTGAAGGGGTCACCATGTCTGTCTGGTTACAGTCCCTACAAACTTACTGATACTGGCAACCTTGACATGAACTCTTCAAGGACATAGCCATGTAGAGGAAATGGAAACGAAAGTCACCATGAGGGCAAGGTATGAGGGGCCACAGCTTTGTGACTTTTTGTTCGATGAGGATGAGGAGGATGAATCTAATGCTGTGGGGTTCCATTGGGGTATGAAACTGCACGACCTGGCTGACCTTAGCGCTTACTGTCTTAATATATTCCAGCATCGTCAGTCAGGCCTATGAGATCCAACATCTACGGTGTTGGTCAAGAAATTTGAGCAACGCTGTCAGAGATGTTTCTGTTAGGTGGTGGAAACTGGACTGTGTGGTCCCAGTCTTCCCAGCTGAGCCCGTAGCAAACTTAGCTCTGGGTAGGTGGCAGTTAGGGCAGAAAAAAAAAGAAAGAAATGGCTATGATGGGAAACGAACCCACCCCCTCCCTGCTGAGATTCTTGACGCTAGCCATTAGGCCACCACAGAGGCTGGTGACTGTGGAAGATTGTCTTTGTCAGTGAAATCACTTATGACTGCATGGAAGATTTTCTTTGTCAGTGAAATCACTTATGACTGCAGGGAAGATTTTCTTTGTCAGTGAAATCACTTATGACTGCATGGAAAGATTTTCTTTTCAGTGAAATCGCTTATGACTGCATGGACTGATTTTCTGTGGAAGTGTCTGTTATGTTAGTGGTTGATTTAAGCCAGGTCATATTATCTTGGCTGTGCATGCTGTCACACAACGGTCCCACAAACGCACTTGCATGCACACAGAGACAGTCAGTGAGTCATGTGCCCTGCACGCAACCACACATTCGACTCCTTTCTTTCAAAAGAACACACCAGAATACAATTTTAATTTCCTCCCCCCAGTAAAGAGATATGAGATCACTTTTTCTTTCCTCCCCCCAGTAAAGAGATATGAGATCACTTTTTCTTTCCACTCCCCAGTAAAAAGAGATGAGATCACTTTGTTCCCCCCCCCCCCCCCCCCAATAAAAAGATATGAGATCACTTTTTCTCCCCCCCCCCCCCCCCAGTAAAAAGAGATGAGATCACTCCCCCCCCCCCCCCCCAGTAAAAAGATGAGATCACTTTTTCTTTCCTCCCCCCAGTAAAAAGAGATGAGATCACTCCCCCCCCCCCCCCCCCCCCCAATAAAAAAAAAATAGATCACTTTTTCTTTCCTCCCCCAGAGAAAAGAGATGAGATCACTTTTTCTTTCCTCCCCCAGTAAAAAGAGATGAGATCACTTTTTCTTTTCTCCCCCCAGTAAAAAGAGACGAGATCACTTTTTCTTTCCTCCCCCCAGTAAAAAGAGATGAGATCACTTTTTCTTTCCTCCCCCAGTAAAAAGAGATGAGATCACTTTTTCTTTCCTCCCCCAGAGAAAAGAGATGAGATCACTTTTTCTTTCCTCCCCCAGTAAAAAGAGATGAGATCACTTTTTCTTTTCTCCCCCCAGTAAAAAGAGATGAGATCACTTTTTCTTTCCTCCCCCCAGTAAAAAGAGATGAGATCACTTTTTCTTTCTATCTGTGCCTCACTTCTTTTGGTGCCATGAGGTTTTAATATTTCCTCTTTTTGTTGTTTGTTTTGTTTTGCCAATATATCATTCAGCAAGACCCCCCCTCCTTTTTTATTAAATTGCACTTCACAAAAAAAGTCTATATATCTAAGTCACACTGACTTCATGCCATTCATTCACAAAAAAAGTCTATATATCTAAGTCACACTGACTTCATGCCATTCATTCATTTTATGACTTTCTCTCTCAGGCCACACAGACATCCAGTTTTCCCCATACAAATAAATTATTCCCAGGCCATAGACCCCAATTTTTAGTCACCAAGATACTGCTGACATCCAGTTTTCCCCATACAAATAAATTATTCCGAGTCCACAGACCCCAATTTTTAGTTACCAAGATACTGTACTCCCGTGGGGACAGCCATCACATCAAACTTTAAAACTCAAAATTCTCTGGGCAGCAGACATCTCACATCATCTCCAGGGCTGCGAGGGGTTGTGAGGGTCTACGTCTCAATAATGCCTTCCATGTACAAGCGCTTGCCCTTGAAAGACAAGGTGCTCTGTGTTAGTAATCAAAATTAATCGCTTACATGATGATCGATTACAGGATCCCACATCTTACCTATGGACTGTGTGAACAGGGTAGAATTTGGAAGTAATTCCGATCATATCAAAACGAAAATAAACGATCAAAATTCAGTATCGCAGTGAGAGCTTGTATTGAAATTTGATCAGATATGTTCACACATCCCGTACTCGCCATAGAATTGATAATCTCTGAGGCTACAAATTGTTGAGAGTTGAACTCTCGCTCTATTCTAGGTTACATTTCGTTGTCTTCTCCTAGCTGATCTTTCCTTTACCTTAGCGTTCTCTCTCTCTCTCTCTCTCTCTCTCTCTCTCTCTCTCTTCTGTCTGTCTCTGTCTCTGTCCTCTCGAGTCCGCTGTCTCCGCCGAAGTGACAGGCAGTCTTTTTTTTTCCCCAAGAGCAGAATTCACTATTAAAGAAAAAAAAAAATGACCAACGAGCTGCAAGCACCTTGTGAAGGTGAGTTTTCGATGCAAAGTGCACAAAAAGGGAAAACCATATCTTTTTCTTTTTATGTTTTCTCTCGGGGCGCATGATACATGCCAAAGTTTGGTCAAGGAATGACAGCAATAGTATAGACATGAATTTCACAGAAAAGCCATGCTTTTTTGTTGTTGTTGAATTTCAAAGAATAGATCTGCTTTTCGTTGTTGAATTTCACAGAAAAAGACATGCTCTTTTTGTTTTTGTTGTCAAATTTGACAGAAAAGACATGCTTTTGTTGTTGATGTTATGTTGAATTTCACAGTAAAGACATGCTTTTTGTTTTGTTTTACTTTATTTTCACAGAAAAGACAGGTTTCTTTTGTATTGTTTTTTGTTGAAAGTGTTTTGTATTACTTTTTGTTGAATTTCACATAAAAGACACACATTTTTGATTTGTTTTTGTTGAATTTTATAGAAAAGACATTTTGTTGTTGGTGGTGGTGAATTTTGCAGAAAAGACAGGTTTGTTTTGTTGAATTCCACATAAAAGACATGCTTTTTTATTTTGTTTTGTTTTTGGTTTCTTTAGTTGATGAGGAAAGCCTAGAGGTATAGATTTCGGCGTTGATCAAAATCAGTGCATTGTATTTTGCCAAGTTGACATTGTTTAAAAACGACAATCCTTTCAATGTTTGAAGACTGTGCTTATTTCCTTCACATGTATATAACCTTGACCTTGTGCAGCCCAGGGTGCTGAAGATGACAACATTGCAGGCAATGAGGTCTTCTCCTTCCGCACTCCCAAGAGGTCGGGACAGATGGCGGCAAGAGGTAACACAATGCACACTGCCGAACATGCACTTGTTTACATCAAGACACAATTCCTGACTGAAACTTGGCATCACTGCCAGTCCTCCTAGATTTCTCTGTAATTTTGCTGTTTCTGAAATCTTTCTTGAAGCACGAAATTTGATGTCGAGTTCCAGAATGTCCAAACATTGTTAAAAAGAACGTTTGGTTTTGTGATCGTTTGGGAGAGGACTGTGGTCTCTTGTTTGGGTCAGCTGTTGAAAAGCCCGGTGTTGATGAGTCAAAGGTGTCGAAATGGTTTGAGTTCAAAGCCAAACTACCCTTGCATGCCCTGGCATCCGGAACTTTGACTCTAGAACATTGGCACCTGTGACCTGGTGATACATTTTTTTTTATTAGTCTCAAAGACATTCATTTGAATGATGCGCACAGATGTTTGAATTTTTTTCTTTGAAGTTTTAACCCGCATCATTTGATGTCCAAACTCAAACTGACTTACATAGACACGCATGGTTCAGACTCCTCTAATACAAACCAGCTAACACTGACTTGCTGAAGTGAACATGCCAACGTAAGAGAAAACACATAATATAGATACTTTGACACAGACTTGCTAACACAAACACACATAATATGGACACATACTCTGACACAGACTCGCTAGTTAACACAAACACACATAATACGGACACATACTCTGACACAGACTCACTAACACAAACACACATAATACGGACACATACTCTGACACAGACTCACTAACACAAACACACATAATACGGACACATACTCTGACACAGACTCGCTAACACAAACACACATAATACGGACACATACTCTGACACAGACTTGCTGACACAAACACGCATAATACGGACACATACTCTTGACACAGACTCGCTGACACAAACACGCATAATACGGACACATACTCTGACACAGACTTGCTAACACAAACATACATAATAGAGACACTCTGACACAGACTTGCTAACACAAACACACATAATATGGACACATACTCTAACACAGACTTGCTAACACAAACACACATAATACAGACACACTGAGGTGTTTGTGTGCCAGTATGAATAGTGAGAAGCTGGTTTAACACTGCTGGAGCAGACTGCAGCTGGGTGTTTATTTATTTTGTTTCGCTTTCTTTTTGGGGGGGGGGGGGGGGGCTTTTTTTTTTTTCTTGCTGGCTGTGATGTAGGAAGCTAGCAGTGTTCCGTGCAAGATTTATGTCTGTTATCTTTAACATCTGTTGAAGACATTTGTCGAAAAATTACTTGTCTGTTTTGTATTTCGTGTTGAAATATGTTTTACTATGAGTCTTCTTTTTTTGTGTGTGTGTATGTGTGTATTTGGTTTGACTGAATTGTGGGATATTCATCGCGTAAGATGTGGAGAGTTTGTTCACCAGAGTCTGTGCGTAAGATGTGGAGAGTTTGTTCACCAGAGTCCATGCGTAAGATGTGGAGAGTTTGTTCACCAGAGTCCGTGTGAAAGATGTGGAGAGTTTGTTCACCAGAGTCCGTGCGAAAGATGTGGAGAGTTTGTTCACAAGAGTCCGTACTTAAGATGTGGAGAGTTTGTTCGCCAGAGTCCATGCGTAAAATGTGGAGAGTTTGTTGACCAGAGTCCATGCGTAAGATGTGGAGAGTTTGTTCACCAGAGTCCATGTGTAAAATGTGGAGAGTTTGTTCTCTATAGTCCCTGCATAAGATGTGGTGAGTTTGTTCACCAGAGTCCATGTGTAAAATGTGGAGAGTTTGTTGACCAGAGTCCATGTGTAAGATGTGGAGAGTTTGTTCACCAGAGTCCATGTGTAAAATGTGGAGAGTTTGTTGACCAGAGTCCATGCGTAAGATGTGGAGAGAGTGTTCACCAGAGTCCATGCGTAAGATGTGGAGAGAGTGTTCACCAGAGTCCATGCGTAAGATGTGGAGAGTTTATTCACCAGAGTCCCTGCATAAGATGTGGAGAGTTTGTTCACCAGAGTCCATGCGTAAGATGTGGAGAGTTTGTTCACCAGAGTCCATGCATAAGATGTGGAGAGTTTGTTCACCAGAGTCCATGCGTAAGATGTGGAGAGTTTGTTCACCAGAGTCCCTGCATAAGATGTGGAGAGTTTGTTCACCAGAGTCCATGCATAAGATGTGGAGAGTTTGTTCACCAGAGTCCCTGCATAAGATGTGGAGTGTTTGTTCACCAGAGTCCATGCATATAGTGGAGAGTTTGTTCACCAGAGTCCATGCGTAAGATGTGGAGAGTTTGTTCACCAGAGTCCCTGCATAAGATGTGGAGAGTTTGTTCACCAGAGTCCATGCATATAGTGGAGAGTTTGTTCACCAGAGTCCATGCGTAAGATGTGGAGAGTTTGTTCACCAGAGTCCCTGCGTAAGATGTGGAGAGTTTGTTCACCAGAGTCCATGCGTAAGATGTGGAGAGTTTGTTCACCAGAGTCCCTGCATAAGATGTGGAGAGTTTGTTCACCAGAGTCCATGCGTAAGATGTGGAGAGTTTGTTCACCAGAGTCCATGCGTAAGATGTGGAGAGTTTGTTCACCAGAGTCCATGCATATAGTGGAGAGTTTGTTCACCAGAGTCCATGCGTAAGATGTGGAGAGTTTGTTCACCAGAGTCCATGCATATAGTGGAGAGTTTGTTCACCAGAGTCCATGCATATAGTGGAGAGTTTGTTCACCAGAGTCCATGCATAAGATGTGGAGAGTTTGTTCACCAGAGTCCATGCGAAGAAAAGACAGGGTGGGAAGAGGGTCGGAGGGACACTGTTTACCTGATGCCAGCACTTCGACCAAAGGTCAGAAGGTCAAGTCCCGCAGCCTGGTGGCCGCAGGGGAAGTGACCTGTTGAAGGTTCACCACATCAGGAGCATATCTTTATGGTGAAGGAGACGTATTCTCCTCCTTCCGCCACCTTCACCTTCCCTGAACTGAATCAGGTTCCTAATTTAGTGCAAGGTTGACAGAGAGAGAGAGAGAGAGAGAGAGAGAGAGAGAAGATGAGGTAGGCAGACAGACACAGGAGACTGCTTGCACAGGAACTCTGCGGAAAACCAGTAAGCCCTTCAGACACAGAAAGAGAGGCAGCAAGCCAACACAATAAGCACATCCATACCTAAACCTTTTTTTTTTCATATATATATATGTGCTAAAATCTCTCTTACTTCATTTAAAAAGACATTTACTTGATATTAGGGTAATTGATAGAACTGTTATTGAGTCTGCCAAGCAACAATGACAAACAAACTACAAGACAAAACTTGACATGTTTCGACCTCATAGGTCTTCTTCAGACAAGATCAACAACATTCAGGACAATGAAAACAAAGAACGGGCAGTCATTTGTCTTGTCAAATTCGGTGCACGATGGGCGTTGGAATTTGTTTCCATTTCCGCCTGCAGTCACCTCCCTTTGAGGCTTATGGAACAAAATGATTGATGTTTCAGTCTCAGAGATTCGAGAAAACCGAACACCCAGTCTCCCTGCCAGTGCAAAAGGAACGAAGAGAACGGCCCAGACAGGTAAGGTGTTCACTCTGGGTATGACTGTTTTCATGATATAGACAGGTAAGGTGTTCACTCTGGCTATGACTGTTTTCATGATATAGACAGGTAAGGTGTTCACTCTGGCTATGACTGTTTTCATGATATAGACAGGTAAGGTGTTCACTCTGGCTATGACTGTTTTCATGATATAGACAGTAAGGTGTTCACTCTGGCTATGACTTTTCATGATACAGACAGGTGAGGTGTTCACTCTGGCTATGACTGTTTTCATGATACAGACAGGTAAGGTGTTCACTCTGGCTATGACTGTTTTCATGATACAGACAGGTAAGGTGTTCACTCTGGCTATGACTGTTTTCATGATATAGACAGGTAAGGTGTTCACTCTGGTTATGACTGTTTTCATGATACAGACAGGTTAAGGTGTTCACTCTGGCTATGACTGTTTTCATGATATAGACAGGTAAGGTGTTCACTCTGGCAATGACTGTTTTCATGATACAGACAGGTAAGGTGTTCACTCTGGTTATGACTGTTTTCATGATATAGAGTCCGTGAATGTGTTGTACTGTGATGCCTTGCACGGTTGTGGGGTAGGCTTGAGATGGATTTAATTGTAAAGAATCTGTTGTGTTGTGTCGTTTTGTAGTGTTCTGTATTAAGGCAGAAGGACATTGTCATAATAAATTTCTCGGGGTTCAGTTTGGATTACATTTATTGCGGGACATTGTCATAATAAATTTCTCGGGGTTCAGTTTGGATTACATATTATTGCGGGACATTGTCATAATAAATTTCTCGGGGTTCAGTTTGGATTACATACACTTCCTTGGGAGACTGTACGGCCAAAGCACTGACAGTGCCCCATACATGCATGAATTACATGAATGTGATACAGCTTACCAAAGCCACTGTTAACGGTCAACATTTACAAGATAAGGTGGAGATTTTTTTTTTTGAAATCGAGAGAATTGTGAACAAAGTGCAGATGGTATGTGTTACGGATGGTGTGCCGTGCGTGTTTTGCTGTCTGACTCTCGCTCTTAAAAGTTTGGATGCGTGTAGTGATTATTCCCTACACATACCCACACCATACGAACATGGATAGCCAGGCAACACACAAGTTAGATTTCTTTTTATCTTTATATGCTGCCTGAACCATCAAAACATACATTAATATAAATTGGTATAACATCAATACATACCAATACATAGTACACATATCAATTCGAGTCAGCTAAGACACAGTCAACATACTTGGTTGTACAAGCCAAAGTTACAGTCTATAGCACTAAAAGAAGACAAAGAAGAAGAAGCAGGGTCTCCACACAGCAAACTCAGCCGCTCACAAACACAAACTACGTGAAGATCCAAAAGGCACAGTATCCACAAGGCACAATATTCACAAGGCACAATATCCAAAAGGCACAATAAATAACGTTGAACAACCAGAAGAAGAAGAAGAAGAACCAAGGTTCCCATACAGCAATCGGAGCCCCTCAGGAGTACTGACGACGTGAATGTGACGGGTACAGCAACAACGCTGAACCACTGACGCACACATTTACAGCGAAGTCCCATAGAACACAACAAATTACGACGTACTACTGTTGATAGTGAGATTGTGTTCCTCACTGTGTCCATGTTGATAGATTGTGTTCCTCATTGTGTCCATGTTGATAGTGAGATTGTGTTCAGTCGTTGGTGTGAACTTCGTCGTGTGGACTTGTTTTTTGCTCATCGTGTCCATGTTGATAGGTTGTGCTCAGTCGTTGGTGTGAGCTCGGTCGTGTGGACTTGGTGTTGCTTGGATGTGGTGGCGCCCTCTGGAGGGGGCCCCTGAGTTATGCTGACTTTGTGTCTCTGGGGGGTGTTTGTCTTCAGCAGAGGGCTTAGCAGATGGGCGAGTCATGTTCATGTAGGATCAGACCAGGTGTAGTCACCAAACAGTAGCAAAGCTGAGCGGAGGAAAACTGAAGCCACGGAAAAGAAAGGTGGGTTTTGATGTGATGTGACCCAAGTCGCCTTTTTTGTGCTCAGGTCGTGATCAGTCGGCAGCGCCAGGAAGGAAAAGACAACCCATGAGGTCGAAGGAAGGGAGAGTGCCCCAGACCACCACACCGTATCGTTTGAGGAAGAGAAACGTTGTTGGTTTGTGCCAGACATCACTCTCTCTCTGTCTGTCTCTCTCGCTGTCTCTCTCGCTGTCTCTCTGTCTGTCTCTCTCGCTGTCTCTCTGTCTCTGTCTCTGTCGCTTCAACATGTTATTCTCTTCTTTCCCTTCTACTTTAAGACACTAAAGTTCGAATTTCTCAATCCTGTGGTCTGTATACAAAGGCAGGTTCTCTCTGTCTGTCTCTGTCTGTCTCTCTCTGTGTTTCTGTCGCTCTCTCTCTGTCACTTTCTCTCACTCTCTTCCCCCCGCTCCCCCCCTCACCTTCCCTCGGCCCCTGCCTGCTCTCACCCTCTCAGTGTGTGGCAGATTCCCTTTGAGGTGGAAGTATACACTGAGCTAGACTGAAATCGGTTTCAGGTGCACTGGCTGCATGTAGGCCTGGTGTCTCTGATATGTACGCTATGCATTGGAGTGAAAGGTCCATGACCTGCTAGGAAGGTCAGACTGCCCAGGAATACAGTGGACATTTCCGTTCTTGCTTCCCTGCGTTACATGACCTGTTGGGAAGGTCAGACTGCCTAGGAATACAGTGGACATTTCCGTTCTTGCTTCCCTGCGTTACATGACCTGCCGGGAAGGTCAGACTGTCCAGGAATACAGTGGACATTTCCGTTCTTGCTTCCCTGCGTTACATGACCTTGGATTCAGGGTCGGGTGACTGTAGTTGGTAATTGAATCGTGCAAGCCAAAACAGAATTACTGATCCGCTAGACAAAGGAACACGCTACAAAAAAAACATGCGTTTCAGCCTGTTTGGCCTTCTTAAGACAGGACTGACAACATTCAAAGCGATAGGAACGAATAGTGAACAGTCACTTATCTAAAAACAGTCACTCATTTTCGTTTCCATTCTCCTTTTTACATATCTCCTTTCTTTTAAGGGGTGTTATTTTCTGTATTTGTATCTTCCTTCAGGAGGTAGTTGTTTTTGTTTTGTTTTTTAATGTATATTTATCTCCCTTCTTTTAAGGCGAAGAGTTTGCTTTCATGAATACACTGTGTATGTATTTTTCTTGTTTCGGGGGAGAGTTCTCTTTCTTTTTGTATACTTTGTATGCATTTTTTCTTCTTTCATAGGGAGAGGTCTCTTAAATATGCTGTGCATCCGTTTTCCTTCTTTCAGGGGAGAGTTGTCTTTCTTTAGTAGGCTCTCAAGTGTATTTTCCTTCTTTCAAGGGGGAGTTATATTTCTTTAGTACTGTATGTATGTATCTCCATTCTGTCGAGGAATGATATTTCCTTTCAGTTCTCTCAGTGTGTGAATCACCTGTTTTCATGGGCAGAGTTGTCTTACTTCAGTACACTGTATATGTATGTATCTGTATTCTATCAAGAGGTGGTGTTTTTCTTCAGTACACACTAGTACACTGTGTATGTATGTATCTGTATTCTATCAAGAGGTAGTGTTTTTCTTCAGTACACTTTGTATGTATGTATCTGTATTCTATCAAGAGGTAGTGTTTTTCTTCAGTACACTTTGTATGTATGTATCTGTATTCTATCAAGAGGTAGTGTTTTTCTTCAGTACACTTTGTATGTATGTATCTGTATTCTATCAAGAGGTAGTGTTTTTCTTCAGTACACTTTGTATGTATCTGTATTCTATCAAGAGGGAGTGTTCTTCTTCAGTACACTTTGTATGTATGTATCTGTATTCTATCAAGAGGGAGTGTTTTTCTTTAGCTTTCTGTACCAGTACCTCCCTCTTTTTTTCTGGGGGATAGTTGTCCTTTTTGTATACTATGTATGCATCTTGCTTCTTTCAGGGGTTCTCTACACATGTGTGCATCTTTCTTCTTTCAGGGGTTCTCTACACATGTGTGTATCTTTCTTCTTTCAGGAGTTCTCTACACATGTATCTTCTTTCAGGGGGTTCTCTACACATGTGTGCATCTTTCTTCTTTCAGGGGTTCTCTACACATGTTGTATCTTTCTTCTTTCAAGAGTTCTCTACACATGTATCTTCTTTCAGGGGTTCCCTATGTATGCATCTTTCTTCTTTCAGGGGTTCTGTACACATGTGTGTATCTTTCTTCTTTCAGGAGTTCTCTGCACGTGTGTATCTTCTTTCAGGGGTTCTCTGTGTATGCATCTTTCTTCTTTCAGGGGTTCTCTACACGTGTGCATCTTTCTTCTTTCAGGGGTTCTCAACACGTGTGTATCTTTCTTTCAGGGGTTCTCTGTGCATGTGTGTATCTTTCTTCTTTCAGGGGTTCTCTATGTGTGTATGTTTCTTCTTTCAGGGGCTCTCTATGTGTGTGTCTTTCTTCTTTCAGGGGGTTCTCTACACATGTGTGTATTTTCTTTCAGGGGTTTTCTATGTGTGTATCTTTCTTCTTTCAGGGGTTCTCTATGTGTGTATGTTTCTTCTTTCAGGGGCTCTCTATGTGTGTATATCTTTCTTCTTTCAGGGGTTCTCTATGTGTGTATCTTTCTTCTTTCAGGGGTTCTCTATGTGTGTATCTTTCTTCTTTCAGGGGCTCTCTATGTGTGTATCTTTTTTCTTTCAGGGGTTCTCTATGTGTGTATCTTTTTCTTTCAGGGGTTCTCTATGTGTGCCCTCCGGGGGTTGCAACCTTGCCGTGGTCGGAGGGCTTGCGTGGTCCAGTGATCTTTTAGGCTTTGCTGACGGGGGCATCAATACTCGACTAGATGGTTAGTTGTTGTCAATGCTTCTAGGCCTGTATAGCCAAGCTGCTGACTGGCCAAGCATTACGTGGTAGGAATTGATGCCCCTGGTAGGGTCTCCCATGTCAGAAAGGTTAGGAGTGAGGGCCCAGACAAATAGTAACCCACCTTTTTCCTATTCTGTCTTCTGCCTTTCTTAACGGTTTCTTTCTTTCTTCGTCTCCCTTTCAAGCCTTCTTTTGCACACTCTTTTTCTTTCTGTGGTCTTCTTAAGATCCGCCGCGTTTGCCGTGCGGTGCGACCTGTGACGGAGGGGGATGAGATCCTGGTGATTGAGAGGGCCAACGCCCTCAACACATCACTTTGGCTCGGACCTCTCCTAGACAGGAGGTACACTCTGGCCTGGGTGTATCAATCGGCTTCCCCTTCGTGGGGCTGGGTCAAGACAGGCAGTTCTCCGACTGGCCAAGGTAACCCCTGCAGTGCTCAGCTCTCTGTTCCCGGGAGTTGGGCATGATCAGGGGGGATAGGGTCAGTAGGCTTCTGTTTGTCGTATATCTCTCCTGAAGCCTGGAAGGGGTCAAGACAATGAGTTCTTGGCCCTGGCCCCTTAGTTGGACTCCTTGGTGGGTGGGTAAGGGAGAGACGAAATTTCTAAACATAAATCATGGCTTTATCCAAAATCACACCCCCCATAAAAAAGAGGAAGGCAGTGGACCCCATTTCTGGTCATAACGATTCCGACAGTGACTCGGATATGGAGACGAGACAGATTACAGGTTTTTGGGCTTCCTGGCTTGTGGTTGAAGGGACAGAGCAGGAAAAGCCTATTTCTGCTCTGAGTCCTTTTGCTATTCAGAAGGGCTTTCAGGGTCTAGCAGGTGACCCTCAGTCAGTGAAAAGGCTACGGAATGGCACTTTCCTCGTCCAGTGCAGATCAAAGAGGCAATCGGAGCAGCTGCTGAGGGCAACAAAACTTGTGGACAGAGAGATCCGGGTGACCCCCCATAAGCAGTTAAATTCGACCAAAGGGGTTATTTGGTGCCCGGATTTGAAAGGTGTCTCGGAAGCGGAGATCAAGACAGAACTTGCGTCCCAAGGTGTGACAGAGGTACATAGGGTGACAGTCAAAAAAGGTGCAGAAAGAGTGCCCACCAACACCCTCTTTCTGACATTCTGCAACCCTGTGCTGCCTCCGGTCATTAAAGTCGGATACTTAAATGTACGTGTCCAACTGTATGTCCCATCCCCGTTGAGGTGTTTCAAATGCCAGAAGTTTGGACATGTCAGAGACCGCTGTTCTGGGCAGGAGGTGTGTGGTGTTTGTTGCAAGGCAACCCATGATGGGCAGTGTAAAGACCCGGCTCATTGTGCGAACTGCGGTGGCGACCACCCCTCCTCTTCACGCAACTGCCCTGTTTGGGTTCAGGAGTCCACCATCCAAAGAGTGAAGACTGAAAAGAAAATTTCGTTTTTTGAGGCCCGCAAACAGGTTGTTGGCAGTCAGACGTCAACAGTGTCTTCTTATGCTTCCGTTATAAAGAAAGTTTCCACCCGTTCAGTCTGCTGCCAGACTGACAATTTTACTTTCACCAAGACATTGCAAGAAAGACCGTTAAGCTCTGGTGGAAGCAAGTCCACCGCCTTCCAACCCAAAGTGGGTGCCCCTGGTGGAGGCAAAAAATCCGCCACCCCTCAGACTGCCCAGCAGTCTACTCCATCTGCTGCTGGGCAGATGAAAAAGCCAGGCCTCCCGCCTCGAACTTCCTCGAGCAGTGCCCGTGCGGGCAAGGGAGTTCAACCAAGTGTGGAGATGGTGGAGATGAGGAAGAAACCTCCACCATCTCCAAAATCCAGACCTTCTTCACCTGTGGGCAAGTCTGCCAGCAGGTCTGAAGACCCAAACAGTCCAGTGAAACTAAGCAATAAATTTGCTCCACTGAATGCAGACGATGACGAGGAGATGACCTGACTTCTCTCCTGTTCATCCTCTGCACCATGGATAGTAGTAAACTAGTCCATTGGAATATCCGTGGCCTAAATTCAAATTTTGAGGAGCTGCAACTTCTGTGTCAAACTGTAAAACCTTCCGTCATGGCTCTTCAGGAAACTAAAATTCAAAGCCAGAAGACCTTCACTCTTTCTGGCTTTAATATTCTTTCTAAACCGGCACAACCATCCACATTGGGACTGTCAGGCGGTGTTGCCCTTCTTTTACACAAAACTTTGCTGTTTAGTCCTGTCGCTCTGACTACCTCCCTTCAGGCTGTAGCTGCGAGAGTCACTCTCCACAAGACTGTTACAATCTGCTCACTGTATCTGCCACCTTCTGTCCCGGTTTGTCGTCAGGACCTTGTCAGTCTGATCGAAGAACTTCCTCGACCTTTTTTGCTGTTGGGTGACTTTAATGGTCACAATCCTCTTTGGGGTAGTGTCAGTTCGTCATCCAGAGGTCTGCTTCTTGAGGATGTCCTTTCAGACTTTGATTTGTGTTGTCTGAACAATGGAGCTCCAACTTACCTCCACTCTTCCACAGGTTCACTTTCGTGTTTAGATTTGTCGATTTGTGACCCCTCGCTGGTCCTGGACTATGAGTGGTCTGTCCATGACGATCTGCACGGAAGTGACCATTTCCCTGTTCTTTTAAAACCCTTATTAACTGAAAACATCTGTGTCTCACAACATCTTAATTATAAGAAGGCCAACTGGAATCTTTTTGCCACCAATATTTTGAAAGAATTCCAGGACACTGATTTTCTTCAGAGTCCAGACCCAGCTGAATCTCTGACTAACACTGTGATAAAGTGTGCTAAAACCTGTACTCCAATGTCTTCCAATAAACTCCAAATGCCCAAAACACCCTGGTTTAATTTAGACTGCCAACAAATTTCAAAAGTTCGCAAACGGGCTCAGCGTCGGGTATACCAACGACCTTCAGGTCCCAACGCTCGAGCCCATCAGAAACTCCGCGCCAAATCGAGACACACTTTCAAAATCAGTAAACGTCACTCTTGGAGAAACTTCTGCTCCGGGCTGACATCAAAAACTTCAAAGAAAAAAGTCTGGAACATCATCAGAAAAATCAAAGGGAAAAACACCAACCCCTCCATTCATCACTTGAAACTTGCCGATGCTCTGGTCACTGACAAACAAGCTTCCACCATCCAACAGAACTCCTCATCTTCAAATAAATCTGCAGCCTTTTTAAAAAACAAACAACTCGGAGAGAAATCTTTATACAATTTCACATCAGACAACTCTGAAGCCTACAATCTCCCTTTTTCAATCAGTGAACTGAAAACAGCTTTACAAACCTGCACTGATTCTGCCCCTGGTCTGGATGATATTCATTATCAGGTTTTGAAATATTTTCCAGAAAACTGTCTCCAGACCCTTCTTAAAGTATACAACCATATCTGGACCACAGGGTGCTTTCCGCCCTCCTGGCGGAAAGCCCTGATCATTCCAATTCCAAAGCCTGGAAAGGACCTTACCAACCCTTCGAACTATCGTCCAATAGCTCTAACTAGCTGCCTCTGTAAGTTGATGGAGAAGATGGTCAACTCCCGTCTGATGTGGAAGCTGGAAACCGATGGCCTTTTGGCCAGTCAACAGTGCGGTTTCCGGAAATACCACTCGACAGTCGACCATCTAATCCGTCTGGAAACCACCATCCACAATGCCTTTGTCAATAAACAGCATGTGGTCGCTATCTTTTTCGACCTCGAAAAAGCGTATGATACCACGTGGAAATCAGGAATTCCTCTGGACCTGCACAGACTTGGTTTCCGTGGTCACCTGCCTCTGTTCATACAGAACTTTTTGGCTGATCGACAGTTCCAGGTGCGTGTTGGCACCACACTTTCTGACATCCATGGGCAGGAGTTGGGTGTCCCTCAAGGGAGCATCCTTTCTCCTGCCCTTTTCAGCATTAAAATCAATGACATTGTGAAATCGGTAAGCCAGGGCTCTGAGTCCTCTCTGTTCGTTGACGACTTTGCGCTGTACGCAGTGGGAGCTTCTTACCCCAGCGTACAGCGTCGACTCCAACTTTGTGTCAACAAGATCCAGCAGTGGGCCGAGGAAAACGGGTTTACCTTCTCACGTACCAAAACTCAGTCAATCCATTTTCACAATTTTCGTCAATTTTTTGCTGATCCTGAAATTCGTCTGGACAAGTCCACCATTCCAGCTGTAAAAGAAGCCAAATTCCTTGGAGTTATTTTTGATCAAAAACTCAACTTTCTCAGCCACATTAAAAATCTCAAAACCTCTTGCCAGAAAGCTCTGAATATTCTGCGGGTCGTAGCACACACTGACTGGGGTGCTGATAAGAAAACTTTGCTGCATCTCTACAGAGCCCTGGTCCGCTCCAAACTGGACTATGGTTGTGCTGTGTACGGCTCTGCAAGACCCTCTTATCTGAAACTCTTGGACCCTATCCACCATCAAGGGCTTCGTCTCTGTCTTGGAGCATTCCGCACCACCCCTGTGTACAGCCTGTACGCAGAGGCAGGTGAACCCTCACTGTCCAACCGCAGGCTGAAAATGTCTCTAAATTACTATATCAGACTGTTCTCAGAACCACAGAATCCTGCCTATGACTGTGTCTTTGACCCCCAGTTTCAAAACAAATTTGAAAACAACCCTAACTGTATTCCGCCGTTTGGTGTTCGTATGCAGCCTCACGCGCGGAATGCAGGTCTAGACCTAGGAGTTGTGTCTGATTTTTCCAAGTTTCCAGATCAGCCTCCGTGGACCTTTTTCACACCAGAGATTCGTTTTGATCTCGCAGCTTTTCGTAAAGAGTCCACCAGCTCTCAGGCATACAAGGCATTGTATGCTGACTCTGTTCAAAATTTCCATCCTGTCAGAAAATTTTCACTGACGGTTCCAAGTCTGAGGATGGAGTGGCCTGTGCAGCCTATTGCCCTGGTGCTCCTTCTCAGATACTGTTAAAGCATATACCTTCAGATGCTTCTGTCTATTCTGCTGAACTTAGTGCTCTGGTTCTGGCATTGAAAATAATTTCACAATCTACGAAGAGGGACTTTCTGGTTCTGTCGGATTCGCTGTCAGCTTTGGAGGCCATAGCTGGCCGCAACCTTCAGCATCCAGAACTTTTACATTTTTTAAAACTTTTTAGCAAGTTGAAAGCGGATGGTTACAACATTATTCTGGCTTGGGTTCCTGGTCATGTTGGCATCGGAGGTAACGAAATGGTTGATCGTTTAGCCAAGAATGCCACAAGAGAGAAATTGTCCAATATTTATATCCCTTGCTCAGATCTGAAACCCAAAATTAACGATTATGTGAGAGACCTCTGGCAGGAGGATTGGAACACACAGACAGATAACAAACTCCTTCAGATCCGTCCAAACCTTAAGGAGTTCCTCCCATCTACATCTGGTGGTCGTAAAGAAGAAACAGTTCTGTGCCGGCTGCACACCGGCCATTCGTATTTTACCCATTCGTACCTTTTAAAGAATGAAGAAGCACTGTGGTGCATTCCATGTCATGTGCCACTCACAATGAAACATATTCTTTTAGAGTGTTGGGACTTGCACGATGTGAGACACAAACATTTTACAGCAGAGTCCATGAAAATCCTGTTCAGAGATGTCCCGCCTGATGTGATCTTTGAGTTTTTGAGAGAGATTAACATTTTTCATCTGATTTAAGATTTTACGGATGAAAGATTTTTAACGAAGTTTCTGGTGCGTTTCTAGACGATCTCATTTAAAGATGTGTGAAAGGTTTTTTTTTTTTTTTTTTTTTAAATGACTTGTGAGTTGATTTTAACGTGGTGACAGCCCTGATGTGGCCCCTTGCGGTCGGCTGGGCTATAAGCAACATTATCTTATCTTATCTTATCTCTATGTGTGTATATCTTTCAGATGGAAAGGTTTTTGTTTTTTTGTTTTTGTTTTTTTAGTTTTCTTGTACATTTCCCTATTTTTAGGAGTGTGTGTGTATGTGTGGATATGTGTGTGTGTTTGCAGAGCTGTTCTTTTGAACTTTTACATAGCTGATGCATAGCACTTTTTTAAGTGTAGATAGCTGATGCATAGCATTATCTTATGTTCTATGAAGTTGCTAAATATCAAGTACACATTTTTTTATCCTATGTTTAGATAGCTAATATGTGTCACTTCTTATCTTATGTTCTATGAACATGTTAAATATCAAATGCACTTTTTTTTATCTTATGTTCTATGAAGTAGTTAAATATGAAATACACATTTTGTTTCATCTTACGTTTACATAGCTGCTATATGTCACTTTTTATCTTATATTCTGTGAAGTTGTTAAATATCAAATACACATTTCCTTAGTCAGGGCTGTTCAATTTCTCATTGACATTTGTTTTATCACTCGCTGTAATGGGCTGCAGAACATCTGATACACATTGTTTTTAGATTCTAACATCCGTTGAGCTGTTGAGTATCTAAGGGACTTTCAACCACAAGTTCTGTTGAGTTGTTGAATACCATTTTTTTTTTTTTTTTTTTTTTTAGGATTAAAGTTCTCTTGATCCATTGAATAATTGATTCAGATTGTTTTTCAGTCATACCTTCTGCTGGTCGTGTTACGCAGCAAATAGACTCATTGTATTGTAGGTTATGCTCAGTGTCTGAGGGACACTTTTTTTTTTTTTCATCCCATGTCGATGAAGAGAGAGAGAAAGGCTGGAAGTGACCTTCGGGTGTTGTTTGCCAATGTAACGCATGGTCTCTGCTGTGTGCAGATGATTCGTCGGACGATGACAGTGTTGGGGAAGAGAGCAATGACGAGGAAAGCGAGGAAGAAGAGGAGGACGTGAAGACAGACTGCTGCAAACCAAGCGCACAGAGGAAAGCTGCAGTGGAGCTGGTAGAGCACATAGTTCATTTGATAGAGCATATAGTTCATTTGGTAGAGCACATAGTTCATTTGGTAGAGCACATAGTTCATTTGATAGAGCGCATAGTTCATTTGATAGAGGACATAGTTCATTTGGTAGAGCACAGTTTATTTGGTAGAGCACATAGTTCATTTGGTAGAGGACATAGTTCATTTGGTAGAGCACATAGTTCATTTGGCAGAGGACAGAGTTCCTTTGGTAGAGCACATAGTTCATTTGGTAGAGGACATAGTTCATTTGGTAGAGCACAAAGTTCATTTGGTAGAGCACATAGTTCATTTGGTCTCTGAGGTGTTGGCTTGTCACTGAAATGCCTGGTTTTGTTTTGTGGTGAAACTATGACAATACTAGACACATTAATTCTTTCATTCCTACTTTTCTATGAACCATTACTTCCTCTTGTTCCTAGATTCTTATATAATACGAGTATTCCCTTCATTCCTGGATTTAGAGAGAAAAAAGGAAGTGTAAAGTGAGAACTGCCACGAATGCAGTAGCAAACCTGCCAGAATAGAGCGGCGATCACTTTCCCACGTTGTAGGGGCCGTCTGGCATCCATTCCATTCATAAACACTGCCGCGCGAGCGACACAGTCATGACGTGTACTGATGACGTGACTTGCGCGAAGTTCAAAGCGCTTACCGCGAGAACCGATTTTCCGGGCTGCAGGAAGGAAAGGAGGGATTTTGTGCTGCCTGGTTTTCCGGGCTGCAGTAAGGAAGGTGGGATTTCTGCAAACTGGAAAACCGGGTTGTAGGGATGAAAGAGTTAAGAGGGGATGTTACTATGTGCTGAACCATGGCATTCATTTAATTTTTCTCGTACTGACCCGACCAAACAAATGCCTCATTTCCACTTGGTGTGGAACGTGGCCACATCATCAGGATCCCGAAAAAAAACAATTGGGAGATCAGGAAGCTAGCCTCACATCCATTTCTAGTTATCCAGTAAGAGTGATTGCCCCTTGTGAATTCACTTCATCAACAAAAGTATTCAAACTAACTCGTTTTTTTTTCCTTTTGCCTGGAGGGACACGCCCCCTTTCTTCTTTCGGACTTGGGGGTGTTTTCCGACAGTATTGATTCCCCCCAACATCTGTTCATGTTCGCTTTCTTTTGGTAAGGAGAGGCTGCTTTTTCTTTGTGCTTCTCGAGAAGGAATTTTGGATGATAATTCATGTAAATGTGGCCTATCTCTGCCTCTCTGTGACCCTCAACCCCATTATCGTTGATCTTGGCCCATAATCATTGACCTTGGCCCATTGTCGTTGACCTTGGCCCATAATCATTGACCTTGGCCCATTATCATTCACCTTGGCCCATTATCGTTCACCTTGGCTCATTATCGGTGACCATAGCCCGTTATCGTTCACCTTGGCTTCTTTCAAATCGACTTTGAAACAAGCTGCTATTTCGATATCTTCTGGGTGCCTGTGCTTGTGAAATAGAGAGAGATAGGGCGATAGAGATATATGTATATAGAGAGAAGAAGAGATATATATATATATATATATATAGAAAGAAAGATAGTGAGATATATATATAGAGAGAGATATAGAAAGATAGATGGAGAGATAAAGAGAGAGATAGATACAGGTAGAGAGATGTATATATAGAGAGAGAGAGGGAGATAGAGACAGAGATGTATATATATAGAGAGATAGGGAGATAGAGACAGAGATGTATATATAGAGAGAGATAGGGAGATAGAGACAGAGATGTATATATAGAGAGACAGGGAGATAGAGGTATATATAGAGAGAGAGATAGAAAGAGAGATCTCTCTGCCACTTGTGTCCTCAGGCGCAGCATTGTAGTCGCAGACTTTGGTTGCTCAGAAAAGTTCGTAGTGTCCGACAACCCTGGACGGGTTTTACCTTCGAAGAGAAGGTGGCGCTTGACTACCTTGAGGGGGGGGGGGGGGGGGGGGATAATCATTTCCTAGGTGTCAAGGCACCCCTCCTGATTACATACTGGCACTTCATGTTGCCGTAGTGACAGAACTCTTTCATGTACTTGTGTTACATACTGGCACTCCATGTTGCCGTAGTGACAGAACTCTTTCATGTACTTGTATTACATACTGGCACTTCATGTTGCCGTAGTGACAGAACTCTTTCATGTACTTGTATTACATACTGGCACTCCATGTTGCCGTAGTGACAGAACTCTTTCATGTACTTGTGTTACATACTGGCACTTCATGTTGCCGTAGTGACAGAACTCTTTCATGTACTTGTGTTACATACTGGCACTTCATGTTGCCGTAGTGACAGAACTCTTTCATGTACTTGTGTTACATACTGGCACTTCATGTTGCCGTAGTGACAGAACTCTTTCATGTACTTGTGTTACATACTGGCACTTCATGTTGCCGTAGTGACAGAACTCTTTCATGTACTTGTGTTACATACTGGCACTTCATGTTGCCGTAGTGACAGAACTCTTTCATGTACTTGTATTACATACTGGCACTTCATGTTGCCGTAGTGACAGAACTCTTTCATGTACTTGTATTACATACTGGCACTTCATGTTGCCGTAGTGATAGAACTCTTTCATGTACTTGTGTTACATACTGGCACTTCATGTTGCCGTAGTGACAGAACTCTTTCATGTACTTGTGTTACATACTGGCACTTCATGTCACCGTAGTGACAAAACTCTTTCATGTACTTGTATTACATACTGGCACTTCATGTCACCGTAGTGACAGAACTCTTTCATGTACTTGTGTTACATACTGGCACTTCATGTCGCCGTAGTGACAGAACTCTTTCATGTACTTGTGTTACATACTGGCACTTCATGTCGCCGTAGTGACAGAACTCTTTCATGTACTTGTGTTACATACTGGCACAACTCTTTCATGTACTTGTGTTTGTGGCTGTTTGTTGACTGTGCATGTTGTTCCGATGACGGCTGATGTTGATGTGATTTGGGGGCAGAAGGGCTGGTGAGGCGGCTGTGTGTGTTTGAAAGGGCTTTTGAAGCGGCATACCCAGTTCCCCCCCCCCCCCCCCCCCCCCCCCCCATGTATTGGGAGGGAGGTCCTCTGCTCTTCCTGATGCTGAGCTTGACAAATTCCTTGATCTTTTTGACCTGGGCTTATTTCTTGTCACATTACGCATTGACCTGGGCTTATTTCTTGTCCCATTGCGCATTGACCTGGGCTTATTTCTTGTCCCATTGCGCATTGACCTGGGCTTATTTCTTGTCACCTTGCACATTGACCTGGGCTTATTTCTTGTCACATTACGCATTGACCTGGGCTTATTTCTTGTCCCATTGCGCATTGACCTAGGCTTATTTCTTGTCACCTTGCGCATTGACCTGGGCTTATTTCTTGTCACCTTGCACATTGACCTGGGCTTATTTCTTGTCAGGCTGCGCATTGACCTGGGCTTATTTCTTGTCACCTTGCGCATTGACCTGGGCTTATTTCTTGTCAGGCTGCGCATTGACCTGGGCTTATTTCTTGTCAGGCTGCGCATTGACCTGGGCTTATTTCTTGTCACCTTGCACATTGACCTGGGCTTATTTCTTGTCACCTTGCGCATTGACCTGGGCTTATTTCTTGTCACCTTGCACATTGACCTGGGCTTATTTCTTGTCAGGCTGCACATTGACCTGGGCTTATTTCTTGTCAGGCTGCGCATTGACCTGGGCTTATTTCTTGTCACCTTGCACATTGACCTGGGCTTATTTCCTGTCACCTTGCGCATTGACCTGGGCTTATTTCCTGTCACCTTGTGCATTGACCTGGGCTTATTTCTTGTCAGGCTGCGCATTGACCTGGGCTTATTTCTTGTCACCTTGTGCATTGACCTGGGCTTATTTCCTGTCACCTTGCGCATTGACCTGGGCTTATTTCCTGTCACCTTGTGCATTGACCTGGGCTTATTTCTTGTCAGGCTGCGCATTGACCTGGGCTTATTTCCTGTCACCTTGTGCATTGACCTGGGCTTATTTCTTGTCAGGCTGCGCATTGACCTGGGCTTATTTCTTGTCACCTTGCGCATTGACCTGGGCTTATTTCTTGTCAGGCTGCGCATTGACCTTGGCTTATTTCCTGTCACCTTGCGCATTGACCTGGGCTTATTTCTTGTCACCTTGCGCATTGACCTGGGCTTATTTCTTGTCACCTTGCACATTGACCTGGGCTTATTTCCAGTCATGTTGCACATTGACCTGGGCTTATTTCTTGTCACCTTGCGCATTGACCTGGGCTTATTTCTTGTCAGGCTGCGCATTGACCTGGGCTTATTTCTTGTCACCTTGCGCATTGACCTGGGCTTATTTCCTGTCACCTTGCACATTGACCTGGGCTTATTTCTTGTCAGGCTGCGCATTGACCTGGGCTTATTTCTTGTCACCTTGCGCATTGACCTGGGCTTATTTCCTGTCACCTTGCACATTGACCTGGGCTTATTTCTTGTCAGGCTGCGCATTGACCTGGGCTTATTTCTTGTCACCTTGCGCATTGACCTGGGCTTATTTCTTGTCAGGCTGCGCATTGACCTGGGCTTATTTCTTGTCAGGCTGCGCATTGACCTGGGCTTATTTCTTGTCACCTTGCACATTGACCTGGGCTTATTTCTTGTCACCTTGCACATTGACCTGGGCTTATTTCTTGTCAGGCTGCGCATTGACCTGGGCTTATTTCTTGTCACCTTGCGCATTGACCTGGGCTTATTTCTTGTCACCTTGCGCATTGACCTGGGCTTATTTCTTGTCACCTTGCGCATTGACCTGGGCTTATTTCCTGTCACCTTGCGCATTGACCTGGGCTTATTTCCTGTCACCTTGCACATTGACCTGGGCTTATTTCCTGTCACCTTGCGCATTGACCTGGGCTTATTTCCTGTCACCTTGCGCATTGACCTGGGCTTATTTCCTGTCACCTTGCACATTGACCTGGGCTTATTTCTTGTCACCTTGCGCATTGACCTGGGCTTATTTCTTGTCACCTTGTGCATTGACCTGGGCTTATTTCTTGTCACCTTGCACATTGACCTGGGCTTATTTCTTGTCACCTTGCGCATTGACCTGGGCTTATTTCTTGTCAGGCTGCGCATTGACCTGGGCTTATTTCTTGTCACCTTGCACATTGACCTGGGCTTATTTCCAGTGATGTTGTGCACTGACCTGGGCTTATTTCCAGTCATGTTGCACACTGACCTGGGCTTATTTCCAGTCATGTTGCGCACTGACCTGGGCTTATTTCCTGTCACCTTGCGCATTGACCTGGGCTTATTTCTAGTCACCTTGCACATTGACCTGGGCTTATTTCTGGTCACCTTGCGCATTGACCTGGGCTTATTTCTTGTCACCTTGCACATTGACCTGGGCTTATTTCTTGTCAGGCTGCGCATTGACCTGGGCTTATTTCTTGTCAGGCTGCGCATTGACCTGGGCTTATTTCTTGTCACCTTGCGCATTGACCTGGGCTTATTTCTTGTCACCTTGCACATTGACCTGGGCTTATTTCTTGTCAGGCTGCGCATTGACCTGGGCTTATTTCTTGTCAGGCTGCGCATTGACCTGGGCTTATTTCCTGTCACCTTGCACATTGACCTGGGCTTATTTCTTGTCAGGCTGCACATTGACCTGAGCTTATTTCTTGTCAGGCTGCGCATTGACCTGGGCTTATTTCTTGTCATACTGCGCATTGACCTGGGCTTATTTCCTGTCACCTTGCACATTGACCTGGGCTTATTTCCTGTCACCTTGCACATTGACCTGGGCTTATTTCTTGTCAGGCTGCACATTGACCTGGGCTTATTTCTTGTCAGGCTGCGCATTGACCTGGGCTTATTTCTTGTCACCTTGCACATTGACCTGGGCTTATTTCTTGTCAGGCTGCACATTGACCTGGGCTTATTTCTTGTCAGGCTGCGCATTGACCTGGGCTTATTTCCTGTCACCTTGCGCATTGACCTGGGCTTATTTCCTGTCACCTTGCACATTGACCTGGGCTTATTTCTTGTCATGTTGTGCATTGACCTGGGCTTATTTCCTGTCACCTTGCGCATTGACCTGGGCTTATTTCCTGTCACCTTGCACATTGACCTGGGCTTATTTCTTGTCATACTGCGCATTGACCTGGGCTTATTTCCTGTCACCTTGCACATTGACCTGGGCTTATTTCTTGTCATGTTGTGCATTGACCTGGGCTTATTTCTTGTCATACTGCGCATTGACCTGGGCTTATTTCCTGTCACCTTGCACATTGACCTGGGCTTATTTCTTGTCATACTGCGCATTGACCTGGGCTTATTTCTTGTCATACTGCGCATTGACCTGGGCTTATTTCCTGTCACCTTGCACATTGACCTGGGCTTATTTCTTGTCATACTGCGCATTGACCTAGGCTTATTTCCTGTCACCTTGCACATTGACCTGGGCTTATTTCTTGTCATGTTGTGCATTGACCTGGGCTTATTTCTTGTCATGTTGTGCATTGACCTGGGCTTATTTCTTGTCAGGCTGCGCATTGACCTGGGCTTATTTCTTGTCAGGCTGCACATTGACCTGGGCTTATTTCTTGTCACCTTGCGCATTGACCTGGGCTTATTTCTTGTCACCTTGCGCATTGACCTGGGCTTATTTCTTGTCAGGCTGCGCATTGACCTGGGCTTATTTCTTGTCACCTTGCACATTGACCTGGGCTTATTTCTTGTCAGGCTGCGCATTGACCTGGGCTTATTTCTTGTCACCTTGCGCATTGACCTGGGCTTATTTCTTGTCAGGCTGTGCATTGACCTGGGCTTATTTCTTGTCAGGCTGCACATTGACCTGGGCTTATTTCCTGTCACCTTGCGCATTGACCTGGGCTTATTTCCTGTCACCTTGCGCATTGACCTGGGCTTATTTCTTGTCACCTTGCACATTGACCTGGGCTTATTTCTTGTCAGGCTGCGCATTGACCTGGGCTTATTTCTTGTCACCTTGCACATTGACCTGGGCTTATTTCCTGTCACCTTGCGCATTGACCTGGGCTTATTTCCTGTCACCTTGCGCATTGACCTGTACTTATTTCCTGTCACGTTGCGCATTGATCTGAGGGAAAGCTGGGAAGAAGCGTTTCACTTCTAGATTAATCATGGAGACGATCATGAAGGTCCCTTGGAGGCCATTGACTCTGAATTCCTGGCTTGAGGAATTGTACAGGGACATTCGTATGTCAGCTGAACGTCTCCCTCATCTCTGACTATGCTTGCCGCCACCCTTTTCCGCAGTCTGACAATTGTTTGCACAGGTAAGCATCAGAAAGAGGAGCTTCGCAAGTGAAAGGAGTTGACACAAATA
>CM065745.1:3285498-3335498 GCA_033310375.1 Conus canariensis
GCATTCTATTTTGAACTCAAAATATTCCAGAACCAAATTGTGCAAAAAAAAGCCACTTTAATTCAAACTGTGTAGAAGTTCCATTTATGATTGCCATGTGACGTTCAAAGTCATATCTGTCCCTCACTAATGTAAAAAAAGGTTTGTAAACATGATTGTGTATTTAGCAATTTATATTTGCAGAAGTAGAATTTTGCAGATAAGATAATGAAATCAAACACAGTGTCTGTAGCTCTTGCTTTACATCAAACAGTACAAGTTCCTAAGCAGTGTCTGTAGCTCTTGCTTTACATCAAACAGTACAAGTTCCTAAACAGTGTCTGTAGCACTTGCTTTACATCAAACAGTACAAGTTCCTAAACAGTGTCTGTAGCTCTTGCTTTACATCAAACAGTACAAGTTCCTAAACAGTGTCTGTAGCTCTCGCTTTACATCAAACAGTACAAGTTCAGAAACAGTGTCTGTAGCTCTTGCTTTACATCAAACAGTACAAGCTCCTTGTCAATCAAAGACTTACGACAAAACGAACATTTCCGAGTCGCCAGGTGATGAAAATTCATCCAAAATTAGTGTGTGTAATGTGACGTTCAAACAGCAAATGAGAAATTATTTGCTCCTCTAATCACAAAAATGACATATAGAAGAGTTTTACTAAATGACGCAGGAACAACAATGTCGGGGTTGGAAGTAATTTTGTGCAGCTGTCTCATTTGAAACCATTTCCGTTGCACAACTCCAGATATTCTATAACATTGTGAGTAAATGTCTTGCCAGTCTTAGTCCTTTTTTGTGTTGCCATCTTTCAAACCCTCCCACCAGTTGTTTCACCTTATGCAGACCACCAATGCCGAGGAGTACTTCGACCTTCATGCCTCAGCGGTGGTGACCTCCGACCGCACGCTGTCCCGGCTGGAGCTGCCCCAGATGGAGGTCGAGGAACTGCGATTGACCTTGGACAAGGTCGGGGCCACGCACACCAAGCAGCGCACGGCGCTGTGCCACCAGCACCAGGAGCTGTTCCGTCGATGGATGTTCACAATGTGGTGAGTTGCTGCAGTGGAGCAGAGAAAGGGGACTTTGGGGGTGGAGGGGGTGTGACAGGGATGGTGTTGGTGGCATGATGTTGAGGACGTGTGCATGTGCTCACAGGTTCTTGACTTGATTGTGGTCTGGGCTGCCGCTCATGCGTGGTCAGTTTGGGTCAATCTACATTACTTCATTTTGACTCCAATAACTCTGAAGCTGTTTCACCGAGATGCTGATGATTTCATGTGAAAATTGCAAAAATAACTGTGTGGGGACATGTCAAAATTTCATGCGATATGGTGTACTTTCAGGTGATTGATGCTCTCAGAGATGTAGGTATTTTTCAGTCTTGCGCCAGATTAAAAGAAGATAAGTGATTGCTCGTTCGTTTTCGTTGTGTATCTTGCCTGAAGAAGACCTAAGATGTCGAAATGCTTTGTGTTTTGTCTTGTGATTTGTTTGTCAACGTATTTTGGGTGGAGCTTTATCAACAATTCTTCAGATTTGTGCCGATTTCCGCCTGCAGTCGCCTCACTTTGCAATTGGATGAAAATATTGTAGTCTTTTTTTCAGGAGCAATCCATCATCATCTGATGTCCAACTGAGTAGAAGTTACTGTAACAGAAATGTGCGCCATGACTCTTTTCTCTGTCTTCAACATATTTGAGTGAAGCAGATGTATGGACACTTCTAATATCAATCTGTAAAAACTGTTCTTAGTGAATTTGGACCGGAAGACAATGGTCATGTACTGACCGACTCCATAGTGTGATAATGTCAATCTGTGTCTGTGTGTGTGTGTGTGTGTGAGTGAATGTGTGTGTGTGTGTGTGTGTGTGTGTGTGTGTGTGTGTGCGTGCGTGCGTGCGTGTGTGTGTGCAGCAATGGCTTCAATGTGTTGCTATACGGCGTTGGCTCCAAACGTCACCTTATGGAACAGTTCCGCAGTCAGTACCTGGCCAAGTTCTCTCACCTTGTTGTCAACGGTTACTTCCCCAGTCTCAACATCAAGCAGGTTAGTTGTGGAATTGAAGGAATTAAGTTGGTTTTTTTTTTTTTTCCATGAGCTTCTGATGCAAACAGTTGATGTATGTGTCACTGTGTGTGTATGTGTTGAGGTATGTGTCGCTGTGTGTTGAGGTATGTGTCAGTGTATGTATGTGTGTGTTGAGGTATGTGGCACTGTGTGTTGATGTATGTGTCACTGTGTGTGTATGTGTTGAGGTATGTGTCGCTGTGTGTTGATGTATGTGTCAGTGTATGTATATGTGTGTTGAGGTATGTGTCACTGTGTGTTGATGTATGTGTCACTGTGTGTGTATGTGTTGAGGTATGTGTCACTGTGTTGATGTATGTGTCAGTGTATGTATGTGTGTGTTGAGGTATGTGTCACTGTGTGTTGATGTATGTGTCACTGTGTGTGTATGTGTTGAGGTATTTGACTCTGTGTGTTGATGTATGTGCCAGTGTATGTTTGTGTTGAGGTATGTGTCACTGTGTGTTGATGTATGTGTCAGTGTATGTATGTGTTGAGGTATGACACTGTTGATGTACGTGTCAGTGTATGTATGTGTTGAAGTATGTGTCACTGTGTGTTGATGTATGTGCCAGTGTATGTATGTGTTGAGGTGTGTGACACTGTGTGTTGATGTATGTGTCACTGTGTGTGTATGTGTTGAGGTGTGTGTCACTGTGTGTTGATGTATGTGCCAGTGTATGTATGTGTTGAGGTATGTGTCACTGTGTGTTGATGTATGTGCCAGTGTATGTATGTGTTGAGGTATGTGTCACTGTGTGTTGGTGTACGTGTCGGTGTATGTATGTGTTGAGGTATGATACTGTGTTGATGTATGTGTCAGTGTATGTATGTGTCAGTGTATGTTTCACTGTGTGTTGATGTATGTGTCAGTGTATGTATGTGTTGAGGTATGTCACTGTGTGTTGATGTACGTGTCACTGTGGGTATGTGGATCCTGTATCTCATTTATTGATGTGTGTCGGTGTCACTGTGTGTGTTGATGTATCAGTGTGGCATGTGTCGGTGTGTGTGTATGTGTGTGTGTGTTAATGTGTGTGTGTGTGTATGTGTTAATGTATGCGTCAGTGTGTGTGTTGATGTATGTGTCACTGTGTTCGTGTGTGTGTTTTGAAGTATGTGTCACTGTGTGTATAGATGTAAATGTCACTCTGTGTGTTGAATTATGTGTCACTGTGTGTATAGGTGTACGTGTCACTCTGTGTGTTGAATTATGTGTCACTGTGTGTTTTATATGTCACAGATACTGACCAGCATTACAGAAGACATTCTGGGACATGAGGGCAGCTTTCGGTCCCCACTGGACCACGTGCAGTTCATCGACCAGCGCCTGGAGAGTCAAGGTCAGACTGACCGTCACTGGCTGGACTGAGCGAATAAAGGCTTACGTGGTCAACACTGCCCATCGCTGGTCCACACCTAACGTTCTTGTCTGTGTGTCGTCTCTGTGAACATGCATATTGATGTCTGTGTGTTATAGTGTGTCGTCTCTGTGAACATGCATATTGATGTCTGTGTGTTATAGTGTGTCGTCTCTGAACATGCATATGATGTCTGTGTGTTATAGTGTGTTGTCTCTGAACATGCATATTGATGTCTGTGTGTTATAGTGTGTCGTCTCTCTGAACAAGCATATTGATGTCTGTGTGTTATAGTGTGTCGTCTCTGAACATGCATATTGATGTCTGTGTGTTATAGTGTGTTGTCTCTCTGAACATGCATATTGATGTCTGTGTGTTATAGTGTGTCATCTCTGTGAACATGCATATTGATGTCTGTGTGTTATAGTGTGTCGTCTCTGAACATGCATATTGATGTCTGGGGTGTTATAGTATGTCGTCTCTGAACATGCATATTGATGTCTGTGTGTTATAGTGTGTTGTCTCTGTGAACATGCATATTGATGTCTGTGTGTTATGGTGTGTCGTCTCTGAACATGCATATTGATGTCTGTGTGTTATAGTGTGTCGTCTCTCTGAACATGCATATTGATGTCTGTGTGTTATAGTGTGTCGTCTCTGTGAACATGCATATTGATGTCTGTGTGTTGTATGTGTGTCGTCTCTGAACATGCATATTGATGTCTGTGTGTTATAGTGTGTCGTCTCTGAACATGCATATTGATGTCTGTGTGTTATGGTGTGTCGTCTCTGTGAACATGCATATTGATGTCTGTGTGTTATAGTGTGTCGTCTCTGTGAACATGCATATTGATGTCTGTGTGTTATAGTGTGTCGTCTCTGTGAACATGCATATTGATGTCTGTGTGTTATAGTGTGTGTCTTCTGAACATGCATATTGATGTCTGTGTGTTATGGTGTGTCGTCTCTGTGAACATGCATATTGATGTCGGTGTGTTATAGTGTGTCGTCTCTGAACATGCATATTGATGTCTGTGTGTTATAGTATGTCGTCTCTGAACATGCATATTGATGTCTGTGTGTTATAGTGTGTTGTCTCTGTGAACATGCATATTGATGTCTGTGTGTTATGGTGTGTCGTCTCTGAACATGCATATTGATGTCTGTGTGTTATAGTGTGTCGTCTCTCTGAACATGCATATTGATGTCTGTGTGTTATAGTGTGTCGTCTCTGTGAACATGCATATTGATGTCTGTGTGTTGTAGTGTGTCGTCTCTGAACATGCATATTGATGTCTGTGTGTTATAGTGTGTCGTCTCTGAACATGCATATTGATGTCTGTGTGTTATGGTGTGTCGTCTCTGTGAACATGCATATTGATGTCTGTGTGTTATAGTGTGTCGTCTCTCTGAACATGCATATTGATGTCTGTGTGATATAGTGTTGTCTCTGTGAACATGCATATTGATGTCTGTGTGTTATAGTGTGTCGTCTCTGAACATGCATATTGATGTCTGTGTGTTATGGTGTGTCGTCTCTGTGAACATGCATATTGATGTCTGTGTGTTATAGTGTGTCGTCTCTCTGAACATGCATATTGATGTCTGTGTGTTGTAGTGTGTCGTCTCTGTGAACATGCATATTGATGTCTGTGTGTTATAGTGTGTCGTCTCTGAACATGCATATTGATGTCTGTGTGTGGTGTGTCGTCTCTGTGAACATGCATATTGATGTCGGTGTGTTATAGTATGTCGTCTCTGAACATGCATATTGATGTCTGTGTGTTATAGTGTGTCGTCTCTCTGAACATGCATATTGATGTCTGTGTGTTATAGTGTGTTGTCTCTCTGAACATGCATATTGATGTCTGTGTGTTATGGTGTGTCGTCTCTGTGAACATGCATATTGATGTCTTTGGTAATATATTGATGCCTGTGCAATGTATGTTGATGTTAGTACAGTGTAATCAGTGTCTGTGTGTTATATACTGATGTCTGTGTCTTAAATACCGATGTCTGCGGGGTTTTTTTGTGGGGGGTTTTGTTATTGATGTCTGTGGATTATACGTTAATGTCTGTGTTACATATAGACTTAAGAAATAAATTTATAGGTGTGTTGATTGTTTTTCCATCAAATTAAGTTCAATGTGGGTTGTTTCTGATCTTTTTATGGAACAGACTGACCAGCCCTTCTGTGAACACTGAGAAGACTTAAGGAACAACATTGTTAACTCTGCAGGCACAGCACTGTGAACTCTGCAGGCACAGCACTGTGAACACTGAACACAGCACTGTGAACACTGCAGGCACAGCACTGTGAACACTGAAGGCACAGCACTGTGAACACTGAACACAGCACTGTGAACACTGCAGGCACAGCACTGTGAACACTGAAGGCACAGCACTGTGAACACTGCAGGCACAGCACTGTGAACTCTGCAGGCACAGCACTGTGAACTCTGCAGGCACAGCACTGTGAACACTGCAGGCACAGCACTGTGACCACTGCAGGCACAGCACTGTGATCACTGCAGGCACAGTACTGTGAACACTGCAGGCACAGCACTGTGAACACTGAAGGCACAGCACTGTGAACACTGCAGGCACAGCACTGTGAACACTAAAGGCAGCAGTGTGACCACTGCAGGCACAGCACTGTGAACACTGAACACAGCGCTGTGAACACTGAAGGCAGCACTGTGACCACTGCAGGCACAGCACTGTGAACACTGAACACAGCACTGTGAACACTGAAGGCAGCACTGTGAACGCTGCAGGCACAGCACTGTGAACACTGAAGGCACAGCACTGTGACCACTGCAGGCACAGCACTGTGAACACTGAAGGCACAGCACAGTGAACACTGCAGGCACAGCATTGTGAACATTGCAGGCACAGCACTGTGAACTCTGCAGGCACAGCACTGTGAACACTGCAGGCTATAAAGCGAGGTTCCATGTGTGAACGCACACATTACATCTTGCACACACGTAAAATCCCATCACCAGCTTTCTGAAGAGAAGGCCAGTTTGGCTGTTGGAATGGACAACACCTTGCACATAGCATGCACCTTGCGTGAGAAATTGAAAGAAAGAAGGAAGTAAGGAAAACTGAGTGCACGATATTGACTGGATGACATGGGAAATGACTGAACGAAGGACCGGCAGGCAGCTCTTCAGTCGGCACTACCCATGAAGGCCGCCCATTGCATACACGACAGTGTGGATTGTCAGCGCCTAGGGGCTTTGGCGAAATACGGCCCTTTGCAGTCGGCTGGGCTATAAGCGACATTACCCTACCCAACCCAACCTTTGGCTAGGCGCTATATAAATGCTGTGTTGTTGTCATTGTTGTGGTCACATGGTGACATGTGACTATACAACCTGTTCAGAGTGCACACAGGCTGGCTGTTCTGGACAGGCTGCCTGTGCACAGAATGTCGTTGTTGTGTTTGTATGTGTTGTTGTTAATTTTCAAACATGAGTTTGGTCAACTTTTGTTGTATATGTTTTGTTGTTGATTTTTAAACCTGAAAGTGTTGTTGTTGTGGTGGTGGTATTTGTATGTTTTGTTGTTGATTTGTAAAACCTAAATTTGGTCAACTGAGCCTGATAAATCAACCAGAAGAAGCATTGCCCTCGCGAAGTCTGTTTCATCGAGGATGACACTAGGCTTGCTATGGATGGATGTCGATTGTGCAGGTGGTAGTTTGTGTGGATTGTTTCCCTTTTCAGCTCGGGGGGGTTTCTTTTTTGTTTTTTGTACGTTAAAGGTTGTTGTTTTTTAAAATTAATTGTGACAGTTTTTAAGGAGTGTTTTTGTTTTGTTTTGTTGGTTTCTTTTTCATAAGTTGTGACAGCCCTTAACAGTTTGTTTTGTTTTTGTTTGTTTTTCATTAGTTGTTAGAGCCTATAGAAATATTTTGGTTGTTTTATTTGTTTTTCATTAGTTGTTAGAGCCTATAGAAATATTTTGGTTGTTTTGTTTGTTTTTCATTAGTTGTTAGAGCCTGTAGAAATATTTTGGTGGTTTTGTTTGTTTTTCATTAGTTGTTAGAGCCTGTAGAAATATTTTGGTGGTTTTGTTTGTTTTTCATTAGTTGTTAGAGCCTATAGAAATATTTTGGTGGTTTTGTTTGTTTTTCATTAGTTGTTAGAGCCTATAGAAATTTTTGGTGGTTTTGTTTGTTTTTCATTAGTTGTTAGAGCCTATAGAAATATTTTGGTGGTTTTGTTTGTTTTTCATTAGTTGTTAGAGCCTATGGAAATATTTTGGTGGTTTTATTTGTTTTTCATTAGTTGTTAGAGCCTATGGAAATATTTTGGTTGTTTTATTTGTTTTTCATTAGTTGTTAGAGCCTATAGAAATATTTTGGTTGTTTTGTTTGTTTTTCATTAGTTGTTAGAGCCTATAGAAATATTTTGGTTGTTTTGTTTGTTTTTCATTAGTTGTTAGAGCCTATAGAAATATTTTGGTTGTTTTGTTTGTTTTTCATTAGTTGTTAGAGCCTATAGAAATATTTTGGTTGTTTTGTTTGTTTTTCATTAGTTGTTAGAGCCTATAGAAATATTTTGGTTGTTTTGTTTGTTTTTCATTAGTTGTTAGAGCCTATAGAAATATTTTGGTTGTTTTGTTTGTTTTTCATTAGTTGTTAGAGCCTATAGAAATATTTTGGTTGTTTTGTTTGTTTTTCATTAGTTGTTAGAGCCTATAGAAATATTTTGGTTGTTTTATTTGTTTTTCATTAGTTGTTAGAGCCTATAGAAATATTTTGGTTGTTTTATTTGTTTTTCATTAGTTGTTAGAGCCTATAGAAATATTTTGGTTGTTTTGTTTGTTTTTCATTAGTTGTTAGAGCCTATAGAAATATTTTGGTTGTTTTATTTGTTTTTCATTAGTTGTTAGAGCCTATAGAAATATTTTGGTTGTTTTATTTGTTTTTCATTAGTTATTAGAGCCTATAGAAATATTTTGGTTGTTTTATTTGTTTTTCATTAGTTGTTAGAGCCTATAGAAATATTTTGGTTGTTTTATTTGTTTTTCATTAGTTGTTAGAGCCTATAGAAATATTTTGGTTGTTTTGTTTGTTTTTCATTAGTTGTTAGAGCCTATAGAAATATTTTGGTTGTTTTATTTGTTTTTCATTAGTTGTTAGAGCCTATAGAAATATTTTGGTGGTTTTGTTTGTTTTTCATTAGTTGTTAGAGCCTATAGAAATATTTTTGTTGTTTTGTTTGTTTTTCATTACATGCCACAGCTTTTAAAGAGATTTTTTGGGGTATTTTTTTTATAAGTTGTGACAGTCTTTAAATTTTTTGTGTGTTTTGTTTGTTTTCCATTAGTTGTGATAGATTTAAAGTTTTTTTTCTTTTGGTTGTTTGTTTTTCATGAGTTGTGTCAGCCCTTTCAGAGTCAACAGGTTTAGAAAAAGGAAAAAGGTTATATTCTCACAGTCTTAACACTGAAGAGGCAGTGAACTGTTCAAGGTTCGTCAAGTCTTGGGCGTGGCATGACGGAAAGTAGAGGTTGGAGAATATACAAAAAAAATGAAGAAAAAAAAGAAAAAACAAAACTCTTGCAGATTGCAATTATTCCACAGTCATGAATCTGTGCAAAGATCCTGCAACTTGTACACCTTTGCTTTTCTTTTCTTTCCCCCCGACAGACAATGAAGATGTCTACCTGGTGGTCCACAACCTGGATGGGGCCACGCTAAGAGGGGAGACAACCCAGAACGTGCTGAGCCTGTTGGCGCAGGTCCGCGGGGTTCACCTTCTGGCCTCCGTCGACCACATCAACGCTCCACTCAGTGAGTCGAATTGATCACATTAGCGCTCCGCTCAGTGACTAGAATTGATCACATGAACAATCCGCTCAGTGAGTAGAATTGATCACATCAACGCCCCATTCAGTGAGTAGAATTGATCACATTAGCGCTCCACTCAGTGAGTAGAATTGATCACCTCAACGTTCAACTCAGCTCAGTGAGTAGAATTGATCACATAACCGCTTCACCCACTGAGTAGAATTGATCACATCAATGCTCAGCTCAGTGAGTAGAATTGTTCACATTAGCGCTCCGCTCAGTGACTAGAATTGATCACATGAACACTCCACTCACTGAGTAGAATTGATCACATCAACACTCCTCAGTGAGCAGAATTGATAACATCAGTGCTCCGCTCAGTGAGTAGGATTGATCACATCAATTCTCCGGTCAGTGAGCTGAATTGATCACATCAGTGCTCCGCTCAGTGAGCAGAATTGATCACATCACCGCTCCACTAAGTGAATAGAATTGGTTACATCAACACTCCGCTCAGTGAGCAGAATTGATCATATCAATGCTCTGCTCACTGAGTAGAATGGATCACATCAACTGTCCACTCAGTGAGTAGAATTGATCACAGCAGGGCACCGCTCAGTGAGTAGAATTGATCACATCAGTGCTCCATTCAGTGAATATAAATTGATCACATCAATGCTCCGCTTAGTGAGCAGAACTGATCACATCAACGCTCCACTCAGTGTGTAGAATTGATCACATCAACTCTCTGCTATGTGAGTAGAATCTATCACATCAACACTTTGCTCAGTGAGTAGAATTGATCACATCAACGCTCCGCTCAGTGAGCAGAATTGATCATATCAATGCTCCGCTCACTGAGTAGAATGGATCACATCAATGCTGTGCTCAGTGAGTAGAATTGATCACATCAGTGCTCTGCTCAGTGAATAGAATTGATCACATAAACGCTCCACTCAGTGAGTGGAATTGATCACATCAACGCTCCACTCAGTGAGTAGAATTGATCACATCAACGCTCCGCTCAGTGAGTATAATTGATAACATCAATGCTCCACTCAGTGAGTAGAATTGATCACATCAACGCTCCGCTCAGTGAGTAGAATTGATAACATCAGTGCTGCACTCAGTGAGTAGAATTGATCACATCAACGCTCAGCTCAGTGAGTAGAATTGATAACATCAGCGCTCCACTCAGTGAGTAGAACTGATCACATCAATACTCAGCTCAGTGAGTAGAATTGATAAAATCAGTGCTCCACTCAGTGAGTAGAATTGATAACATCATGCTCTGCTTAGTGAGTAGAACTGATCACATCAATGCTCTGCTCAGTGAGTAGAATTGATAACATCAATGCTCCACTCAGTGAGTAGAATTGATTACATCAATGCTCTGCTCAGTGAGGAGCTAACCTACAGCACTGAAGATAGCAGAATTACGTGAGAACAACAACAGGATTACAGAGCTAACCTACAGCACTGAAGATAGCAGAATTACGTGAGAACAACAACAGGATTACAGAGCTAAACCTACAGCACTGAAGATAACAGAATTACATGAGAACAACAGCAGGATTACAAAGCTAAACCTACAGCACTGAAGATAGCAGAATTACGTGAGAACAACAGCAGGATCACAGAGCTAACCTACAGCACTGAAGGTAACAGAATTACATGAGAACAACAGCAGGATTACAAAGCTAAACCTACAGCACTGAAGATAGCAGAATTACGTGAGAACAACAGCAGGATTACAGAGCTAAACCTACAGCACTGAAGATAGCAGAATTACGTGAGAACAACAGCAGGATTACAGAGCTAAACCTACAGCACTGAAGATAACAGAATTAGGTGAGAACAACAGTGAAATTTGTCCTGCAGGAAAGATGATGTAAATAGCTCTGTCCCTCCGCATGTGTCTCCCCACCGCTCCCCCACCATGCTCTTTATCAGTTTGTAGTTGTAAGTCACATATGTGAGTCATTCAGGCGATCACCTTTCTCGTGAAATGTTTGTGGTTGTAATCACATATGTGAGTCATGCAGGTGATCGCCTTACTTGTTAAATGTTTGTAGTTGTAATCACATTTGTGAGTCATTCAGGCGATCACCTTTCTCGTTAAATGTTTGTGGGTGTAATCACATATGTGAGTCATGCAGGTGATCACCTTACTTGTGAAATGTTTGTAGTTGTAATCACATTTGTGAGTCATGCAGGCGATCGCCTTTCTCGTTAAATGTTTGTAGTTTTAATCACATTTGTGATTCATGCAGGCGATCGCCTTACTTGTTAAATGTTTGTAGATTTAATCACATATGTGAGTTATGCAGGCGATCACCTTTCTTGTTAAATGTTTGTGTTTTAATCACATTTGTGAGTCATGCAGTCGATCGCCTCTCTCGTTAAATGTTTGTAGTTATAATCACATATGTTAGTCATGCAGGCGATCGCCTTTCTCGTTAAATGTTTGTAGTTGTAATCACATTTGTGAGTCATGCAGGCGATCACCTTTCTCGTTAAATGTTTGTAGTTGTAATCACATTTGTGAGTCATGCAGGCGATCACCTTTCTCGTTAAATGTTTGTAGTTGTAATCACATATGTGAGTCATGCAGGTGATCGCCTTTCTCGTTAAATGTTTGTAGTTGTAATCACATTTGTGAGTCATGCAGGCGACCGCCTTTCTCGTTAAATGTTTGTGGGTGTAATCACATATGTGAGTCATGCAGGCGATCACCTTTCTCGTTAAATGTTTGTAGTTGTAATCACATATGTGATTCATGCAGGCGATCGCCTTTCTCGTTAAATGTTTGTAGTTGTAATCACATATGTGAGTCATGCAGGCGATCACCTTTCTCGTTAAATGTTTGTAGTTGTAATCACATATGTGATTCATGCAGGCGATCGCCTTTCTCGTTAAATGTTTGTAGTTGTAATCACATATGTGAGTCATGCAGGCGATCGCCTTTCTCGTTAAATATTTGCCCGCCCTCAGTGGTGGTTCTCCACCCTGCTATGTCTGTGGGGGGACTTTGTGTTCCTCACTGTCAGGAGAGTGTCGCTGGGTGGCTGTGATCTAGCCCCAGCTCCATGTGTGGGGGGACTTTGTGTTCCTCACTGTCAGGAGAGTGATGCTGGGTGGCCGTGATCAAGCCCCAGCTCCATGTGTGGAGGGACTTTGTGTTCCTCACTGTCAGGAGAGTGTCGCTGGGTGGCCGTGATCTAGCCCCAGCTCCATGTGTGGGGGGACTTTGTGTTCCTCACTGTCAGGAGAGTGATGCTGGGTGGATGTGATCTTGCCCCAGCTCCATGTGTCTGCTTCAGTCTGGGACCAGACCAGGTTGAGCCGTTTCCAGTGGGCGTGGCAGGACGTGACGACCTACACCCGGTACCTGTCGGAGACCTCCTATGAACACTCCCTGCTCCTTCAGCAGTCCGGGGGCCTAGCCCTGCGGTCCCTGGCTCACGTCATGCGCAGTCTCACGCCCAACGCCCGCAGGATCTTTGAGCTGCTGGCCCAGCACCAAGTGGACAACGCTGACCACTCCGCGTTTATCGGTCAGTTTCGGGGTCAGGGGGAGTGTGTTTATGAGGAGGTGCGGGGAGAGGTAAGGCGGGGGAGGGGGTGGGTGGAGTGGAGACGGCAGATGGATGCAGTGGCTTTTGATTTTATGGTCTGTCTGTGTGAGGAAAGCTGGTGGCTGTATTTTTATTGGTCAGTTTTTTTCTGTCGGGAGGGTGTGGGGGGGAGGTGGGTGATTTTATCAGTCAGTCAGTGTATGGAAATTTGGTTGCTTAGAATTTATTAGTCAGTTTTCTTTGGGAGATGTTGGTAGCTTTGGTTTTACTGGTAATGTGTGTATGGGATGTTGATAGCTTTGGTTTTACTGGTAATGTCTGTATGGGATGTTGGTGGCTTTGGTTTGATAGGAAATGTGTGTATGAGATGTTGTGCTTTACTAGTAATGTGTGTATGGGATGTTGGCAGCTTTGGTTTTTCTGGTAATGTGTGTATGAGATGTTGGCAGCTTTGGTTTTACTGGTAATGTGTGTATAGGATGTTGGCAGCTTTGGTTTGATAGGTAATGTGTGTTATATGGGATGTTGGCAGCTTTGATTTGATAGGTAATGTGTGTATGGGATGTTGGCAGCTTTGGTTTTACTGGTAATGTGTGTATGGGATGTTGGCAGCTTTGGTTTTACAGGTAATGTGTGTATGGGATGTTGATAGCTTTGGTTTTACAGGTAATGTGTGTATGGGATGTTGGCAGCTTTGGTTTTACAGGTAATGTTGGTAGCTTTGGTTTTACAGGTAATGTGTGTATGAGATGTTGGCAGCTTTGGTTTGATAGGTAATGTGTGTATGGGATGTTGGCAGCTTTGGTTTGATAGGTAATGTGTGTATGGGATGTTGGCAGCTTTGGTTAGATAGGTAATGTGTGTATGAGATGTTGGCAGCTTTGGTTTGATAGGTAATGTATGTATGGGATGTTGGCAGCTTTGGTTTGATAGGTAATGTGTGTATGAGATGTTGGCAGCTTTGGTTTGATAGGTAATGTGTGCGTGTGGAAGGGATGCTGGTTGCTTTCATTTTACTGCTCAGTTTGTGAGGGGTATGTGGGACACTTCGATTTTATTTGTCAGTGTGATATAACTTGATTTTATTTGTCAGTGTGATATAACTTGATTTTATTTGTCAGTTTGATATAACTTGATTTTATTTGTCAGTGTGATATAACTTGATTTTATTTGTCAGTGTGATGTAACTTGATTTTATTTGTCAGAGAATGTAAATATGTTTGTTCACGACCACCCATCTTATTTTGCACGAAAACCCCCCTTTTCACATACAAATCACGTCCATCTCATGCTACTTTTTGCCAAAATTAACACCTGTTTTCTAAACAAAATTAACACGCAAAACCTCTAAAAATCGACGAAATCAGTACATTAAAATGGGGGGCTTGCGTGCTAGATAAGATTTGGTGATCGGGAACAAACATATTTACATTCTCTCCCTCAGCTATTAACGTCCGCGGGACCGGCTCCTTACTACTTTTTTAGTATGTTCTTCTACTTCCAGCACTATTAATAAATCAGAACAAACAACTAACCTTCCATCTTGATTAGTTATTTTTACATCTAATGAATTTATAGCCCCCTCAATTAATTCTTTAAATTGACTGTTTCCATCAAACGTATATAGCTGATAATCGCAAAACCCCGCCCTAATTGACGGCAGCACTCTCAGAACTGTAGACGGATAGCCATTAAACAAATTAGTATTTGTTTTTAACTGTTGTAAATGGACATACAACATTGGATTCACAGAAAAATCAGAAGGTTTATTACCTTCAAATTGATAGATGTCTTCTCTTGTGCTAAATCTATAATCTTTGTAGCCCAAGATTTTAGCTAGGTCCCTAGGAAAAGTGTACTCTCTTCTTTCTTCGGTGGAAATGCATAGTAATTCTGAGGCCTGCTTTGGATAATCCGGGCCGATTTTGATTTTGTTATTGATTATGCAATCTCGTCTGCAAAATAAACCCACCATGAGCGGGGACGCCAGAAAAATACAACCCCTGGCAAGAATACTTAATCGCAACCTGCCAGATAGTAGCGATCAAGACATTGATTTTATAGAGGAAGAGATGAGTGTTACGAATGCTAGAAGCGTTCGGCAGAGTGTAACATATGCTATAAAAAAAATTCCGGAGTATCTTCGAATTGAGCCGCCGGTAAAAGTAATGTTATTTGTTCTGATTAACTATAAAAAGCTTAACGGCAATATAAGAAGTGTCTGGATCTCAACCAGGCAAAAAGCCATTTCTAGTCATTACGATTGTAATTCTGATTGGATAGATTATATGGTTATGAATTTTGACAATGCGATTAATAACGCAAACCTACAGAGATATGGCTGGTCTGGAGGGCGGGTCCTTAAGATCAAGCTGAGGCAGTCACGACCTTCTAGATCTATCTATATTCCTATACTCGATAGCACTTATCTTTCCTTGTCAACAGAATTGTTCGTAAGGCGCGAGGGCAAAACACAAAATCCCAACATTGATTCTATTCTGCTGGAAGAGAGAAGACGCGCAGTCTTAAACATACAAAATTCTGACAACATGTGCTTCATGTGGTGCGTTTTGGCACATCTGCATCCTGCCACAGCGAACACAGAAAAAGTCTCTAGCTACAAACAATATCGACACGAGCTGAACATTGAAGGTATAGAGTTTCCGGTAGACATAGACGACATTCCTCAATTTGAAGAACAAAACAATCCAATCACGGTAAACGTATATCTGTGGTCTGACTTCTTCTATCTACTGCCGGTGCAAGTCTCCATAAATGCTCCTATTTTTGGCGAGTCGCATCAGAACCATGTAGACCTGATATTAATTAGCGATGGCAAGAAGCGTCATTATGTATTGATCAGAGCATCAAGCAGCCTTATGGATGGTACACTAACAGACATTCATAAGCTGGATTTCTGTAGGAGCTGTATGGACGTAATCTCACTTGCAGAAGCGGCTGTCCCTCATAAGCGCTGCTGTAAGAGTATTGTGGGCAGTGAGCCCAACCGTTCTTGTTGTATGCTGGCGACCAGAATCTATGAATGCGAGAATCTCAATGATCGTGCCCAAATTTTCAGGATGGCCGACGCGCATCTCGGCGTAGAACGCAATCTCTATTTAGCAATTTGCACAAATGACCCAGTGATGCTCCTTAGTAATTTCTTCGACGAAGCTCTGAAGGATACCTCTATTTACGTCGTAACCCGCAAAAATGACCAATATACACGGTCAGACATACGCGCCTGATACTTTAATCTGTTCTTATTTATCCCAAGAGATTTGTCAATGGGGTTTGTTCAGTACCATTCATTTTTATTTCATAACAGCATTTAACTCATCACAAAACCACAAGCGGGCGCGTTTCTATTTTTGAATCTTATTTTTTTAAGGAGTGACCATCAAGATGAATGCATCGTGCCTGCCTAGCCTTGAAAATAGAAAGAAAAATCCATATGAATACTTTCCCTGCTTTGATTTGTTTTATTATGGCAGTGAGCCCGCTTATCAGAGAGAGGTTGAAAGACACGCTTTGATGTTTCCTGAGAGGCCCCGTGTCCGCAGAAATGGATATGCACGCATGTTTGATGACCCTACCTACGAAGATGAGTACGGCTGGAACAACCAGGCCAAATATCCACTTCTAATCGGGGAGAGATACGCCCCGCTTGATCCAAAAGAGGTCCCTCCTACCGAGATTAGAAAAAAAAATCGACTTGAATACTTTCCCGATTTGGCCCCCGAGTATGACCCACAGGAGTTTAACAGGGCGGCCAAATATCATGCGTATTGGTTCCCACATCGGCCAAAGATTGTCCTGAAAACAGAGCACACGGACACAAATTCTTACAGTCGGCCCGTTTATGAAGGGGAGCCATATCCACTTCTGATACAATTTTGGTAGCCGCCTATCAGCTCTATCGTGACCACTAGCATTTTTGAATGTTTTTTTTGTTGGTAACTACAAATGGATGCAGATTGTATTCCCAGCATAACTGCAAGGAAAGCAAATCCCCTAGAGTATTTTCCCTATTTCGATCAATCGTATAATGGAGACGAGCCAGAATATCGAGAGGCCGTAGAAAGGCATGCTGCAATATTTGTAAACAGACCTCCCGTCCGTCGAAATGTTTATATCAGACATAGAATTTCTGAGAAGGTTGATGAATATGCCAAACCAAATCAAGCACCCTATCCACTTCTGATCCAAGATAAAGACTGCCCAATTGACCCCAAAGAGATCCCCCCACTTAAGATTAGAGAGATGAACCCATTGGAGTATGTGCATGATCCTATTCCCCTTTGTACTACTGCCAGCATAAAAAAGATCGCAGACGAGCACGCGAGGTGGTTTCCTCATCGGCCTAGAATAGTGGCAAGGACTATTCGCAGTGGCGGATACAACCGGCCGGCCTATGAAAAACTCATCTAAGAAGGGGATCCATATCCTCTACTGACCCGATAAGCAAGCAGTATTCTTATCTCGGTTGTCCGCGGGCAGTGTTTCTGCAGTAAATTCTAACTCTAAGCTCCGCAATCCATTTTGTAGTCATAATTAAGGTAAGATGCGATACACCGGCCAGGGTCGATTCTCTTTTTTTTTTTTTGCTTGAGTCAACAATCCCTCCCCCGAATCCAATCCCCCAATCTCAAGTCAGTCTCAAGTCAGTCGAAGATAGTCAAGATAAGTAACAATCTCACTCCAATCTCACAGCCGAAAAGTCAATCAGCCCAAGCCGAAAGTTAGTCAACAATCAGCCAAACTTTAGTCAACTAACAGTCAAAAATAATACTCCGAAGTCAGTCCAGCCGAAAAGACAATCAGCCCAAGCCGAAAAGCCAATCAGCCCAAGCCGAAAAGCCAATCAGCCCAATCAGCTAAACTTTAGTTCGACTAAAGTCTAAAATCATTTCGACTGCTTCGAACGTTATTTGACTGTTTTTTTTTTTTTACTGTTAATCAACAATCCTCCAAACTTTAGTCAACAATCCTCCAAACTTTAGTCAACAATCTCCCGAAGTCAACAATCTCCCGAAGTCAACAATCCTCCAAACTTTAGTCAACAATCCTCCAAACTTTAGTCAACTAAACAGTCGAAAATAATTCCTCGAAGTTAGTCAACACTCCCCGAAAGTTAGTCCAGTCAGAGTCAGAAGTTAGTCAGCCGAAAGTCAAAAGTCAATCACCAAAAGTTAGTCCAGCCGAAAACCAATCGGCCGAAAGTCAAAGCCAGTCAACCAAAAAGTCAGTCAGCCGAAAGTCAATCACCCGAAAGTCAGTCCGGCCGAAGTTAGAAGTTAGTCCGGCCGAAGTTAGAAGTTAGTCCGGCCGAAAGTCAATCAGCTGAAGTTAGAAGTCAATCAGCTGAAGATAAAAAGTCAATCAGCTAAAGTTAGAAGTAGTCCAGCCGAAGTCAGTCAGCTGAAGTCAAAAGTCAATCAACCAAAAGTCAACAATCCACCGAAAAGTCAATCAGCTAAAGTTAGAAGTTAGTCATGTCAGAGTCAACAGTCCCCTGAAAAGTCAATCAGCCGAAGATAAAAGTTAGTCAGCCGAAGTTAAAAAGTCAGTCACATCAGGGTTAACAATCCACCAAAGTCAAGTCAGCTAAAGTTAGAAGTCAAGTCAGCCAAACTTAAAAAAAACAAACAACCAAACCATCAATTATTTCAGTCAAGCTACCAGCTCTGTCAATCAATCCTTGATCAGCTGTCACTTATTTTTAGTCAGCTCTGTCAATTATTTATCTATCAACTCTCAGTCAACTCTCAGTCAACTCTCTCTCTCTCTCAACTTGAATGTAATTCTCAGTCAATTCTCTCTCTCTCAACTTGAATGTAATTCTCAGTCAATTCTCTCTCAGCTTTCTCTCTCAGTTTGAATGTAATTCTCAGTCAATTCTCTCTCAGCTTTCTCTCTCAGTTTGAATGTAATTCTCGATCAACTGTCAGTCAACTTCCTGTCAACTTGAATGTAAATTCTCGATCAACTGTCAGTCAACTTCCTGTCAACTGTCAGTCAATTCTCAGTCAGTTTGAATGTACTTCTCGATCAACTTCCTGTCAACTTTCTCTCAACTTCCTGTCAACTTTCTCTCAACTTCCTGTCAACTTTCTCTCAACTTCCTGTCAACTTTCTCTCAACTGTCAGTCAACTTGAATGTAATTCTTGATCAACTTCCTGTTAACTTCCTGTCAACTGTCAGTCAACTTCTCAGTCAACTTCCTGTCAACTTGAATGTAATTCTCGATCAACTTCCTCTCAACTTCTCAGTTAACTTCTCAGTTAACTTCTCAGTCAACTGTCAATCAACTTCTCAGTCAACTTCTCAGTCAACTTCTCAGTCAACTGTCAGTCAACTGTCAGTCAACTTGAATGTACTTCTCAGTTAACTTCCTGTCAACTTCTCAGTTAACTTCCTGTCAACTTCTCAGTTAACTTCCTGTCAACTTCCTGTCAGCTTTCTCTCTCAGCTTTCTCTCTCAGCCTCAAGATCCCTTAGTTGAAAACATTCATCGGGCACACCTCCTCTCAGCCTGAACACACACACAAAAAAAGACAGACCTGATAGAGAATCTATCGAAAGTTAATCAGCTAAACATTAAGTCGACTAACATTTAAAGTCTGTCAGAGTTAATTCCAGCTGTCAACAATTCAGCGCTGACAGAGAATCCATCAAGGAAAGTTAATTGGCTTGTCAGCTAAACTTGCCAGCTACAGTCGAAGGTTAAATCTGTCAGAGTCAATTCCAGCAGGCTAAAGTTGTCAGTCAGGCTAAAGTTGTCAGTCAGGCTAAAGTTGTCAGTCAGTCAGGCTAAAGTTGTCAGTCAGGCTAAAGTTGTCAGTCAGTCAGGCTAAAGTTGTCAGTCAGTCAGGCTAAAGTTGTCAGTCAGTCACTAAAATAAATGTCAATCATCTGTCGTTAAATCTAGGCCGATAAACAACGTTTAATTAATTAATTAATTTCGGTCAAATAAAATTATCTCCAGTATTTAAAATATGTACTAGTTAAAATTTAACAGCTTTAGCATATAAATTTTAACTAGTACATATTTTAAATACTGGAGATAATTTTATTTGACCGAAATTAATTAATTAATTAAACGTTGTTTATCGGCCTAGATTTAACGACAGATGATTGACATTTATTTTAGTGACTGACTGACAACTTTAGCCTGACTGACTGACAACTTTAGCCTGACTGACTGACAACTTTAGCCTGACTGACTGACAACTTTAGCCTGACAACTTTAGCCTGACTGACTGACAACTTTAGCCTGACTGACTGACAACTTTAGCCTGACTGACAACTTTAGCCTGACTGACTGACAACTTTAGCCTGACTGACAACTTTAGCCTGACTGACAACTTTAGCCTGCTGGAATTGACTCTGACAGATTTAACCTTCGACTGTAGCTGGCAAGTTTAGCTGACAAGCCAATTAACTTTCCTTGATGGATTCTCTGTCAGCGCTGAATTGTTGACAGCTGGAATTAACTCTGACAGACTTTAAATGTTAGTCGACTTAATGTTTAGCTGATTAACTTTCGATAGATTCTCTATCAGGTCTGTCTTTTTTTGTGTGTGTGTTCAGGCTGAGAGGAGGTGTGCCCGATGAATGTTTTCAACTAAGGGATCTTGAGGCTGAGAGAGAAAGCTGAGAGAGAAAGCTGACAGGAAGTTGACAGGAAGTTAACTGAGAAGTTGACAGGAAGTTAACTGAGAAGTTGACAGGAAGTTAACTGAGAAGTACATTCAAGTTGACTGACAGTTGACTGACAGTTGACTGACAGTTGACTGAGAAGTTGACTGAGAAGTTGACTGAGAAGTTGACTGACAGTTGACTGAGAAGTTAACTGAGAAGTTAACTGAGAAGTTGAGAGGAAGTTGATCGAGAATTACATTCAAGTTGACAGGAAGTTGACTGAGAAGTTGACTGACAGTTGACAGGAAGTTAACAGGAAGTTGATCAAGAATTACATTCAAGTTGACTGACAGTTGAGAGAAAGTTGACAGGAAGTTGAGAGAAAGTTGACAGGAAGTTGAGAGAAAGTTGACAGGAAGTTGATCGAGAAGTACATTCAAACTGACTGAGAATTGACTGACAGTTGACAGGAAGTTGACTGACAGTTGATCGAGAATTTACATTCAAGTTGACAGGAAGTTGACTGACAGTTGATCGAGAATTACATTCAAACTGAGAGAGAAAGCTGAGAGAGAATTGACTGAGAATTACATTCAAACTGAGAGAGAAAGCTGAGAGAGAATTGACTGAGAATTACATTCAAGTTGAGAGAGAGAGAATTGACTGAGAATTACATTCAAGTTGAGAGAGAGAGAGTTGACTGAGAGTTGACTGAGAGTTGATAGATAAATAATTGACAGAGCTGACTAAAAATAAGTGACAGCTGATCAAGGATTGATTGACAGAGCTGGTAGCTTGACTGAAATAATTGATGGTTTGGTTGTTTGTTTTTTTTAAGTTTGGCTGACTTGACTTCTAACTTTAGCTGACTTGACTTTGGTGGATTGTTAACCCTGACGTGACTGACTTTTTAACTTCGGCTGACTAACTTTTATCTTCGGCTGATTGACTTTTCGGGGGACTGTTGACTCTGACATGACTAACTTCTAACTTTAGCTGATTGACTTTTCGGTGGATTGTTGACTTTTGGTTGATTGACTTTTGACTTCAGCTGATTGACTTCGGCTGGACTACTTCTAACTTTAGCTGATTGACTTTTTATCTTCAGCTGATTGACTTCTAACTTCAGCTGATTGACTTTCGGCCGGACTAACTTCTAACTTCGGCCGGACTAACTTCTAACTTCGGCCGGACTGACTTTCGGGTGATTGACTTTCGGCTGACTGACTTTTTGGTTGATTGGCTTTGACTTTCGGCTGATTGGTTTTCGGCTGGACTAACTTTTGGTGATTGACTTTTGACTTTCGGCTGACTAACTTCTGACTCTGACTGGACTAACTTTCGGGGAGTGTTGACTAACTTCGAGGAATTATTTTCGACTGTTTAGTTGACTAAAGTTTGGAGGATTGTTGACTAAAGTTTGGAGGATTGTTGACTTCGGGAGATTGTTGACTTCGGGAGATTGTTGACTAAAGTTTGGAGGATTGTTGACTAAAGTTTGGAGGATTGTTGATTAACAGTAAAAAAAAAAACCAGTCAAATAACGTTCGAGAAGCAGTCGAAATGATTTTAGACTTTAGTCGAACTAAAGTTTAGCTGATTGGGCTGATTGGCTTTTCGGCTTGGGCTGATTGGCTTTTCGGCTTGGGCTGATTGTCTTTTCGGCTGGACTGACTTCGGAGTATTATTTTTGACTGTTAGTTGACTAAAGTTTGGCTGATTGTTGACTAACTTTCGGCTTGGGCTGTTTGACTTTTCGGCTGTGAGATTGGAGTGAGATTGTTAATTATCTTGACTATCTTCGACTGACTTGAGACTGACTTGAGATTGGGGGATTGGATTCGGGGGAGGGATTGTTGACTCAAGCAAAAAAAAAATAATAAGAGAATCGACCCTGGCCGGTGTATCGCATCTTACCTTAATTATGACTACAAAATGGATTGCGGAGCTTAGAGTTAGAATTTACTGCAGAAACACTGCCCGCGGACAACCGAGATAAGAATACTGCTTGCTTATCGGGTCAGTAGAGGATATGGATCCCCTTCATAGATGAGTTTTTCATAGGCCGGCCGGTTGTATCCGCCACTGCGAATAGTCCTTGCCACTATTCTAGGCCGATGAGGAAACCACCTCGCGTGCTCGTCTGCGATCTTTTTTATGCTGGCAGTAGTACAAAGGGGAATAGGATCATGCACATACTCCAATGGGTTCATCTCTCTAATCTTAAGTGGGGGGATCTCTTTGGGGTCAATTGGGCAGTCTTTATCTTGGATCAGAAGTGGATAGGGTGCTTGATTTGGTTTGGCATATTCATCAACCTTCTCAGAAATTCTATGTCTGATATAAACATTTCGACGGACGGGAGGTCTGTTTACAAATATTGCAGCATGCCTTTCTACGGCCTCTCGATATTCTGGCTCGTCTCCATTATACGATTGATCGAAATAGGGAAAATACTCTAGGGGATTTGCTTTCCTTGCAGTTATGCTGGGAATACAATCTGCATCCATTTGTAGTTACCAACAAAAAAAACATTCAAAAATGCTAGTGGTCACGATAGAGCTGATAGGCGGCTACCAAAATTGTATCAGAAGTGGATATGGCTCCCCTTCATAAACGGGCCGACTGTAAGAATTTGTGTCCGTGTGCTCTGTTTTCAGGACAATCTTTGGCCGATGTGGGAACCAATACGCATGATATTTGGCCGCCCTGTTAAACTCCTGTGGGTCATACTCGGGGGCCAAATCGGGAAAGTATTCAAGTCGATTTTTTTTTCTAATCTCGGTAGGAGGGACCTCTTTTGGATCAAGCGGGGCGTATCTCTCCCCGATTAGAAGTGGATATTTGGCCTGGTTGTTCCAGCCGTACTCATCTTCGTAGGTAGGGTCATCAAACATGCGTGCATATCCATTTCTGCGGACACGGGGCCTCTCAGGAAACATCAAAGCGTGTCTTTCAACCTCTCTCTGATAAGCGGGCTCACTGCCATAATAAAACAAATCAAAGCAGGGAAAGTATTCATATGGATTTTTCTTTCTATTTTCAAGGCTAGGCAGGCACGATGCATTCATCTTGATGGTCACTCCTTAAAAAAATAAGATTCAAAAATAGAAACGCGCCCGCTTGTGGTTTTGTGATAACGAGTTAAATGCTGTTATGAAATAAAAATGAATGGTACTGAACAAACCCCATTGACAAATCTCTTGGGATAAATAAGAACAGATTAAAGTATCAGGCGCGTATGTCTGACCGTGTATATTGGTCATTTTTGCGGGTTACGACGTAAATAGAGGTATCCTTCAGAGCTTCGTCGAAGAAATTACTAAGGAGCATCACTGGGTCATTTGTGCAAATTGCTAAATAGAGATTGCGTTCTACGCCGAGATGCGCGTCGGCCATCCTGAAAATTTGGGCACGATCATTGAGATTCTCGCATTCATAGATTCTGGTCGCCAGCATACAACAAGAACGGTTGGGCTCACTGCCCACAATACTCTTACAGCAGCGCTTATGAGGGACAGCCGCTTCTGCAAGTGAGATTACGTCCATACAGCTTCTACAGAAATCCAGCTTATGAATGTCTGTTAGTGTACCATCCATAAGGCTGCTTGATGCTCTGATCAATACATAATGACGCTTCTTGCCATCGCTAATTAATATCAGGTCTACATGGTTCTGATGCGACTCGCCAAAAATAGGAGCATTTATGGAAACTTGCACCGGCAGTAGATAGAAGAAGTCAGACCACAGATATACGTTTACCGTGATTGGATTGTTTTGTTCTTCAAATTGAGGAATGTCGTCTATGTCTACCGGAAACTCTATACCTTCAATGTTCAGCTCGTGTCGATATTGTTTGTAGCTAGAGACTTTTTCTGTGTTCGCTGTGGCAGGATGCAGATGTGCCAAAACGCACCACATGAAGCACATGTTGTCAGAATTTTGTATGTTTAAGACTGCGCGTCTTCTCTCTTCCAGCAGAATAAAATCAATGTTGGGATTTTGTGTTTTGCCCTCGCGCCTTACGAACAATTCTGTTGACAAGGAAAGATAAGTGCTATCGAGTATAGGAATATAGATAGATCTAGAAGGTCGTGACTGCCTCAGCTTGATCTTAAGGACCCGCCCTCCAGACCAGCCATATCTCTGTAGGTTTGCGTTATTAATCGCATTGTCAAAATTCATAACCATATAATCTATCCAATCAGAATTACAATCGTAATGACTAGAAATGGCTTTTTGCCTGGTTGAGATCCAGACACTTCTTATATTGCCGTTAAGCTTTTTATAGTTAATCAGAACAAATAACATTACTTTTACCGGCGGCTCAATTCGAAGATACTCCGGAATTTTTTTTATAGCATATGTTACACTCTGCCGAACGCTTCTAGCATTCGTAACACTCATCTCTTCCTCTATAAAATCAATGTCTTGATCGCTACTATCTGGCAGGTTGCGATTAAGTATTCTTGCCAGGGGTTGTATTTTTTCTGGCGTCCCCGCTCATGGTGGGTTTATTTTGCAGACGAGATTGCATAATCAATAACAAAATCAAAATCGGCCCGGATTATCCAAAGCAGGCCTCAGAATTACTATGCATTTCCACCGAAGAAAGAAGAGAGTACACTTTTCCTAGGGACCTAGCTAAAATCTTGGGCTACAAAGATTATAGATTTAGCACAAGAGAAGACATCTATCAATTTGAAGGTAATAAACCTTCTGATTTTTCTGTGAATCCAATGTTGTATGTCCATTTACAACAGTTAAAAACAAATACTAATTTGTTTAATGGCTATCCGTCTACAGTTCTGAGAGTGCTGCCGTCAATTAGGGCGGGGTTTTGCGATTATCAGCTATATACGTTTGATGGAAACAGTCAATTTAAAGAATTAATTGAGGGGGCTATAAATTCATTAGATGTAAAAATAACTAATCAAGATGGAAGGTTAGTTGTTTGTTCTGATTTATTAATAGTGCTGGAAGTAGAAGAACATATTAAAAAAAGTAGTAAGGGCTCGGTCCCGCGGACGTTAATAGCTGAGGGAGAGAATGTAAATATGTTTGTTCACGACCACCCATCTTATCTAGCACGCAAGCCCCCCATTTTAATGTACTGATTTCGTCGATTTTTAGAGGTTTTGCGTGTTAATTTTGTTTAGAAAACAGGTGTTAATTTTGGCAAAAAGTAGCATGAGATTGACGTGATTTGTATGTGAAAAGGGGGGTTTTCGTGCAAAATAAGATGGGCGGTCGTGAACAAACATATTTACATTCTCTTTGTCTGTGTGATATAACTTGATTTTATTTGTCTGTGTGATGTAACTTGATTTTATTTGTCTGTGTGATATAACTTGATTTTATTTGTCAGTGTCATATGACTTGATTTTGAGGTAGACTGATCCAGACTCACACATACACATATGCTCTCATTTTTTTTATGACTCGTTGATTGAGTTGTTGTCTGACTGATTAAGGATTCCGTCAGTATGCTCATAGAATCATGGTCTGATTCAGTCAGTGTGCTCATTAAGTCATAGTCTGAGTCAGTTAGTGTACTCATTGAGTCATGTTCTGATGCAGTGATTCAGTCAGTGTGTTCATTGAGTCATGGTCTGATTCAGTCAGTGTGCTCATTGAGTCATGGTCTGGTGCAGTGATTCAGTCAGTGTGCTCATTGAGTCATGGTCTGGTGCAGTGATTCAGTCAGTGTGCTCATTGAGTCATGGTCTGGTGCAGTGATTCAGTCAGTGTGCTCATTGAGTCATGGTCTGGTGCAGTGATTCAGTCAGTGTGCTCATTGAGTCATGGTTTGATGCAGTGATTCAGTCAGTGTGCTCATTGAGTCATGGTCTGGTGCAGTGATTCAGTCAGTGTGCTCATTGAGTCATGGTCTGGTGCAGTGATTCAGTCAGTGTGCTCATTGAGTCATGGTCTGGTGCAGTGATTCAGTCAGTGTGCTCATTGAGTCATGGTCTGATGCAGTGATTCAGTCAGTGTGCTCATTGAGTCATGGTCTGGTGCAGTGATTCAGTCAGTGTGCTCATTGAGTCATGGTCTGGTACAGTGATTCAGTCATTGTGCTCATTGAGTCATGGTCTGATGCAGTGATTCAGTCAGTGTGCTCATTGAGTCATGGTCTGATGCAGTGATTCAGTCAGTGTGCTCATTGAGTCATGGTCTGGTGCAGTGATTCAGTCAGTGTGCTCATTGAGTCATGGTCTGATGCAGTGATTCAGTCAGTGTGCTCATTGAGTCATGGTCTGATGCAGTGATTCAGTCAGTTTGCTCATTGAGTCATGGTCTGGTGCAGTGATTCAGTCAGTGTGCTCATTGAGTCATGGTCTGATGCAGTGATTCAGTCAGTGTGGTCATTGAGTCATGGTCTGGTGCAGTGATTCAGTCAGTGTGCTCATTGAGTCATGGTCTGGTGCAGTGATTCAGTCGGTGTGGTCATTGAGTCATGGTCTGATTCAGTGATTCTGTCAGTATGCTGATGCAGTCGTTGCCTGACTGAGTGCTTCGTTCGAGATGCTGATGAAGTCACGGTCTGATAGCACGATCCAGTCGGTGTGTTGACCAAATCACGGTCTGATTGCATGAGCCAATGGGTGTGTCTGCCAAGTCACAGTCTAATGGTGTGATCCAATGAATATGTTAACTGAGTCATTGTCTGATTGCATGATTCAGTTAATGTGTTGATTGATTGAGTTAGTGTGTTGATTGATTCAGTTGATGTGTTGATTGATTCACTTAATGTGTTGAGTCATTGTCCAGTTGAGTGATCCAGTTAATGTCTTGGTTGATCCAGTTAATGTGTTGATTGATTCAGTTAATGTGTTGATTGAGTCATTGTCTGATTGCCTGATTTAGCTAATGTGTTGATTGATTCAGTTACTGTGTTGCTTGAGTCATGGTCTGGTTGTGTGAATTAGTTACTGTGTTGATTGAGTCTTTATCTGATTGCATGACTCAGTTACTGTGTGGATTGAGTCATAGTCAGATTGCGTGACTCAGTTACTGTGTTGATTGAGTCATTGTCTGATTGCGTGATTCAGTTACTGTGTTGATTTGGTCAATTTATAATTGAGTTATGCAATTTTGCATTCAGTTCTTTTCTGTACAGATGTAGTCATAGCCAAGTTGTTGTTGTTGTTGTTTTTTTCCAACCAATCCATCATGAAATTGTTTTGATAATTTGATGTTTTGTGGTCTTAACCCCCCTCTAGTCCCTGGCCCTCCATTCTAACTGATTTTAACCATGTTCCAAATTAGAGATAACCCCTTTTTTTTTTAAAACTTTATGGTGTGTGTTTAGGTCTTGTTTCAGACTAGTACACAAAAAATGTGTATGTTTCTGTGCTGGGATGTGCGTGATGATGGTGCGTTGCAGGCCTGTCGTTTCAAGACCTGTACGTGCGATGCCGAGAGTGTTTCCTGGTGAACAGCGACCAGACTCTCAGGGCTCAGCTGGTGGAGTTCACCGACCACAAGTTGATCCGTGCCAGAAAGGTCAGGACCTCACTCCTCTGTGTGTGTGTGTGTATAGCAGGGTTCATACGCTCTGGAAAACATCTAGAATTTTGAGAATTTGTTTCAAGGCCCCTTGCAGTGCAAGAAAATGAGAATTTAAGAGCAAATCTCCTGGAACACTCTTGAAAACTGAGTAACCAGTCAGAAAGGTTCTGGGGACAAGAAATAAAAGTGAAGATTCAGTTTTTATTTTTCGTATTAACAGATTTTTTTCCCCCTCTTTTCTTGAAGACTGACCTTGGGAAAGCTTTAGTAGTTAAAGCCAGAGAGAGACACTGGATCCAGATGATTTGTCATTCTCTCCCCTTATGAGGCATGCGCTAACAGACTTCCAGTTCCTTTTTGGGGCTAGGGAGGACAAAGATGGGTATGGTTCTGTTGCTTCGTTGGCCGTCATCACACAGCAGTGGTGTCATCACACAGCAGTGGTGTCATCACACAGCAGTGTAGTGGTGTCATCATACAGCAGTGTAGTGGTGTCATCACACAGCAGTGTAGTGGTGTCATCACACAGCAGTGCAATGGTGTCATCACACAGCAGTGGTCTCATCACACAGCAGTGTAGTGGTGTCATCACACAGCAGTGGTGTCATCACACAGCAGTGGTGTCATCACACAGCAGTGTAGTGGTGTCATCACACAGCAGTGGTGTCATCACACAGCAGTGGTGTCATCACACAGCAGTGTAGTGGTGTCATCACACAGCAGTGTAGTGGTGTCATCACACAGCAGTGCAGTGGTCTCATCACACAGCAGTGTAGTGGTGTCATCACACAGCAGCATGTAAAGGTGGTGTCATCACACAGCAGTTGTAGTGGTGTCATCACACAGCAGTGTAGTGGTGTCATCACACAGCAGTGGTGTCATCACACAGACAGTGGTGTCATCACACAGCAGTGTAGTGGTGTCATCACACAGCAGTGGTGTCATCACACAGCAGTGGTGTCATCACACAGCAGTGTAGTGGTGTCATCACACAGCAGTGTAGGGGTGTCATCACACAGCAGTGCAGTGGTGTCATCACACAGCAGTGGTGTCATCACACAGCAGTGCAGTGGTGTCATCACACAGCAGTGCAGTGGTGTCATCACACAGCAGTGTAGTGGTGTCATCACACAGCAGTGGTGTCATCAACACAGCAGTGTAGTGGTGTCATCATACAGCAGTGGTGTCATCACACAGCAGTGTAGTGGTGTCATCACACAGCAGTGGTGTCATCATACAGCAGTGGTGTCATCACACAGCAGTGTAGTGGTGTCATCACACAGCAGTGTAGTGGTGTCATCACACAGCAGTGTAGTGGTGTCATCAACACAGCAGTGTAGTGGTGTCATCATACAGCAGTGGGTGTCACACACAGCAGTGGTGTCATCACACAGCAGTGTAGTGGTGTCATCACACAGCATGTGGTGTCACCACACAGCAGTGCAATGGTGTCATCACACAGCAGTGTGTGGTGTCATCACACAGCAGTGTAGTGGTGTCATCACACAGCAGTGCAATGGTGTCATCACACAGCAGTGGTGTCATCACACAGCAGTGTAGTGGTGTCATCATACAGCAGTGGTATACAGCGTGTGTCATCACACAGCAGTGGTGTCATCACACAGCAGTGGTGTCATCACACAGCAGTGTAGTGGTGTCATCACACACATGCATGGTGTCATCAAGATGGTGTCATCACACAGCAGTGTAGTGGTGTCATCACACAGCAGTGGTGTCATCACACAGCAGTGTAGTGGTGTCATCACTACAGCAGTGGTGTTCATCACACAGTGTGTCAACACAGTGGTGTCATCACACAGCAGTGGTGTCATCACACAGCAGTGTGTGGTGTCATCACACAGCATGTTGTGTCATCAACACAGTAGTGGTGTTGTCATCACACAGCAGGTAGTGGTGTCATCACACAGCAGTGTAGTGGTGTCATCACACAGCAGGTATGGTGTCATCACACAGCAGTGTGGTGTCATCACACAGCAGTGGTGGTTCATCACACAGCAGTGTAGTGGTGTCATCACACAGCATGTGGTGTCATCACACAGCAGTGCATGGTGTCATCACACAGCAGTGTAGTGGTGTCATCACACAGCAGTGTAGTGGTGTCATCACACAGCAGTGTAGTTCAATGACAAGTGGTGTCATCACACAGCAGTGTGGTGTCATCACACAGCAGTGTAGTGGTGTCATCACACAGCAGTGTAGTGGTGTCATCACACAGCAGTGGTGTCATCACTACAGCAGATGGTGTCATCACACAGCAGTGTCAGTGGTGTCATCACACAGCAGTGTAGTGGTGTCATCACACAGCAGTGTAGTGGTGTCATCACACAGCAGTGGTGTCATCACACAGCAGTGTAGTGGTGTCATCACACAGCAGTTGGTGTCATCACACAGCAGTGTAGTGGTGTCATCACACAGCAGTGTAGTGGTTCATCACACAGCAGTGTGGTGTCATCACACAGCAGTGTAGTGGTGTCATCACACACAGCAGTGGTGTCATCACACAGCAGTGTAGTGGTGTCATCACACAGCATAGTGGTGTCATCACACAGCAGTGTAGTGGTGTCATCACACAGCAGTGGTGGTCATCACACAGCAGTGTAGTGGTGTCATCACACAGCAGTGGTGTCATCACACAGCAGTGGTGTCATCACACAGCAGTGTAGTGGTGTCATCACACAGCATGTGTTAGTGGTGTCATCACACAGCAGTGTAGTGGTGTCATCACACAGCTAGTGTGGTGTCATCACACAGCAGTGGTGTCATCACACAGCAGTGTAGTGGTGTCATCATACAGCAGTGGTGTCATCACACAGCAGTGTAGTGGTGTCATCACACAGCAGTGGTGTCATCACACAGCAGTGGTGTCATCACACAGCAGTGGTGTCATCACACAGCAGTGCAGTGGTGTCATCACACAGCAGTGGTGTCATCACACAGCAGTGCAATGGTGTCATCACACGTTATGCCAGCAGTTGCACAGGAATAGGGACGGAAGCTGCTGTGTCTATATGTCCTTGGAAAACGGGAAAGCTCCTTGAAAACTGCTTGACTGATTTTTTTTTCATTGCTTAAAGTGTGTAAGAATTCTGTAATGGCATATATTGAGAGAGAGAGGTAGATAGATAGAGATAGATAGATAGGTAGGTAGATAGATAGACAGATAGAGATAGATATAGATAGATACATACATACATAGGAAGATAGATAGGCAGAGAGATAGGGAGTATGTAGATAGGTAGGAAGTAGATAGGCAGATAGAGAGAGAGATAGATAGGTAGGTAGGAAGATAGATAGGCAGATAGAGGGATAGATATAGATAGATATGTAGGTAGCAAGATAGGCAGATAGATAGATAGACAGTATACTTAGTACGTGAAAAGGAGTGTTTTTATTATGAGCAGAACTGAAACAATCGTGTCAAGTGTCAACTTGATGAGGAGTCTCTCTTGGCATGTCAACCTGTGTGTCTGTTTGTCACTCTGCTGGTTATATTGTTACGGCTGTTGGATAATATGTTGACGTATGTTAATGTGTGTAATGTGTTTATGTTGATGTGTGTGTGTGTCTGTCACACTGCTGGTTATATTGTTACGGCTGTTGGATAATATGTTGACGTATGTTAATGTGTGTAATGTGTTTATGTTGATGTGTGTGTGTGTCTGTCACACTGCTGGTTATATTGTTACGGCTGTTGGATAATATGTTGACGTATGTTAATGTGTGTAATGTGTTTATGTTGATGTGTGTGTTGTCTGTCACACTGCTGGTTATATTGTTACGGCTGTTGGATAATATGTTGACGTGTGTTAATTGTGTAATGTGTTTATGTTGATGTGTGTGTGTGTCTGTCACACTGCTGGTTATATTGTTACGGCTGTTGGATAATATGTTGACGTGTGTTAATGTGTGTAATGTGTTTATGTTGATGTGTGTGTGTGTCTGTCACACTGCTGGTTATATTGTTACGGCTGTTGGATAATATGTTGACGTGTGTTAATGTGTGTAATGTGTTTATGTTGATGTGTGTGTGTGTCTGTCACACTGCTGGTTATATTGTTACGGCTGTTGGATAATATACTCAGAGGCATAAAAAACGCGAAAAAATAGAGACAGTGCACGATTGTTCACATTGTGAACAGGACGTAAGCAATGTAGCTGTCACGTGCAACATTAGCAGTACGTGGTGTCTTGGCCGGTTGTAACCTCGTAACAGTGGGTGAATGTTGCCGGGTCAGCGTTTTTGGCACGAGGAGTGCATTTGCCATGTGGACTACCTACGCCACGTGCATCAATGTGAATTGCAACTCAATATGGCCCCGATTGTGGGGCTATAAATTTCCAAACCCCAAAAAGTTCAAATTATCCCTTCCAGCGGCGCCAACATAATGCCGAGACTTTCTCGTCAAGATCGTTGCATAGCAATGGGGCAACTGCAGGCCGGGGTTCCAATGAGGCAGGTCGCTATCGCATTCGGAGTCCACATTTCCACCGTCTATCGCCTTCTGGACCGCTTTCAAGCAAGAAACACCACTGATGACAGACCGAGGAGCGGCAGACCGAGGGTCACCACAGCAGCCCAAGACCGCCATCTTCTGCGTCAGCATCGACGGGAGCCTTACCAAACCGCTGCCAACACAGCCAGGAACACCGTCAGCAACCATGGCAGGCCAATCAGCAGCAGGACCGTGCGTCGCCGACTGAACACAGTTGGTCTCCAATGCAGGCGTCCAGCCCGGCGACCTATCCTGACACTCCAGCATCGCCAGAACCATATGCAGTGGGCACAGATCCACGTGCATTGGCGCCATCGGGACTGGGGCCGAGTCCTCTTCAGTGATGAAAGCCGGTTCTGTGTCGACCCAGGCGATGGCTGCATCCGGATCTGGAGAAGAGCGGGGGAACACTTCACGGATGCCAACATCACCGAAAGGGACCCATGGGGTGGTGAAAGCATCATGATCTGGGGGGTTATCGGCATGAATCGCCGTATTGGGCCAGTCATCTTCCAGAATGTGGGTCCAGGACGTGGTAACGGGGTCAGTGCTGTTCATTACATCGACCAAGTCCTGAGGCCCCACATCCTGCCGCATTTCCAGCGGCATCCACAGAACCTGTTTCAGCAGGACAACGCAAGGCCGCACACTGCCCGTGCTACGCAGAACTTCCTGAGGCAGAACAACATCAATCTGCTGCCTCACCCAGCCCGTTCTCCCGACCTTATCCCAATAGAGCATTTCTGGGATGCCCTTCAGAGGCAGTTGAACCAGCTCAACCCCAGACCCCAGACAGCAGCTCAGCTTGCTGTCGCTGTGGGCCAGGTGTGGTGGCAAGTCCCCCGAGGCAGACCAACACTCTAGTGCGCTCGATGTACCGCAGGTGCACAGCTGTGATCAATGCTCGAGGTGGTCACACCAGATACTGACATTCTGCTGTTAACACAGGGTCAAGGTCAAGTTCATGTGACCTTTTTTGCTACCAGAATGAACTTTGAAAGGACACTTTTGCGGTGTTTGATTGCTTTTTCTCACTTTCTATTACCAGTTCAAAGGAATCGTTGGCCAAATTACATCAAAATTTCTATACAGTTTGTTTTCGCGTTTTTTATGCCTCTGAGTATATGTTGACGTGTGTTAATGTGTGTAATGTGTTTATGTTGATGTGTGTGTGTGTCTGTCACACTGCTGGTTATATTGTTACGGCTGTTGGATAATATGTTGACGTGTGTTAATGTGTGTAATGTGTTTATGTTGATGTGTGTGTGTGTCTGTCACACTGCTGGTTATATTGTTACGGCTGTTGGATAATATGTTGACGTATGTTAATGTGTGTAATGTGTTTATGTTGATGTGTGTGTGTGTCTGTCACACTGCTGGTTATATTGTTACGGCTGTTGGATAATATGTTGACGTGTGTTAATGTGTGTAATGTGTTTATGTTGATGTGTGTGTGTGTCTGTCACACTGCTGGTTATATTGTTACGGCTGTTGGATAATATATTGACGTGTGTTAATGTGTGTAATGTGTTTATATTGATGTGTGTGTGTGTCTGTCACACTGCTGGTTATATTGTTACGGCTGTTGGATAATATGTTGACGTATGTTAATGTGTGTAATGTGTTTATGTTGATGTGTGTTGTTTTACTTTCTGTTGTCTGTTGACATATCACTGGTGGGTAATGTGTGTAATGTGTTTATGTTGATGTGTGTTGTTTACCGTCTGTTGTCTGTTGACATATCACTGGTGGGGAATGTGTGTAATGTATTTATGTTGATGTGTGTGTTGTTTACTGTTTGTTGACATATCACTGGTGAGAATGTTTTCATGATGATGTGTGTGTTGTTTACTGTTGTTGACATATCACTGTGGGTAATGTGTTTATGTTGATGTGTGTGTTGTTTACTGTTTGTTGACATATCACTGGTGGGTAATGTGTTTATGTTGATGTGTGTGTTGTTTACTGTTTGTTGACATATCACTGGTGGGTAATGTGTTTATGTTGATGTGTGTGTTGTTTACTGTTTGTTGACATATCACTGGTGGGTAATGTGTTTATGTTGATGTGTGTGTTGTTTACTGTTTGTTGACATATCACTGGTGGGTAATGTGTTTATGTTGATGTGTGTTGTTTACTGTTTGTTGACATATCACTGGTGGGTAATGTGTTTATGTTGATGTGTGTGTTGTTTACTGTTTGTTGACATATCACTGGTGGGTAATGTGTTTATGTTGATGTGTGTGTTGTTTACTGTTTGTTGACATATCACTGGTGGGTAATGTGTTTATGTTGATGTGTTCGTTGTTTACTGTTTGTTGACATATCACTGGTGGGTAATGTGTTTATGATGATGTGTGTGTTGTTTACTGTTTGTTGACATATCACTGGTGGGTAATGTGTTTATGTTGATGTGTTTGTTGTTTACTGTTTGTTGACATATCACTGGTGGGTAATGTGTTTATGTTGATGTGTGTGTTGTTTACTGTTTGTTGACATATCACTGGTGGGTAATGTGTTTATGTTGATGTGTGTGTTGTTTACTGTTTGTTGACGTATCACTGGTGGGTAATGTGTTTATGTTGATGTGTTCGTTGTTTACTGTTTGTTGACATATCACTGGTGGGTAATGTGTTTATGATGATGTGTGTGTTGTTTACTGTTTGTTGACATATCACTGGTGGGTAATGTGTTTATGATGATGTGTGTTGTTTACTGTTTGTTGACATATCACTGGTGGGTAATGTGTTATGTTGATGTGTGTGTTGTTTACTGTTTGTTGACATATCACTGGTGGGTAATGTGTTTATGTTGATGTGTTCGTTGTTTACTGTTTGTTGACATATCACTGGTGGGTAATGTGTTTATGATGATGTGTTTCGTTGTTTACTGTTTGTTGACATATCACTGGTGGTAATGTGTGTAATGTTTATGATGATGTGTGTACTGTTTACTGTCTCTGTGTTTGTTGACATGTCAGTGCGGATTACATGCTGATCTTCATAGCTTTTTCTTCTTTTTCTTTCACAGAACTATGATGGTGTGGAACATCTTTTGATACCAATCGAGACGTCACCCTGAAAGAGTTCCTGGAGCAGGAGACAAGTGACAGAGAACAGACTTATGCCCCCTGATTCCCTTTTTTAATTTAATGTATAGTGACAGACTGACGCCCCCTCATTCCCTTTCTGTGTAATGGACGGGCAAGAAGACAGCGCGTGCCGCCATGTCCATGCGCAGACATGGGGTGTGGATGCACCGCTCTGGCACCACGCCTGACCTGTGCAGATGACTTCAGGCACCAGTTGTTCGTCACTTTTGTTGGTACATTTGAGCCTCTTTGAGTTATCCCTCCCACCCCCTCCCCCCCGCCCCCCGCCCCAGACACCAGTCGTTCCTCACTTTGTTGGTACAATTGAGCCTCTTGAGTTATCCCTCCCACCCCCCCGCCCCCGTCCCAGACACCAGTCGTTCGTTACTTTTGTCAGTACAATTGAGCCTCTTGAGTTATCCCTGCCACTCCCTCCCCCCCCCCCCCCACCCCCGCCCCCGTCCCAGACACCAGTCGTTCGTTACTTTTGTCAGTACAATTGAGCCTCTTGAGTTATCCCTGCCACTCCCTCCCCCCGCCCCCCGCCCCAGACCCCAGCCTTGAACCTTATCAGTTCAGACATTTGAGTTTTGTTGTTGTTTTTTTTTTAAACAGAAATGGATTATAACAGTTTACTGATCATGACATGGAGTTATGCCTAGCCATAAGTCATAAATCAAAATCTAGGTCCAGGTCTCTGGGGGTTTTTTTTTGTGGTTTTTTTTTATGTGTAAACAAACCTGCAGAACCTGTTCCCAGAAAATGTTTGATTGCTGAAGTGGTTAACACTGGAACCATTCTGAGAGCATGGCTTTAAATGTGGAGAGATGAGAGAGTGAGAGAAACAGTAAGAGGTTGTTGATTTTGTTGTTGTTGTTGTTCACTCTTTTTTTTTGGGGGGGGGGGGGGGGGGGGGGGGCGGGAGGAAGAAGTGTTTGTGGTGAACTCAATGCTGTACTGACAGATACCACAATGCCTCAGGTAGACAGATGTTCACAATGAAGTAGACAGATGTACACAGTGAAGTAGACAGATGTTCATAGTGAAGTAGACAGATGTTCACAGTGAAGTAGACAGATGTTCATAGTGAAGTAGACAGATGTTCATAGTGAAGTAGACAGATGTACACAGTGAAAAAGACAGTTGTTCACAGTGAAGTAGACAGATGTTCATAGTGAAGTAGACAGATGTACACAGTGAAAAAGACAGATGTTCATAGTGAAGTAGACAGATGTTCACAGTGAAGTAGACAGATGTTCATGGTGAAAAAATTATTTTTCTTTCATCAGTCTAGTGTTGTAAAACACATGAAGGTCAATGTGAAAGTGCAATTTTAATATAGATGACCAGTCCACTATGTCAATCATTTGGTTTAACACGTCTGACGTGAGGATGGAAATTGTGGAGTTCTATGGTACTGCTGAAATCTGTTCCAGAAAGCCAGGTTTCTGACGGTGATATGATGTCAAAGTCATTACATTCTGCAGACAGTAAATCAAGTTTGGTTTTCCAAGTTTTTGATATTAGCATGTATAACTCACAGTTCCTTGCTGTTTTGTGGCCCTGGATTTAGTTCAATATCACCAGAAAGTGTAACATAAAAAAGTACAATGAAGGCAGTGTACTGGAAGATGTCATTACAAACAAGGTGCGTTTCTTCACAAACACCGTTAAGACTTTGGTACATTTCGATACCAGACAGACTGTTCCTGCTCTAAGATGTATTTAGAAAATTGAAACAACAGAGCTAGATGAATGTCTTGTAGGCAGCGTGCTGTCAGCAGTAGGAGATATATTCTGAAGTTGGAACTGTACATTCATTAACATGAAACGACATATTTCGTACAAAGATGTTGTCAGTCATTGGAAATGCCACGTCTGTAGGCAGAGTGTCCAGGACAAGTTTCAGTCAAATTTTCTGTTCAAGACGGCGCTTCGGACTCCAGACACTTTGAACAGTGGATTATTACGTTTTCCTATAACTGTTCTGTAGTGGCCTTGTTCAGATGGCTGGTCTTCACACCAGTCGCAGACAACAGACGGAGTCACGGTCTGCCTGGCTGACTCATTCTACACTGGTGACTGGGGCTGTGTGAAGGGGCCTTGTGTGGTGGGAAGGGCTTAAATAAAAATCCTGACATATGTTGTTGTCGTGGGCATTGATGGCATTTAGCAGTGTTCACCCATCCCTGGCTGTTTCTTCCTAGTTGTTCTTCTCCTTTTTCCTTTCCTCTCCTCCTCCTCCTCCTCCTTCTTCTCCTTCTTCTTCTTCTTCTCCTCCATTTTCACTGATTTACTTGGGAAATGAAGAGTTTGCTGAATATGACTGCAATTAGTCAAAGGAAAGTACAAACTTGAATGGTTCCAAGATGAATAAATCGGCTTCAAAATTAACTTTTCACACTTCTGTTTGTGTGAGCAAGAAACCTGAAGATCCATTTTTGCTGTTCAGTAATTTTTTTTTCCCCATAACTTCTTTTAAAAGGAAATGTTAAAATGGGGCAGGGAATAATGAACAGTAAACAGCGAACAAGCAGGGTAACCTTTCTCACATGATGATTTTTCTCCTGTCCCATCTTCAGTGGCATTGCATGCACGCCGGTCTTTCTGATTTCTCATCCACAGCCACAGCCAGGCCCAACCCGCCACAGCCCCAGCACCGGCAATCCACAGGGAGCCGTTCACGTCAAGCCATCATAACGCAACTCGCTATTGCTGCAGACTCACTTTGGCGGTGTTCAGTGATGCCGCATCCTGACGCCCAGTGCATAGAACGTTAACTGGAAAATGATAAATCTGTGAAAGTTCATAAGCAGTAACAGACCTGCTGCATGGTTATCCCTGATGAGGGAGGATTTCTGGCTGTTATGTCTGTCTGCTTTTATTTCTTTTACTTCTCTGTTGACTCTCGCACTCCAAAGTTCTTTTTTATTTAAATAATGTAAATATCAACGGAGCTGAAACAAACGACATCATGTAAATATCAACGGAGCTGAAAGAATTGACATCATGTTTACACACATGTGCGCACCAAACATGGATGTGTTGATTGTAGCTGTCCCTGAAAACAGTCAGGCACTCCTGATGTTTGTCCAGGTCTGAGTTCATCCATTCCAGCTGTTGAAAACAGTCAGGCACTCCTGATGTTTGCACAGGTCTGAGTTCATCCATTCCCTATTGTGGCTGTCCTAAAAACAGTCAGTGTGCAATCTATCCTTTTGTTTCCAAAACAGGATCTGAGTTTCATCCATTCCCTATTGTGGCTGTCCCTAAAAACAACGTGTCAGGCTACATCCTTGATTGTGTTCGCAAACAGGTCCTGATGTTTCATCCATTCCCTATTGTGGCTGTCCTGAAAACAGTCAGACACTCCTGATGTTTCTCACAGGTCTGAGTTGATTCATTCCCTTGAGCTGATACAAGAGTACAGCAAAGGGACTTCAGCCAGGGAGAAAAAAAAGGTCACTGCCTGATGTCGCTGATAAATCTGGTCTGTCTTTGTTTTTGTGGAACATGTGGTTTGTTGTGGTGGTGCCACTTCCCCACCTCCATCCCCCTTCTCCCTCGAAAACTTCGCATTGAAGAAGATCGCAGCACATGCTTTGATGTGTAATGAATCGTTTGCATGAGTGCCAAACAGTATCGCACTACTGGCTGGAGCCGAACGTTGTCAGCCACAATGCACACACTAACACGCGTGGTGGCGATGTCCATTGTCTGACACCAGCACACGTCACTGCGCCAGACCAGTCCATCTCTGCCGAGTTCGTCAATCTTCTTTTGACTGATTGTCATGTGCACTTTGATGATTCGCTGTCGGCTATCAACGACTTGTTTTGTCTAGCACTTCATCTTTTATTTTTGTTTATTTGTAGTCTGACATTTGTGTGTGTGTGCTGGGTTTTTTTGTTTTGTTTTGTTTTTTTGTTTCCACACTGACTTTCTTTTCTGTGTCGGGACTGACTGGAAGTCATCTTACAAATCAGATGTTCTTCTGCACCTTCTCGACTATATTTTTCCATGACAATTAACTAACTAGGTGACAGTTTCTCGCAGCAACACTTTTCCTTTCTAAAACAATTATTTTGATAGGCATCATGAAATAAAGTATTTCCAGACGAACCAAAGAGAAATAGCTCTTCCCCCAAACATTGAGGAACTGGAAAGCACCCTAACAAAATATCACCCCACTGGAGACAGCACAATCTCAGTCCAGAGACAAAGGTGGGGGAAGGGGCGTGTGTGTGTTTGGGAAGGAGGGGGAGGAGAGAGGATTGGGAGAGAGGTGAGGGGTTTAAAAAGGGGAGAAGGAAAGTGCAACTGGTCTGGCCAAAACTGGCCATTTATTCACGTTCATTGACAATAAAATATTGGTTATTCCCTGTGGACAGGTTTGACGATGAGGTATTCCAAGCCTTGATGTGTGTGTGTGTGTGTGTGGAGAAGAGATTTCTGTGAACTGAAACATCCCTGAGACAACAACGAGCACCAAAGAAACGTTTTTGTTATCAGTTATTTTCTTGTCCGTCTCCTCCCCCTCCCCTCCCCCCTTTTGTGCGTTGACACCTTCAACAGTGTTGAGTGAAAACTTGGTCGAAATGTTAACAGTTCAAGAAAAATTAACTTGATTAGTCAGTTTGAGAATTATTGGTGCTTGGGAGAGGATGCAAAAATTTAAAGTATTTGTTGTTTGGCCTAAAGCCAGTAGTCCTGTCTATCGGCTTGATGTTCTTCAGCACGGAAGGGGTAATAGAGACAGAGGGTGTGTTTGCCTTTCCCTTTCTGTGTAGTGTGCTTCAGTAACAAAGGGTTAATAGAGACACAGGGTATATCTGCCTTTCTGTGTAGCGTGCTTCAGTAACAAAGGGTTAATAGAGACAGGATATTTTTGCCTTTCCCTTTCTATGTAGTGTGTTTCAGTAAGAAAGGGGTGATAGAGACACAGGGTGTTTGTGTCCTTCATTGTAGAGTGCTTCAGTAAGAAAGGGGTCGTAGAGACACAGGGTGTTTGTGTCCTTCATTGTAGAGTGCTTCAGTAAGAAAGGGGTAAGGCAGACACAGGGTGTTTGTGTCCTTCATTGTAGAGTGCTTCAGTAAGAAAGGGGTAAGAAAGACACAGGGTGTTTGTGTCCTTCATTGTAGAGTGCTTCAGTAAGAATGGGGTGATAGAGACACAGGATGTTTGTGTCCTTCATTGTAGAGTGCTTCAGTAAGAAAGGGGTGATAGAGACACAGGGTGTTTGTGTCCTTCATTGTAGAGTGCTTCAGTGAGAAAGGGGTGAGACAGACACAGGGTGTTTGTGTCCTTCATTGTAGAGTGCTTCAGTGAGAAAGGGGTGATAGAGACACAGGGTGTTTGTGTCCTTCATTGTAGAGTGCTTCAGTAAGAAAGGGGTGAGACAGACACAGGGTGTTTGTGTCCTTCATTGTAGTGTGCTTCAGTAAGAAAGGGGTCAGACAGACACAGGGTGTTTGTGTCCTTCATTGTAGAGTGCTTCAGTAAGAAAGGGGTGAGACAGACACAGGGTGTTTGTGTCCATCCTTGTTGTGTGCTTCACAAAGTGACGAGAGACACAGGGACACACATGCACTCTTATCCAACAAAAAGACCAGCTCAAACACAACTGCATTCTGTGAAAGTTTCCAAATTTACTTTGTCTTAGTTCTATGGCCTGTATGTGGGTCAAACATTAGACTGACTCCAAAGTCACACTCACCACAGTTCAAGTTTATTTCATTTGATTCCTGTGTATTTACATAGTTATGGTTTACCTCACTTCAGGTTTACTTCATATCATTTCTACGACATTTACATGTACAAAGTTTACCTCACCTCAAGTTCATTTCATGTTATTTCTATGATATTTACATATGTACAGCTCACTGCAGCTCAGGTTCACATCACTCCATTTCTGTGACGTTTACAGGTCAGGGGAAAGCAGAGATCATGCCGGGGACTGATGATTTTCCAGAAACAAAGCATTCACGCTTCAGCGCCTCAAAGTCAAACGTAAAAGACCAATCAAAACCCAGACATTATCTCGGCAACACGATAATCAACCAAACATTACAAAGACTTTGAAATGTTGAAAAATACAATATTTTGTCAAACATTAAAGAGAATCATAAATAGGAAAAACAACAATGACAAAACAAAAGCCAAGCACGAAATGCAATATTCAGTGAAACATTCACACACGCACACACACACGCACACACACACCCCACGCACACACACACACACACACACGTGTGTGTGTTCTTTCTTTTTCTCTTTTTTAATTTCTAAGTGAATAAAATTGGATCAGACTGACCGCCAACTTTAAAAGGAGAGACAAGGGAAGGGAAAGGGGAGACAAGAAGCTGAACCCAAAATAACTATGGGGAGGACCAGAATAACATTGGGAGGACCAAAATAACCATGGAGAGGACCAGAATAACACTGGGGGGAGGACAACAATAACCATGGGGAGGACCAAAATAACCATGGGGGAGGACCAAATTTCCATGGGGGAGGACCACAATAACCATGGGGGAGGACCACAATAACCATGAGGAAGGTCTACATTAACCATGGGGGAGGACCACATTAACCATGGGGAGGACCAAAATAACCATGGGGGAGAACCAAAAAAACCATGGGGAGGACCACAATAACCATGGGGAAGACCACAATAACCATGGGGAGGACAAAATGACCAGGGGGGAGGACCAAAATAACCGGGGGGGGGGGGGGGGGCAAAATAACCATGGGACCGCAATAACCATGGGGGAGGACCAAAATAACCATGGGGGAGGACCAAATTTCCATGGGGGAGGACCACAATAACCATGGGGGAGGACCACAATAACCATGAGGAAGGTCCACATTAACCAGGGGGGGGGGACCAAAATAACCATGGGGGAGGACCACAATAACCATGGGGAGGACCACAATAACCATGGGGGAGGACCAAAATAACCATGGGCCATGGGAGGACCACCATAACCATGGGGAGGACCACAATAACCATGGGGAGGACCAAAATAACCATGGGGAGGACCAAAATAACCATGGGGAGGACCAAAATAACCATGGGGGGGACCAAAAATAACCATGGGGAGGACCAAAATAACCATGGGGGGAACCAAAATAACCATGGGGGAGGACCAAAATAACCATGGGGGAGGACCACAATAACCATGGGAGACCACAATAACATGGGAGACCAAACATAAACCATGGACCATGGGAGGACCACAATAACCATGGGGAGGACCACAATAACCATGGGGAGGACCAAATAAACCATGGAGGGGACCAAATAACCATGGGGAGGACCACAATAACCATGGGGAGGACCACAATAACCATGGGGAGGACCACAATAACCATGGGGGAGGACCACAATAACCACGGGGGAGGACCACAATAACCATGGGGAGAGGACCACAATAACCATGGGGGAGGACCACAATAACCACGGGGGAGGACCACAATAACCAGGGGGAGGACCACAATAACCACGGGGGAGGACCACAATAACCATGGGGGAGGACCACAATAACCACGGGGGAGGACCACAATAACCAGGGGGAGGACCACAATAACCATGGGGGAGGACACAATAACCATGGGAGGACCAAATAACCATGGGGAGGACCACAATAACCATGGGGGAGGACCACAATAACCATGGGGGAGGACCACAATAACCAGGGGGAGGACCACAATAACCACGGGGGAGGACCACAATAACCAGGGGGAGGACCACAATAACCATGGGGGGAGGACCACAATAACCATGGGGGAGGACCACAATAACCATGGGGAGGACCACAATAACCATGGGGGAGGACCACAATAACCATGGGGGAGGACCACAATAACCATGGGGAGGACCACAATAACCATGGGGAGGACCAAGTTAACCATGGGGAGGACCAACAATAATCACAGGGGAGGACCACAATAACCATGGGGGAGGACCACAATAACCATGGGGGAGGACCAAATAACCATGGGGGAGGACCACAATAACCAGAGGGAGGACCACAATAACCACGGGGGAGGACCACAATAACCACGGGGGAGGACCACAATAACCATGGGGAGGACCACAATAACCAGGGGGAGGACCACATACCACGGGAAATAACCACGGGGGAGGACCACAATAACCAGGGGGAGGACCACAATAACCAGGGGGGGACCACAATAACCAGGGGGAGGACCACAATAACCAGGGGGAGGACCACAATAACCATGGGGGAGGACCAAGTTAACCATGGGGAGGACCACAATAACCATGGGGGAGGACCACAATAACCATGGGGAGGACCACAATAACCATGGGGAGGACCAAGTTAACCATGGGGAGGACCAAAATAATCACAGGGGAGGACCACAATAACCATGGGGGAGGATCAAAATAACCATGGGGGAGGACCACAATAACCATGGGGAGGACCACAATAACCATGGGGAGGACCACAATAACCATGGGGAGGACCACAATAACCATGGGGAGGACCAAAATAACCATTTGAGGACCATAACAACCATGGGGAAGGACCAAAATAACCATGGGGGAGGACCACAATAACCATGGGCAGGACCAAAATAACCATGGGGGAGGACCAAATCACGGGAGATGCCAAAGGGGCTGAGAGCTGGGCAAATCGCATCTCTGACGGACATCGTCAAACAGAGTCCCCTGTATAAAGAGGCACATGAGAGAAAAAAAAAATAAAATAAAAAGGTCATTGACAGAACGGCAAGAACGCCCAAAAGTGAAACAGGAAAGTAGGCCACTTGGTTCGATTAAAACGCAGAAACACGCCCAACAGTGAAACAGGAAAGTAGGCCACGTGGTTCGATTAAAACGCAGAAAAACGCCCAGCAGTGAAACACGAAAGTAGGCCACTTGGTTCGATTAAAACGCAGAAAAACTCCCAACAGTGAAATACGAAAGTAGGTCACTTGGTTCGATTAAAACGCAGGAAAACGCCCAACAGTGAAACACGAAAGTAGACCACGTGGTTCGATTAAAACGTAGAAAAACGCCCAACAGTGAAACAGGAGAGTAGGCCACTTGGTTCGATTAAAACGTAGAAAAACGCCCAACAGTGAAACAGGAGAGTAGGCCACTTGGTTCGATTAAAACGTAGAAAAACGCCCAACAGTGAAACAGGAGAGTAGGCCACTTGGTTCGATTAAAACGTAGAAAAACGCCCAACAGTGAAACAGGAAAGTAGGCCAGTTGGTTCGATTAAAACGCAGGAAAACGCCCAACAGTGAAACAGGAAAGTAGGCCACGTGGTTCGATTAAAACGCAGGAAAACGCACAAGGGGGCTCAGACACACGAAGCGCAAAGCCAAGTGTGTGTCCCCGACGATGGAAGACTAATCCGAATAAACGATCCAAAGTGAGGCGATGCTTGAAAACGACTGTCGGCAATGAGCCGTCACAAGGAGCAATCCAAGTGCAGAACTTTCCAGTACATCAGAAAGGAGCGCCAAGTGCAGAACTTTCCAGTACATCAGAAAGGAGCAATCCAAGTGCAGAACTTTCCACTACATTAGAAAGGAGCGCCAAGCTTGGTCAGAACTTTCCATTATATCAGAAAGGAGAAATCCAAGTGCAGAACTTTCCACTACACTAGAAAGGAGCGCCAAGCTTGGTCAGAACTTTCCACTACATCAGAAAGGAGCGCCAAGTGCAGAACTTTCCAGTATATCAGAAAGGAGCGCCAAGTGCAGAACTTTCTAGTATATCAGAAAGGAGAACCCAAGTGCAGAACTTACCACTACATCAGAAAGGAGCAATCCAAATGCAGAACTTTCCACTACATTAGAAAGGAGCGCCAAGCTTGGTCAGAACTTTCCAGTACATCAAAAAGGAGCAATCCAAGTGCAGAACTTTCCACGACATCAGAAAGGAGCGCCAAGTTTGGTCAAAACGGAATCCTCGAAAACAGACGACTTCACACATACCCCCTGTGAAGAGGGAGAAGGAAGGTCAAAATACAATGTAGGGAGGAGAAAAGTCAAACTACAAGCAGGAAGAGTGTCCACAGCACTGACCAGTCATTAGTTAAGGCAGTCCTAGTGACAGAAAACAAAGAGTTTGAAATTAAAACATCAAAATCATCATCAGAACAAAACTCCTCATCTCCATCACCCGAGTCACGTTCCTCCACACTCTCACCACACATACCTGTGTTCTGACGGTCAGAGGATGTCCAAGCCCTCCAACCAGGATCAACCGAGGCTCGCCCTTGTGCTGCAAGGACTCCTGTGGAACCTGCCCGTGTTGGGAAACGGTCTGACTGTGAAAACGTTGGTGGCATGCAATACTCAGCGTCTCCTCCAAGGTTATATTCCCCAGCCGCTCTCGTTCCACTATGAGGAACTGAGGGGTCAAAGTGTGAAGAGAAGGGAGTGGGGGTAGGAGGGGAACGCTGACCTGTCTACACTGACTTCAGAATCACTGTGGAACAGATATGGGTGGTAGAGAAGGCTGTCCTGTCTACACTGACTTTAGAATCACTGTGGTAGAGGAGGCTGACTCTCCAGCCAAAACTAGTGGATTTTCAACAAAGTTCACACGAAAACCAAACTGGTGAACCACATGCCCTGTCTCACCCGTGCAGTCCTTGCACAAGTTGCAGGGAGATCAAAGGGAACATCCAGAACAGGAGACTCAGGTCTGGTGCATATCGACGGAAGGCACCACTCGTGGCAAGAAGAACAGACCGAGAGGCCGTTGAGGTCGCAGACGGTTTAGGAGCGAAGTTGAAAGAAGCCACGGCAAATGACAAAGAGAACGACAGCTGCAATGAAGAAGCGATAGTACATTTCCGGGAGTTATTGGCCAAAATTCTCTCCAGAGCAGCGAAAGAAAATAAAACTTTTCCCTCTGAGGTGAAAGCAAGCTTATAAAGGGTGTTTATAGGAATCAATAAGGATGAAAAGGGTGTTTATAGGAATCAATAAGGATGAAAAGGGTGTTTATAGGAATCAATAATGATGAAAAGGGTGTTTATAGGAATCATAATGAAGGTGATGGAAAAGGGTGTTTATAGGAATCAATAACGATGAAAAGGGTGTTACAGGAATCAGTAACGATGAAAAGGGTGTTACAGGAATCAGTAACGATGAAAAGGGTGTTACAGGAATCAGTAACGATGAAAAGGCTGTTTATAGGAATCAGTAACGATGAAAAGGGTGTTTATAGGAATCAATAATGATGAAAAGGGTGTTTATAGGAATCAGTAACGATGAAAAGGGTGTTACAGGAATCAGTAACGATGAAAAGGCTGTTTATAGGAATCAGTAACGATGAAAAGGGTGTTACAGGAACCAATAACGATGAAAAGGCTCTTTATAGGAATCAATAACGATGAAAAGGGTGTTACAGGAATCAATAACGATGAAAAGGCTCTTTATAGGAATCAATAACGATGAAAAGGGTGTTACAGGAATCAATAACGATGAAAAGGGTGTTACAGGAATCAATAACGATGAAAAGGGTGTTACAGGAATCAGTAACGATGAAAAGGGTGTTTATAGGAATCAGTAACGATGAAAAGGGTGTTTATAGGAATCAGTAACGATGAAAAGGCTGTTTATAGGAATCAGTAACGATGAAAAGGCTGTTTATAGGAATCAGTAACGATGAAAAGGCTGTTTATAGGAATCAGTAACGATGAAAAGGGTGTTTATATGAATCAATAACAATGAGAAGGGTGTTTATAGGAATCAGTAACGATGAAAAGGCTGTTTATAGGAATCAGTAACGATGAAAAGGGTGTTTATAGGAATCAGTAACGATGAAAAGGGTGTTTATAGGAATCAGTAACGATGAAAAGGGTGTTTATAGGAATCAGTAACGACGAAAAGGGTGTTACAGGAATCAATAACGATGAAAAGGGTGTTACAGGAATCAATAACGATGAAAAGGGTGTTACAGGAATCAGTAACGATGAAAAGGGTGTTACAGGAATCAGTAACGATGAAAAGGGTGTTACAGGAATCAGTAACGATGAAAAGGGTGTTACAGGAATCAGTAACGATGAAAAGGGTGTTACAGGAATCATTAACGATGAAAAGGCTGTTTATAGGAATCAATAACGATGAAAAGGGTGTTACAGGAATCAATAACGATGAAAAGGGTGTTACAGGAATCAATAACGATGAAAAGGGTGTTACAGGAATCAATAACGATGAACATGATGTTTATAGGAATCAATGGCGACGAAAATGGGATTAAAAAAAAAATACAGGAATGCCAACTGAAATATGGGATTTGTTTGGACAAATAAGGATAAGAAAAAACAGGAACAGGGAGAAATTTACAGCAAATAGTGTACATTAAGAAACCACACTAGCGGACACATACATAAATGCACATATGCGAATGTGCGCATGGTACAAAAATCCGTGTCGACAAATACGTTTGCATAATACAGGTAAGGAGGAAAAAACAGAAAAAAAAAATGTGTACATATTTTACAGACTCCAATGTTGCATTAATTCAATGCACTGTAAACAGAGATTGTATTTATATGAAATACACAACGTCTTTCCAATGAATCAGTAAAAAGAAACAGTAAACAAATGGGGTAACTTTTGTTCCCATGAGAAAACCTAACACAGAGTAACTTTTATTCAAGACTTGCACAGCCTTTTAATCTTGAATAAAGTCAGACAAATACATAGACGAACAATCTAATAGTAGGGGAAAAAACAAGCGCAGGCCAACAACTGAACTGTCTTCATAGTAATGACTTGGCAAAGATTTGGACTTGGAGGGCGTGGGGGGGGGGGGGGGGGGGAGGGTGGAGTTTGAAGATGGAGAAACTGGGAACATGAAATTAAGAAAATATATTACAGATATCCATAATACTGTGGTGTTCTCACCACCAAGGGTGCAAAAAAGAATCCAATAGCACCCCCAATGCCAATGCAAAAGACACGCGCATGCACGCACGCATGCACACACACACACACACACACACACACACACACACACACACACACACACACACACACACAAAAGTTGCTGAAAAACTAAAGGCATTATACTATTTGCATAATGTCTTTAGTTTTTTCAGCAACTTTTTTCCTCCCCACACTTTCGTTTGGTTTCATTTGCTACCCTTCACTGGCTGCTTTGGGGGTGCTATTGGATTCTTTTTTGCACCCTTGGTGGTGAGAACATCACACTATTATGGACTGTGGTGTGTCTCTATTCGACGCCAGGAGCGCAGACACAACCAGCCGTGTCTCCCTGATGAGTTCCGACCCAGCGGACGAAAGGCCTCGGAGCAGGCAATACAAATATATCTGCCTTCAAAAGGGATTTCGATGGTTCCCTTATACAGCTAGTGAAGAGTTTTCATATCTGTAATATATTTTCTTAATTTCATGTTCCCAGTTTCTCCATCTTCAAACTCAACCCCCCCCCCCCCCCTCCGCCTCCTTAAGTCCAAATCTTTGCCAAGTCATTACTATGAAGACAGTTCAGTTGTTGGCCTGCGCTTGTTTTTTCCCCCACTATTAGACTGTTCGTCTATGTATTTGTCTGACTTTATTCAAGTTTAAAAGGCTGTGCCAGTCTTGAATAAAAGTTACTCTGTGTTAGGTTTTCTTATGGGAGCAAAAGTTACCCCATTTGTTTACTGTTTGTTGTTTACTGTTCCCTGCCTCATTTCATTTCCAATTTTGTTTCGATTAAATTGAGGTTATTTGTATTTGTTTCTGTCCGTCTGTGTGTTTGTCTTTTGATCTCCCTTGCATCTTTGGGTGGATCCTCAAGCGTAGGCTCAAAGATTGTCCCCTACATTTTATACTATTTGCATAATGTCTTTAGTTTTTCAGCAACTTTTTTCCTCCCCACACTTTCGTTTGGTTTCATTTGCTACCCTTCACTGGCTGCTTTGGGGGTGGTACTGGATTCTTTTTTGCACCCTTGGTGGTGAGAACACCACACTATTATGGACTGTGGTGTGTCTCTATTCGACGCCAGGAGCGCAGACACAACCAGCCGTGTCTCCCTGATGAGTTCCGACCCAGCGGACGAAAGGCCTCGGAGCAGGCAATACAAATATATCTGCCTTCAAAAGGGATTTCGATGGTTCCCTTATGCAGCTAGTGAAGAGTTTTCATATCTGTAATATATTTTCTTAATTTCATGTTCCCAGTTTCTCCATCTTCAAACTCCACCCTCCCCCCCTTAAGTCCAAATCTTTGCCAAGTCATTACTATGAAGACAGTTCAGTTGTTGGCCTGCGCTTGTTTTTTCCCCCACTATTAGATTGTTCGTCTATTTGTTGTTTACTGTTCCCTGCCTCATTTCATTTCCAATTCAGTAAAAAGAAAAAAAAAACACCAACAACAACAACAAAATTAGAACCCAATGCAGTATGAATTCAAGCAGCATAA
>CM065745.1:3340498-3380498 GCA_033310375.1 Conus canariensis
AACACACTGCAGCTTTTACGTTTGTCAGCATAAGTAGTACAATGAAACAAAAAATGTTCTTCGTTTTCTAATTCATTTCCGCAAGATGGGCAAATGGTGTCATTCGAATATTCAGAACTTAAGAACCATTGCTTACAGTTTTTCAGACCATTAACCCTTAACCTAAATCTGGCCAAACTGATTCTGTGCCATTCATTTGTAACTAACGTTAGGTACTTTTCTGCCTGAAAAATGTTTTTGAAGGAACAGAAATATCTATATTTATCGTTATTATCTATTTCTGCATGCCAGTTTTGTTTGAAACAGGAAATGAGTCTGTCTTTGAATTCTGTTATAAAACCATATTCGGAACAAACTCCCTGGTTCAGCCAAACAATACCAAAGCCATTTTCAGTCAGAGTCTTTTGTACTTCTGACACCCAATTAAAGTGACCAGATTCGTGCTGTAACAGAAGCATTTCGTAGGCTTGCCTACATATTCTCGACATGGGGAGTCTGACTAGTTTTAACCAGTATTTGATGCATTTTACAGTAGTTGTAACGCGTAGAGAATACCTCCCAGTTTCTCCATATATCAGTTTATTTGATGTATGTAGGGGTACATTCAGATATCTTTTTATGGCAAACATGTGGACATTTTCAATCTGTTTACTGTCTTGTTCTAATCCCCAGACTTCAGCTGCGTATGTTAGGAAATGCTGAATTTGCGTATCGAAAAGCTTCCAAAATAAATTTATATCAATAGTGTTTAGTCTTCTTAATGATTTCATGATTTCCATCACTCCATTTTTTGCCTTTCTACAAACATCAGACAGAGCATTGCTAACACTCAACTTTGTGGTAAAAGCCATCCCTAAGTACTTGTATGAGTTAGTTACCTTTACTTCTTCATTTCCATAAAACCATCTTTCTCTGTCACTTAAGTAGCCACCTTTTCTGAAAACCATTACATTTGTTTTGTCAAGATTGACAGTTAACTTTAATCGATCTGCCCCTTCTTTAAGACTATTTATTTGATTCTGGAGCCCAATAACAGAGTCAGATAACAAAATAACATCATCCGCAAACAATAGTAAGAATATTTCAGCTGCACCAGGAATAAGCTGAATACCATGTTTTCCATTGCTTGACAAATCAACAGCCAATTCGTTTATGAAAAAGGAAAATAAGAGGGGGCTAAGTAGACATCCTTGTTTCACCCCCTTGGGCATTCAAAGTAGTCTGAATAACAACATTTATCTCGTACACATGCTAATACAGAATCGTAAACACTTCGTATAGCTTGATAAAGTTTTCCTTTCACACCACATTTTCTCAAAACTGCCCATAAAACATTTCTGTTCACAGAATCGAAAGCCTTTCTGAAGTCCACAAAGGCAACATACAGTTTAGACTTTTTTATAAGAAACTTTTGTACTAACGCATATAGGGTGAAAATATGATCTACGGTACTATAACCTGGTCTGAAGCCTGCTTGCTCTTCTATTATTTTTTCCTCTTTCTCTACCCACTTTGAAAGTCTTTTGTTTAAAATATGTGTATACACCTTACTTACAACACTCGTTAGGGCAATGCCACGATAGTTATCTGGCAGGTTTGGATTTCCCTTTTTATATATTGGAACAACTATAGATTTCGACCAATCATCTGGGAAAACACCAAGGTCAAACAATTTATTGAAATAGATAACTAAGAAATCAATAATTTTTGAATTGGCATGCTTCAGCATCTCACTAATAATTTTGTCCGGGCCAGAACTTTTTCCGGCCTTGAGATTACCAATGCTGGCTTGAACCTCATGCCTGGAAATTGGTTCATCGAACAAAACATCTGAGTCATCTGTTGTTTCTCCCACATGGCTAAACTCGATATTTTCCTCTGGAGTAGATGATACATCCACATCATTAAAGACATTGTAAAAATGGTTATGCCACTGTTCAATGGTAATAGAGTTGTATATGGCTGACTTTCTATTGACTGATCGAATAGTTTGCCAAAATAGCTTTGGATCATTAATCGACTGATTGAGTTTGGTTAATCTTCTCTGGTCAAATTCATCTTTTTTTCTGTTAACAAATATTTGTATTGTTTTCTTTCTTTTACGTACTCTTCTCTTTTTTCTGCACGTGATTTCTTTGAAGCTCGTTTAAATTTCCGTAGTGACCCCTTAACTGCCTTCTTTTTTCGATCACATTCCTTGTCAAACCAGTCGTTTTTCTTTTTCTTATTTCCTTTTGTTCTCATCATGCAAGAAGCAGCGCTGCAAAGTGATTTAACGAAAAGTTCAATGGAAATATTGACATCTGTATCTAGAGCTTGGTAGGCGTTCTGTAGGCTTTCATCAAATTCATGAGAACTTAATTCCTCTTCAAAAACACTAAGCAAATCGTCTGACCACACAAACCTATCTTCCACACCTTGTTCAGCTTCAGCTGGCTTTTCCACATCCTGTCCTACATTTGTCCACTGAAATTTAACTGGTATATGCCAGGAGTCAATACGGTCTCCGACATTCAGCTTACAATGTTGCGTAGAAAACATATCCTTAGACATAATGACATAATCGATCACACTAGAGCCGTGAGGAGAAACATACGTAAAATCCCCAGCAGACTCACATTCACCACAACCATTAACTATGACACAGTTGATCATGAAACATAAATTCAACAAAGATTTACCGAAACTATTTATAACATCATCTTTTGAAAATCTATGCAAAACATCATCAGTCACACAATCGTCATCATCAATATCAGGTGAGTAATTAGTCATCACTTCGGGTGTTGGTTGTTCAGATCCAGTTCTTGCATTGAGGTCACCCATTATCAAAACATTTACGTTTTCGTTTTCTGTAGCCTGCAAGATACATTCTTCCAAGTTCACGATCCCATCTTTGATTTCCATTGAATTGTACAAAGGACCATTTTCAGGGACAACATAACATGCGAACAATAACACATCTCTATCCGAGTTAAATACACATCTGTCAATCCGTATGGCCACAACATTTTCACAAGTAACATTGACTACTGAAATATATCTGGAGAAGGATTTGCGCACTAACAGAAGAACGCCACCAGAGTGTCTTCCATGATGTGACAATTTTCTTGCTGGAGCAGTAAACTTAACGAAGTCTTGAAGAATATTACTAAAATCAAAAGAACTATCAACAAAAGTCGCTGTCAAACACGCAACATCAAACTTCGAAATGTAATCCATGAAAGAAAAGTCATTAAGCTTGCTGTATAAGTTTTCCACATTGTAAACAAGAAATGTCGCTTCCTCAAGATGATCCGGCCTGTCCTACCGTGTAGTCGTCCGTGCACTTCGCCTGGGTCGTGCGTCATTGGCAGGACTCTTGTTGACAGGGGGTGACAAGAAGCGGTGTAGACTGCCGTTGCCATGCCCACCTCGTCCCGCCCCACCTTTGCCACCACGCACACCACGTGCGCCCCGTGCAGGGTCAGACTGGCTGACCTCGTTGAAGCGACGAGGGGAATCCCCGTCTCTGCTTCCGCGTACTTTCTGCTGCCCTCTGCCCTCTGCTGCGCTGTCAGCTGCCGGCTTCCTCGCGGTATCGGCGTTGGCCTCGAAAGCTGTTCCTCTGGCATCAGCGTCGGCGCGGTCGTCTCCTGCGGCTGCTACCTCCGCATAGGTTCTGGGATCCGGTCGTTTTGGTTCCACAACCAGTCTGCCTCTCTTAAAGTAGGCCACTTTCCCCTCTTCCTGGCTTCTGCCACAATACTGGCTTGTTGTTTGGTCAGGTCGTTGGACACTGTCACACCTTTCGCTTTCAGTCTTTCTCTGAAACCACGGTCTGTGATCACTGCCATCTTCTTCTTCCACTGACTAAACTTGACCACCATTGGTTTGGGTCGGCCGTCTCTGTTCTCCCCTACCCTGTGAGCTCGGGCGATGTCATCGGTTGTCCATTTCATCGGCCCCTCCACACTGTTGAGGGTATCGGCGATCAGTCTGGCACAAGTGTCATAGTTTTCAGACTTGGCCGTCTCAGGCACACCGTAGAAGCGAAGGTTATCTCGACGTGAGAAACCTTCCAGTCTGTCATGATTTTCTTTCAAACAGTCCATTTCACTTTTCATTTTTTTGACACTGGAGGTGAGTTTCCGGAATCCTTTTTCATTTTCGGCACACTGCCTAAACAAATCCCCAACGTCTTCTCTGGTTTCATCTAAGGACGAAGCAATCTCTTGTATATTCTTTTCAAGGCTGTCACATCGTCTCCCAATCTCCTCACACTTGCTTCTCACCAGTCCAATGTCAGATCTGATGGCGCCTATATTACTTTCCATGCTGGACAAACGACTGACAATAGATTCGAACCTCTCACTTTGAAGTTTGAGGGTGTCCAGTATCTGTGATGCTACATCAGAGGAGAAACCTGAGTCTGCGGCGAGCTGGGAGGGGGAAGTCATGGTAATCCTGTCACTGCTGGATTCAATCACTCTATCACTGTTTGCAGTAGCCTCCTCTGTGCGGCACTCGTTGTCTGTAGGCCCAGGGTTCATTTCCACATCGCCAATGAGTGAAGACGTCCAATTTGATCAATAATGATGTTTGTGGGTAATTGTGTGTGTGTGTGTGTGTGTGTGTGTGTGTGTGTGTGTGTGTGTGTGTGTGTGTGTGTTCGTGCGTGCGTGCGCGCGCGCGCGCGCGCGCGTGTGTGTGTATGTGAACAATTGTTTCAGATGTTGGATGTAGATCTCACTTGTAATTATGGGTTTGAAATTTATTCTATTTTTGAAGAGCATGTAGCCTATTTAGGTACAGATCTAATTTCTCTGCAAACTCTACCTTCACTCTCTCTCTCTCTCTCTAACATTGCAGCTCAATTCCTTTTAATAAGGAATCTACCAACAGCGAATCCAGATCTTCGACTGCCGTTCTTATTAATATAGTCTATATTGTCTTCTGTTTTCTATTTGTTCAAAATGAACTGATGTGATCGTCGTAGTCTTCCTTTTCTTCCGGATCTTCTTAACCGGAGTACAGATTTTGTATCTCAGACACAAGCAGATTATAAATCTGGAATAAAAAAAACTATTCTTAAAAAGGTACAATTCTTTAGCAATGTTATAGATCTTAAATGTATCACATTTTGTTTTCTACTTCAAAATTTCTATTTATCAAAGATACATTCTAGTACCACCAGTGTTTACAACATCCTATCCATGTTAGGATGTTGGAGCATAAAACAAGTACGACGTCATGTGGGGAATTTACTGTGGATTCTAAAGTTTCACTGTCGCCATCTTTGTTGCCTGTAATATATCGTTCGCCTTCATCGTTTTCTGTTAGCGTTCTTCAACAACTGTTGCTGAAAAACGTTTTGGTATTGGAACCGACCATGTGGCCCAGCAGACGACCGTGTCAATGAAAGTGACATTGACGTCAGGTGAATTGACGTCACGTGGCAAAGTGCAGCCAGTGCAGAGAGAACGGAACCAGGTTGTGTTGTTCTCCACGGATCTTCATCAGATCTACGTCAGTGACGGGACCAGTCTGTAACGTCTATCCACTGCAGGATTGGATAGGGGAGTGGATGAACAGATAACCAGACTGATGGATACACAGACAGATAGATAAACTGACAGACAACAGACAGACACGCAGGGATATGTACGGAGACAGATAAACAGAGAAGAAACAGACATGACTGTAAACAGACGAATAAAAAGGACAAAGACAGACAGACAGACGGACAGATGGATGGGGACACACACACACACACACACACACACACACACACACACACACACACACACACACACACACCGAGGTCAGGCCAGAAGTTTACACCAAGTCATAGACACCAACAACACTGTCATCATCAAAACTGTCCCATGTCACCACCAGATGTCCCGTCCCGGCCAGACACAGCCCACAAGGAATGGTATACCCTGGGTCACTGAGGTTAGAGGTCAGCAGTCGTCTCCACTGACCCCCCCCCCCCCCCCTGTTCCTCACCAACACACAATCACCACCACAACTCATTATGTAGATGACGCCTGACCTGTCTGCACACACCTGTCCAGGATACCTGAGGTCAGTGTGGTCATAGGTGTGGGTGACGTGGCCAGAACTGACCTCCACCCTGTGCACCAGGTGTGTCCTGCCGTCAGACACCAGGACGTGGTTGTCCCCGTCATCACAGATGTACTCTGGTTCCTTGAGTACTGTCAGCCTGGTGCTGTCAGTTACTGATCTCACCACGTGACCCTGTCTGGTCAGCACGTGCACAGCAGCAGGACCAGCGCCATCTTCCTGACAACTGACCAACAAACGTCCGTCACTGTGTCCTGCTACACCTAGATACCGCCTAACCGTTTTTATCCGTGACGTCACTGTCAGTGAGTCTGTCACTTTAATCAGATAGATCAGGGGGGAACATGTTGTCACGGCAACCAGGCCATCAGACAACAGAGCCAGGGAGAGTGTTTTTTCACCAACGGTCAGAGAGGCAGACACTGTGTGAGGGGGAGCCAGGCCCATCACCTTCACCTTGTTGTTGTTGTAGTCCGCCATGACTAGGGTGTCGTTGGGCAGACACACAATGGCGGTGATCCAGGGTTTCTTCCTGTCGTCTGCTGTTGTTGGCGACGTCGTGAACAGACGTTGTGGAGTCGCCGTCATGATGTCAACAGTAGGGGTGAAGGTGTGGGTAGTAGTGGGGGTGGCTGGGAGCAGTTGAGCTGAAGTGCGGGTGTGGGTGGAGGAGGAGGTGGGTGATCCAACTGGTGTAGTGGAGGTTAGATCTGGACTGTCTGGATCTGTGGACAATCATCATCATCACCACCATCATCGTCACAGTCATCATCATCATCAATCATCATCATCATCATCATCATCAGTAATGATCAGTCATTATCATCATCATCGTCATCATCGTCTTCATCATCAGTCATCATCATCATCATCACCTCTGATCATCATCACTCATCATCATCATCATCATCATCAGTCATCATCATCATCAGTCATCATCATCATCTTTGATCATCATCATCATCATCATCAGTCATCATCATCATCATTATCATCAGTCATCATCATCATCTCTCATCATCATCATCAACATCATCAGTCATCATTCTTCATCATCATCATCATCATCAGTCATCATCACCATCAGTCATCATCATCAGTCATCACCATCATCAGTCACCATCAGTCATCAGTCATGATCATCAGTAATCATCATCAGTCATCATTATCAGTCATCATCATCATAAGTCATTATCATCATCAGTCATTATCATCATTAGTCATCATCATTAGTCATCATCAGTAATCATCATCAGTCATCATCATCAGTCATCAATATCATCATCATCACCATCAGTCATCATCACCAGTCATCATCATCAGTCATCAACATCATCATCAGTCATCATCATCATCGTCATCATCATCATCAGTCATCATCATCTCTGATCATCATCATCATCATCTCTGATCATCATCATCATCATCATCAGTCATCATCATTATCATCATCTCTGATAATCATCATTAGTCATCATCAGTCAGCACTATCATCATCATTATTATCATCATCATCATCTCTCATCATCATCATCATCATCATCATCATCATCAATCATCATCATCATCATCGTCAGTCATAATCATCATCACCATCATCTTCATCAGTGAACATTAGCAAATTAATCATCATTGTCATCACATTTAATGATCATCATCATCACCATTATTATCATCATCATTACCATTATCATCATCATCATCATTTCATCATCATCACCATTACCATCATCATCATCATTTTCATCATCATCACCATTATTATTATCATCATCATCATCATCATCATCATCATCATCTTCATCATCATCATCATCAACATCAACATCATCATCATTTTCATCATCATCACCATTACCATCATTATCATCATCATCATCATCATCATCACCAATGTGTTACCTCTGTGCTGTATGTCAGGATTGTTGTCTGTTAATTTAAACACCCTGGATATTGTGTTCCTCCTGAACATTTAATTATCATTTTGTTACCCTCGGCATTTTTGTCATCTGTGGACGTCTTGTTATCAATGGGCACTTTGTTATCACGGGAAGTTTGTTACCGCTATAACATGTTGCAGTGTTTGCCACTTTTAAAAAAAGCCATAGGTACCTGTTATATTACCTGGACATTTTCTACACCCAAGTATTGGGTTAATCCTGGATCTTTTGTCATCTGAGCATTTTGTCACCCGAAGGCATTTTGTCAGACTGGACAAAGCCCGTGGTCATTATCACACTTCTGCACACTCTCTCCCCTTTGAATATTCCATGACTCCTGCACATTTTGTCAATTCTAGACATTCTGTAACTGTGACCATTTTGTGCCTCGAAATCTTTTGTCTTTTCTTGATATTGTAACAGTCCTACACATTCTGAAACTACTGAACAGATTTTCATGTCAGACATTTGTCATCCTGGGACATAGTGTCTTCTGTTGACGTTTTGTCATTTTGTGATTTTGTTTCCTATTTTACGCTCTGAAAAAAAGCTTTTTCTTTGCGCCCGAAACATTTTGTCACCCTACACAAGATATCTCCCACACAGTTATCACCACACACAGTCTGTCACCCTACACAAGATATCTCCCACACGGTTATCACCACACACAGTCTGTCACCCTACACAAGATATATCCCACACAGTTATCACCACAGTGTCACCCTACACAAGATATCTCCCACACAGTTATCCACCACACACAGCCTGTCACCACATAATGTATCACCCTACATCGTTTATCACCCAACACAAGTCATCATTTACAGTGTATCACCTTACATTGCTGATTTCTCACATAATGTATCACCCTACACAGTTGATCACTTGTTCTGTTTATCACCCTAAACAGCTGAGCACTACACAGTTTACCACCCCTACTCCATCCCCAAATCCTACCAAAGAAGAAAAAGAACAAAAATAACAAGAAGTAATAAATGTCTTTGAGGATTCTCAGAAGATTACAAAAGAAAAAAGAAAGAAAAAAAAAGAAAAGAAAAACAGAACAACTATCAACAACGTTTCGGTCATAGACCGTCTTCTGGACATGAAACGAACAACAAATAAATACGTATTTATCCGTTTTTCTTTTTCTTTTTATGTCACAAGTCCTGAAGAGGGTCTATGACTGAAACGTTGTTGATAATTGTTCTATTTTTCCTTTTTTTCGTAATCTTCTGAGAATCCTCAAAGACATTTTTTATCTTTTACGGAAGATCTGCGGTCAAATATCTGTTTTATTATTCTACGAACAAGAAGAAGATTGAGCGATTACACAGTGTATCGCCCTGAACAGTTTGACACCAACATAATCTATCCTCGTATTCAGTTCATCACCACACACAGTCTAACACTTCTACAGTTCATCACCTGGCAGAACTCATCATCTGCAATGTTTACAATTCTGAACAGTGTCACCTACACAGTGTATCATTCTGAACAGTGTCACCTACACAGTGTATCATTCTGAACAGTGTCACCCACACAGTGTATCATTCTGAACAGTGTCACCCACACAGTGTATCATCTGAACAGTGTCACCCACACAGTGTATCATTCTGAACAAGTGTCACCCACACAGTGTATCATTCTGAACAGTGTCACCCACACAGTGTATCATTCTGAACAGTGTCACCCACACAGTGTATCATTCTGAACAGTGTCACCTACACAGTGTATCATCTGAACAGTCACCTACACAGTGTATCATTCTGAACAGTGTCACACAGTGTATCATTCTGAACAGTGTCACTTACACAGTGTATTATCCTGAACAGTGTCACCTACACTGTGTATTATTCTGAACAGTGTCACCTACACAGTGTATCATCCTGAACAGTGTCACCTTCACAGTGTATCATCCTGAACAGTGTCACTGTGACGAAACGCTTGACAAAACCATCCGATCAGTCCCACTAAAACCCCAAAGCAAAAAATAGATTTCAAATCTATGCCCCCCCTCTCCCCTCTCAACCCCCCCCCCCCCCCCACCCCCCCTCCCCTCCCCTTTCTCTCGCGTAGGACCGTGCGAATAGTCCGGCTGACACGACACTGGGACAAAGGAAAAACGAGCATCACCGTAAACCCTGACACCTTTCGTCTTGTCTCTACTAACCCCCCCCCCCCCCCAACTCTCCTTCCCCACTCTGAGTAGCTACGACGCAGTAAAATTTCAATTTCATTAATTGTGGCAATTGCCGTCTCCCACCCCCCCCCCCCCCCCTCCCCTCCCCTTCCCGGCGCTAGCTTCACACACGCTCCCCCCTCTATCCCGTGAAACAAAGGCGCGATGCCACTGCCGTAACCTCCCCCACCACTCAGCCCCCCCCCCCCCCCCCCCCCCTCATAGCTACAGTCCGTGCGCTGGCGGATCGCTCAACGAGAGTATGTGTCTATACGGACGCATAAATTAAACTGGCCGCGGATGTCAGTGAGCTGTGCCGAGTAGGTTCAAACGGTTTCCGAGGCGACAAGTGATAAGACTAGATCCCTCCCCCTCTCGCCCCTGATGTGTGAATGACAGGTTGTCAAAATCGAATCCGGTATTATGGAGAATATTGACTCCGTAGAAATTTGACTCCCCGGTTCTTTTTTCTCCGGAGAAAAATGAACCGTTCAGTTTTCTACAGGTTTTGGAGTCAATATTCTACGGAGAATATTGACTCCTTCTGTAGAATATTGACTCCCATGGTTACGGAGAATATTGACTCCCGTAGAAAAATGACTCCTGTGACAATTTTGTTGCAGTTTGCAAACTCTTGTAAGTTTTCAGCTCCGTTTGTCTGTAACAGTGTGTGTTTGTATGACAGTACGCAAAAAAAAAAAAAAAAAAAAAAAAAAAAAAAAAGCTGTTTTTCGTAAACTGCTGGATGGATCTTGACTTAACTTGATGGATTGTTTCTACACGTTTCACATTCATCACTCTCACAAGAAAGATCAGGTCTAGGGTCAAAGGTGAAAATCACTGGTCACGTTAATTTTCCTTCGTAGGTGTTTCTCGGGGATTTTTTGGGAACTATTGGACAGATCTCAACGAAAGTTCGTGGGTTATTGCTATCCACAATTATCACCTTCACAAAAAAAAAAAAAAAAAAAAAGGCGTTTTGACTCAAAGATCAAGGTAGCAATGGCCAAACGCACGTTAATTTTTCTTCACAGCTGTTTCTTGGGATTTATAAACCGGATCTAAAGGAAACTTGGTTGGTTCGTTGTATTTCACAACCATAAACCTCACAAGAAAAATAAAGTCTGTGAGTGAAAGGTCAGATCACTCTGGCCATGTTAAATTGTGCGTATGGGTATGTGCTGGCATATAAAGCGGCTTTTATAATTGCAATTATGTGTGTGTGTGTGTGTGTGTGTGTGTGTGTGTGTGTGTGTGTGTGTGTGTGTGTGAAGATAGTCATGCAGCTGAACAGCTCTTTTAGATGGTTTCCTTCCAAGTGATAATGCTGTTGCTTTAAATCACATATCAAGCAGGCTGTTCCTTGAGCAGTACATATGCCTAAGATAACCTGGACCCAGAAAAAACACCCAATCGGACTCAGAACTTCATTTTTAGGGAATTATTTCGTTATTTAATTATTGGTTGATTAATTATTATCTGCCGTAGTTTTGATGCCAAGTGTAAAATGCAGCCAATGGTAGATTTTTGGGACTTTGGCTAGAAGCCTAACGTATTTATTTGGTCATGTTTAATCAGTGTCGTTCTCTAATGTTTCATTCGTCTGACTGACTTGTTGTTGGAAATAATATTGCTATTGACAAAGATGGAATGGTTGTGTATCTGTTAATTGGGATCTCGTTGGCGAGAATGTATTGTGACAGTGAAATGTATGTGTGCCGCAGCCTGGTTGATGTGGTCGCGTCGACGTACATGAACTTTTGTGTTTTATAATACGGTGTGTGTGTGTGTGTGTGTGCGCGCGCGCGCGCGCGAGCGCGCGTGCGTGTGCGCGTGCGCACGGGCACGCGCGCGAAACATGAATTTGCAGCCTATGTTAATCTGACAGTAAATGGTTTCAGTCAGTCAGTCAGTGTCATGAATTTGCAGCCGTGTGTGTGTGCTGGCGTGCACATTGCATGTGCATGCGTGCGGGTCTGCAAAGCAACACCAGCAGCAGTAGTAACAGTGGTTTGTGTTGTTGGTCTCATACAAGACTCATCTTTGTCTTGGCCGATTCCTACATCCAAAATTCGTACAGACAGAGAGATAGACAGACAACTAGCTAAAGAGACAGAGGTTGCTGTGGATTTTCAATTTGGTCTGGACTTCAAGACTACATTCACTGTGTGTGTGTGTGTGTGTGTGTGTGTGTAAAATATTAGGATTAACTCATTAAAGTAACTCTAGCCGTGGTAATGGTCACAAGGTCACGACGAACAGATTTTGGTGTCTTTTCAGAGTGGCGGTGCAAAGAACAAGCGCCGCACGCAGTTGGTGAACTGTCTGGGCCTTCTGTCTTGTTAGCATGACACAATAATTTACTTCACTTTACTTTCGTGACGTTGTTTGTAAGTAGCAAACGAAGATGGTGTGGCTCGAAACTTCTCAGAATGATGGTGTTTGAAATCTGTGCCAGTTTTGCTGTTTATAGACTTTGTGGTTTTTCAACAGTTTAACTTTACAACACATGTAAGCAAACGCAAAAACGCGTGTCAGAAAGAGCAAAGAGCTTTGTCCAAAGAAAAAAGTTGTTTGTCTCTGGTCACACGACCCTACCGAATTTTCCCTGCGACCCTAGACTTTTTCTTTTATTCTCCTAACACACACACACACACACACACACACACACACACACAAAGCAGTCAAGCTTATATCGAAAGTTGATTTTGTGGAAGACCCAAGTACCATGCTTTTGGAAACTACAGTAAATTGACGCTGGCAGTGACACACTTTTATTTTAGCTGCAAGTGTACGCCAGGATTGCAAACACAGTTTGAGTCGTCTTTCTCCTTCTTGAGACAAACCGTTTTCTTCCAGCAGAGGTAAGATTTTGCAGTTTCTGTGCTGAAAAAAAATCTGTAAAAAAAATCTGACCTACCCTATTTTTTCAGTCATGTTACCAGAAACAAGCAATACTTTTTTTGCCTTTGGTAAGAGCTGCGTTGTTTAGAAGAGTAGTATTATTATGCAGGGTCTACTTGTAAAGTACTATTGGAAAAAAAAAAAAAGGGGGGGGGGGGGGGGAGGAGGGAATAGATAGCAAAGACATCAACACGCCGATAAAATAGAAATGGATGATCATTGTACTTGTGTCTTTTTCACACCCAGGTGGCCGCCGTGTTGATGGGCGTGGACACTGAGCAGCGCTTCGTCCCTGTCATCTGTGGAAAGAACTCGCAGACTGTCGCCTTGTCGATTCTTGTAAAACAGATCGATACTCTCAGAAAGAAAGAACTTCTTGCTGTCTCTTCGAAAATTTCTTTTTGTTGTGTCAGAACTCTTTTTAATTCTGTCTGGTATGATCTTTTCTCTGATGTACTTCTTCAGTCCATCTATCTTGGTAGCATCCATGTCGTTCAGAGGGGGTCGGCCCGCTATTGCGTGGGGCCGCTATTGCGCGGTGACTATTTGTCATTCAACCAGTCTCTCAAAACAGTGTAACAGAAATAGCCAAAGCCAAGAGACGCAGCCTAGAGAATACTGTGCTGACAATCATTCAAACGTGTTCCAAGTCGGTTTTTTGTTAAATTCTCTAAAAATGTTCTTTCCCTTGACTACTTTAGTTAAAACTACCTAATTTGCAACCAAAAATACCGACTTTGTGCGGGAATCCGGAATAAGGTGTAATATACGCGGTCGGCCCGCTATTGCGTGGGGCCGCTATCGCGCAATAGCGGACCCGCGCAATAGCGGACCAGCCGTTCAGAGACCAATCTCAAACTGAACCCCCAGAGAACATTGTCGGAAATTTATTCTGCCAATAATTCATCATTCGGACTGTTCAGTTAATACTCAAGTCCGATTGTAATTATCCCCCCCCCCCCCCCCCCCCCCCCCCCCCCCCCCCGTTGCATTTGCGTAGCACACTGACTGGATTGTTTGGTAGATCCGCGCAATAGTAGATCTGCACAGCAATATAGGTCTCCATGTCGATAGATCTATGTATAAACTTACTTTATTACTGAGTTTGTAAATGCACAGTTTCTGCAGGGTTTGTCTGGTTTGATTGATTTTTACTTTTTAAACTTCATTTATTTCATGTTTTGGCTTGCTTGTTCTTATGTATTTAGGGTATGTATGCTTGTACGTCTCTGTGTGTGAGAAGGGATGCTGATATGGTTCTCAAAAATTGGAGAGAAGTTCAGACCATAGTCAATCATCGACCCATGATCCTTTCAAGCATATTTTATAGTGGAGATCTATCGACCTGCATCATCCTGCACGCTGCGAAACTGTCAAAATAATTATACGGGAGACCTGTTGATGCGGAGATCAACCAACATGACTGGACCCATCCTGCATGCTACCAGAGTCAGATAGTTTTGCTAGTCTATTTCAGATAGGCATATTTTTCAAAACACATGCAAGGTTCCAATAATGAAAGTTTACTGCCAAGTCTGATAACTTTTCCTCAAAACCACACCCTTGTAACATTTAATGAACTATCATTTCGTGTAAAAAAAAATAGTCTGAAAAATCTTATTGATTACTACATAAAAATTCTTTACGTTTACTGCCAAGTGTGATAACTTTTCCTCAAAAGCACACCCTTGTAACATTTAATGAACTATCATTTCATGTAAAAAATAGTCTGAAAAATCTTATTGATTTCTACATAAAAATTCTTTGATTCCTTGTTTTCAGAGCTCGGTTGCCGAACTTTTTGGCTTGAGCATAGACTGACTCAGGTAATGCCTTGGCCGTGTCAGCGTCTGTTAAAAGTCTTGCGACATGTTCCAGTCTTTATGCGCTTTTATTGTAACTTCACAGTCTGAAAACGGATGTCGTTTAGACGACAAACGAAGCTGTGCTCCTTAGTTGTAGCTTGCCGCAATGACGGACTTTGACCAGAGACCGCAATAGTGGTCATTATCTATTCGTTTCTACTTAATATCATAATAACAATCTGCATTAAACAGTGATAGTTGTAGAAAAAGCAGCAGCGTCAGCAATAAAACAAACAAACAAACAAAAATCCACCACCACCAACAAAAGTCATGATGATGATGATGATGATGTTGACAGGCGCAGTTCCAAATGATTTTAGCCCAAAGCGCCATGTGCTAACCCAACACGCACGCTCACGTCAACATGTGCATTCACACCAACAGACAATTACAATGACATACTACTACTACTACTACTACTACTGATAATAATAGCGAACCACCCAGAGAAACGTGGACAAACGAGTCACATTCAACGCCTTCTTCCTTGCGCTGAACTCTGAAGCGATCAAAGCTAAGTGAATTTTCGTTGTTCTATTCTTTGTGTCTTACCTGAAGAAGACCTAAGAGGTCGAAACGCGTTGTGTTTTGCCTTGTGACTCGTTTGTCCACGTTTCTCTGGGCGGTTCGCTAACATTTATGTAAGATTTGTTTAGATATCCGTCTGCAGTCGTCTCACTTTGCAACTGGATCAGTAATAATAGATCATTTTGAAATTCATCGGCTGAAACAATCTACAAATTAATTAACCAGTGTGTTTTATAGGAAGAATATTGGGATGGATGAATAATTATCAAGATATGTATATATACTTATAAATCAAATATAGTAGCAACTAAAATTGACACACGAGTCATTTTTCTACGGGAGTCAATATTCTCCGCAACCATGGGAGTCAATATTCTACAGAAGGAGTCAATATTCTCCGCAGAATATTGACTCCAAAACCTGTAGAAAACTGAACGGTTCATTTTTCTCCGGAGAAAAAAGAACCGGGGAGTCAAATTTCTATGGAGTCAATATTCTCCATAACACCGGCAATTAGACTTCATATATACCAGACACACAGGAGCGCAACTTCACTGACCCCTCAAGACTGCCTGTCCCTTCTTCTTCTTCTTCCTAAAATACTGGTTCACTCAAAAACGAGTAGGTCACCAGCGCGCATGTTAAAAAATAAAATAAAATAACATAAAATAGTGCGACTCAGTCTGTTGGCCTCTGGAGCAAACTTGGCAACAAGGGGTCGCATTCGATATTCAAGAAGTTAAAAGCAATGGCCAGATTCAGGCCCAGGTAACCATAAAATATCTGGGAAGTTAAAATAGAAAATCGTCAATATGCAGATCTCAAAACTGTCGTATCAATTTGCTTTTTAAATGAGACTGCATTTGTGGCAATCTTGATGGCACCCGGCAGTGAGTTCCACAGCCGTACAGAACTAGGATAAAATGAATGTAAGTGGCTGTCAATATTTGATGCAGGTATGGTGTAACATTGACCGCCACTCCTGGTGCTACTTTTATTCAATACCAGTTGTTCCACTGGAATGTCAATTAGTTTAGCTCTGCCTTTGAAGAAGATATTAAGTTTGATAAAAGCTCTTCTCTCTTCTAAGGGTTTCCATTCTAATTTCCTCATGTTCTTCCTAGTATTCCCTTTCTCTCTGATATGGTTCCCTCTTATGAACTGTGCTGCTCTCTTCTGAATCTTTTCGAGGTTATCAATGTCCTTAAGATGGTAAGGATCCCAGACTGAGCAACCATATTCCAGTACTGGTCTAACCAGTGTTTTGTAGCAGTCGTCTTTAACCTTTTGGGGGCAGTCGTTGATATTCCTGTATAAGAAAGCTAAGATGTCATTTGCTTTCTTACATACTAAATTGTAATGTTCTTTCCATTTGAGACGACTGTCTATAATCACGCCCAAATATTTTGCAGCATTGGTTTCTTTAAGAATAGTATTATGAATAGAATATTCTGATCTAGTTGGCGAGCGTTTATTACATATACGCAACACTTGGCATTTCTGGGGATGAAATTCCATTTTCCAAGTTCTTTCCCACTCTTGTAAACCGTTTAGATCTTCTTGTAGAATGCGTGTATCATTTTTGCTTCTGATTGTTCTATATACTAAGCTGTCATCTGCAAAAAGCCTTATAGTAGTTCCAGGAGAGAGATTTCTACTTATGTCATTTATATAAATTAAGAAAAACAAGGGCCCCAGAACAGTTCCCTGTGGTACACCTGTAGACCAGACGAGAGGAAGACAAACAGTCAACTAGAGAAGGCGTGGGAAAATCCCGGTAACCTCGTTGATCTCAAGTCATTCACTGTTCATTCCCAGGAAAAGTGAGTTGGAACTCTGTTTTACATTTTTGAATCTATGTATGGATTTTATGTATGTGGTGTGCGTTAACATTGTAAATTTGTACAAATGCTTAGCAACATGTATCAAACTGATGAATGATTATTCTGTGCAGGAGTTGGCTTGCCATCATATGGCAAAAGCTCTCTCCCAGTGGTTATGATTTTTTGTTAACTATCTGATCACTGTTCTTTGTGTTCACCCTGACTTTTGCCAGTAGGCAATTCTGTCTGTTAAGATAATAATTAAATGATTAATTTTAGTCAGGAAAACCATATACCTGTGCTAGGTTAAGAACTGCTACTCTGATTTATAAATACTGGTGATTATTGGAATGATTTGTAGTGTATGATTTTAAGTCTACACCACATGTGTACTTGGACTAAGTGTAGCCCAAGTCAGTGTGATTTAATTCATAAGAAACATGGAAGAGTTGTTTGAAACTATGTAACATAGTATTACTGTCTCCTACCCTTTTGTAAGCTTAACTTAGTCTTTAAACAAAAGTGGAGATTAATAGTTATAGCAGAAACTCTACCATAGAGAAAACTTTGCTGGCTGAGTCTCACACCTGTGCTGAAAGTAAACCAGGGTAAATGTGTGCACTCAACAAGCAAGACATCAGATTCTCACCTACAGACCAAGTTCTCTTTATTGCAGAACTGGGATCCTGGTCATGCTACACATTGCGGCCGGACCAGAAGCTGGGACTTCACCCAAAACTGGGGCAACACCAGACAACCAATCTACACCAGTGGGGCAGTCACCAACCACAGGAGAGATCCACTACCCTCTCCGAAGCAAAGCTAAGTTAGCTTACCACCTGGACTCAAAACCATCAGACCCTTGCCCTCACTTAATGATGAAACTGTGAGAACCTGTCTATGAGTACCATTTTGGCTACAACACCGGGTGATTGCAAGCGAAGTGGACGTATTATAACCATATACATTCAGTGTAACTTAGACAGACCCCCTGTACGCCAACTTAAGCTTGCTGCACCGAGTGCAAGCGAGTAAGGTAGGAGTGAGGGAGGGCCCCTCATTGTGGCAGTCCAATGAGAACTAAACCCTAGCCTATGAACTTGACATGCCCATACTTACCTATGTGTAAGCAATAAAAGTTGATGTGTGAAATTGCACTTAACTTGTGTCAGTTCTCTGTTGTTCAATCAAAGGTTGAATGTTTGAACTTCTCTCTTCAATTCTGTCTCTGGGAGCTACAAGTACTTATAAGAGTACAGGCCTAAGGAAAATTATCTCAGAGCCACTGTTGAGTATTTTACCCAGTCCCGGAATAAAATAAAAATTTCTTCGATGACTAGTACCGGAAAGTTGCTCCTTCCACCACTAGTAAGAGAGAGGGTGTAGGTGAAATGTTAAGATAATTCTCATTGAGAAATTATCCCCAGTCCTTCCCCTAGAGGACCCACCTGCCACACATACTCATCTTGTCACAGTCACCTACACAGTGTATTATTCTGAACAGTATCACTGACACAGTGCGTTATTCTGAACAGTGTCACCTACATAGTGTATCATCTTGCACAGTGTTACCTATACAACGTATCATCCTGAACAGTGTCACCTACACAGTGTATCATTCTGAACAGCGTCACCTACACAGTGTATTATTCTGAATAGTGTCACCTACACAGTGTATTATTCTGAACAGTGTCACCTACACAGTGTATTATTCTGAAGTGTCACTGACACAGTGCGTTATTCTGAACAGTGTCACCTACACAGTGTATCATCATGAACAGTGTCACCTACACAGTGTATCAACCTGAACAGTGTCACCTACACAGTGTATCATTCTGAACAGTGTCACCTACACAGTGTATCATTCTGAACAGTGTCACCTACACAGTGTATCATTCTGAACAGTGTCACCTACACAGTGTATCATTCTGAACAGTGTCACCTACACAGTGTTTCATTCTGAACAGTGTCACCTACACAGTGTATCATTCTGAACAGTGTCACCTACACAGAGTATTATTATCAACAGTGTCACCTACACAGTGTATTATTCTGAACAGTGTCACCTACACAGTGTATCATCCTGAACAGTGTCATCTACACAGTGTATCATTCTGAACAGTGTCACCTACACAGTGTATCATTCTGAACAGTGTCACCTACACAGTGTATCATTCTGAACAGTGTCACCTACACAGTGTATCATTCTGAACAGTGTCACCTACACAGTGTATCATTCTGAACAGTTTCACCCACACAGTGTATCATTCTGAACAGTGTCACCTACACAGTGTATCATTCTGAACAGTGTCACCTACACAGTGTATCATTCTGAACAGTGTCACCTACACAGTGTATCATTCTGAACAGTGTCACCTACACAGTGTATCATTCTGAACAGTGTCACCTACACAGTGTATCATTCTGAACAGTGTCACCTACACAGTGTATCATTCTGAACAGTGTGTCACCCACACAGTGTATCATTCTGAGCAGTGTCACCTACACAGTGTATCATTCTGAACAGTGTCACCCACACAGTGTATCATTCTGAACAGTGTCACCTACACAGTGTATCATCCTGAACAGTGTCACCTACACAGTGTATCATTCTGAACAGTGTCACCCACACAGTGTATCATTCTGAACAGTGTCACCTACACAGTGTATCATTCTGAACAGTGTCACCCACACAGTGCATCATCCTGAACAGTGTCACCCACACAGTGTATCATTCTGAACAGTGTCACCCACACAGTGTATCATCCTGAACAGTGTCACCTACACAGTGTATCATTCTGAACAGTGTCACCTACACAGTGTATCATTCTGAACAGTGTCACCTACACAGTGTATCATTCTGAACAGTGTCACCTACACAGTGTATCATTCTGTACAGTGTCAGTCGTCCTCAAGTTTTCTGTCATCATTATCATCCTCTTTTCTTCTTCTTTTTCAAATTGATGTCACTGTCATGTGTCATGAACACTTCTAGTAACCATCCAATAGAAATATGAGGGCAAGGGAAAGACAGACAAATCCCAGGCATATTTCTAATTGAGAGTAACAGACTCTCTCTCCCTCCCCCTCCCCTCTCCCTCTACCCCCCCCCTCCCCCTCTCTCTTATCCACCCATATGTTTACAGTCCCATTCAACACTAACCAGCAAGGTGTAACAGCTGATCCAGTTGGGTCCTGATCGTCTCCACTGCGTCTGGGTAAAGGCAGTGACGACCTTGTCTGACGCCACACAGTCGCCTCTCCAAGGCCTCTGTCTTCACTTCTGTGCTGACATCGGAACCTGTTTCTTGGATGACGTAAATGCCGGTGGCTGTACGTTGGATGACGTTAAAACGAGGCAAGAAGTGCTGGTAGGCGTCGAGGATCTGTTCATCTGCCAGGACGCCGTTCAGCAATTCTTGTCCTAGAGACAGAATGTCCAGCAGGATGGTTTTCACCTTCAGCCTTTCTCTGGAAGCTTCTTGCAACAAACTCATCTGCTTCCTCACCCACTCATTCCACTCATCCACACCCCTAGACTTAACACCTGACTGGGGGTCAGGGAGGTTACGAATACTGTCCAGGGATGATGTGGACATGGCGGAAGAGAGTCCAGAGCTGGATGTGGGTGTGGCACGTGCAGCTGCAGGAGAATTTTGCAGAGCCTGGGACAGCTGGTGAAGAACATGGTCACTTGCGAATCGACTCCTGCAATGATTAGCTGAACAGACGTCACAGTAATATTCCTGACAGTCCAGACAAACATTGACAGCCTGTTTGTTGGGGCAGTGCAGACATCGGACATCTGTGGCTTTATTCAACTCTCGAAAGACCAACCTTTCCAGGACAGGGTCTGTCCCCAACTGCTGGACAAGGTTGGTGACAGTCACTTTCCGGTCCCATGGGAGGTCCAGTTGTTGACCACACTGCTGACAAGCAAGTTGCAGGCCTCGCTCTTGTAGCATGCCGTGAAGACATCTCCGGCAGATGACGTCTCTACACGGCAGAATGACGGGGCCCAGACAAAGGGACCAACACAAAGGACAGTCGGTGCGTGACGTCATAGGGTGTCCAGGTTGAGGAGAAGGTGGCCCTCCTGTTGCCATGGTGACGTTTGGTAGTCTGAGCGAAAGAAGAGAGGTACAGTTTCGTCAAAGACCCCCGTCATGCTCACTCAAGAACTTAACTGGAGAGAGAGAGAGAGAGAGAGAGAGAGAGAGAGAGAGAGAGAGAGAATTCTATTTTAATTAAGAGGGTAGTGGATTAAGCATAAATACTTGTTGTACTTCCATCCCTCTGGGCACGAACAAAAATATGTATGTAGTGAGAAACAAAATTCAAGTGCCTATGGCTCCTCGCACACAAACAACAACGAACATTTTGCTGACAGTTTTCAATGCCCAGTCACTTGGTAATACCTGTAAAAAGAAACGATCTGCCGTAAATGACTTTATACTCTCCAATGATATCGACATTCTTTGTGTAACGGAAACGTGGTTCAAGGAAAGCGGCGATGAACCAAAGCTACGTGACCTCGCCCCAGCTGGCTATACCACCAAGTCCTTCCCCCGCCCCACCACGACCTGCGGGGGCGGAATCGCCTTCGTCATCTCGGATAAGCTGCTCCCCTATTGCTCTTTTGACTCGTCTTTTGATTTTCAGCATCGGACCTTTGAACTTGTTCACCTGAAACTGTCCCTACCTAGCGCTCCTGTCACTAACATTTTTGGGATTTATAGACCGGTACCCAGCAGAAAGAACAAATTTACGCCCAGCATGTTTGTCAACGAACTTCCAGACTTTCTTGAATTTGTAAACGACCTTCCAGGAACATTGTTATTGATCGGCGACTTCAACTTCCATTTCAATAAGCCCACAGTTGGATACACGCCCGAGGTGTTAGAAATTTTAGATACTTTCGGACTCCAGCAGTCCGTGAATGAAATGACGAACAAACAGGGTAACATAGTAGACTGGGTAGTCTACAGAGACAGTGATCATCTTCTCAAATCCTCAACCGTTGACAATAACCTAGCATCGGATCATTATGCTGTGAAGTGTGAATTAGATATCATTAGGCCCACCGTTCCAAAGACTTATAAGGAAGTTAGGAAAATTTCTGCTATCAATATAGAAGCTTTCAAATCTGATCTGACCACGGCCATACCGAGCGAGCCATCGGCCTGTCAGCTGACCTCTGCCCTCCGTGCCACGCTTGATAAGCATGCTCCAGTGAGCAGGCGCTTGATCACTGATCACTCACTGTGTCAATGGCACAACACAGTGGGTCCCGAGTTGTCCGAGGCCAAGCAGGAGAGGAGGGGGGCTGAGAGGCGATGGCACGCCACGGGACTGACTGTGCACAGGGAAATATATCAAACTGCGATAAATCTTGTTACTGACATTATTCATCAAGCAAAAACTTTGTTCTATTCGTCAAAGATATTGGTCTGTAATACGGCCAAGCAACTATTTAATGTCACAAATAGTCTCCTAGGCAAAGTCAGCTACTCCCCCCTTCCCACCATCTTCCAAACTCAAGAGCTCCCTCAGAAATTCTTAGAGTTTTTCAATGGAAAAATTGACACTATCCGTGAAAAGCTAGATTCTACTGCACCTGTACACCCTCTGAATGACAAAGTTTACTGTGGACCTCCTTTGGCTTGTTTTAGCCCTGTTAGTCAAGACTATGTCAAAAAAACTTTGTTTGTGATGCAGCCCTAAATCATGTAAACTTGATGCCATTCCCACTAACTTGCTCTTTCAGTGCATTGATGATGTCCTACCCCATCTTACTCATGTTATCAATACCTCTTTGTCCTCTGGTCACGTTCCTGAAATCTTCCGGTCCGCAGTGGTACGTCCATTGATCAAGAAACCTTCATTAGATAAAAATGTTTTAAAGAATTATCGGCCTGTATCAAATTTGTCATTTCTATCAAAATTAGTGGAGAAGATCGTTTTGGAACAAATTCTAGAACATCTCGAAAAGAATCACCTTTTGAATCCTCATCAATCTGCTTACAGACAAGGCCATAGTTGTGAGACAGCACTCCTCTGTATAGTCAATGACCTCCTCTGCGGGCTTGACAATGGGAATGTTTCCTTATTAGCGATGTTAGACCTCTCCGCAGCATTTGACACGATCGATCATAATATTTTGTTTTCACGGCTTCAAACTTCCTTTGGATTCAAAGACACAGCTCTCGACTGGATTGTCTCTTACTTGACTGGACGGACTCGGACAGTGTGTGTACTGGGAAGATACTCAGACAGTTCTCCTCTTAGGTACGGTGTACCTCAGGGTTCTGTACTGGGGCCAGTCCTTTTTGTGCTGTATGCTAGTCCTGTGTCTGACGTCATCAGTGGTCACGCCATGTCGCATGAGAGCTTTGCTGATGATACTCAACTTCATCAGTCGGCTCCCATTGCTGAAATTGACTCGCTGATTTCTCGGACGCGGGGCTGCATTGCAGACCTGAAGGACTGGATGACAACCTACAAACTACAACTAAACAACGACAAGACGGAACTCATGTTCGTGACAAAACAGCCTAACCATCCTTCTTTGCCTTCAACTGTCACTATTAATGACTGTACTGTCTCTGTCTCCACCTCTGTCCGCAGTCTAGGGGTCATACTTGACCAATCCCTCTCCTTTGAGAAACAGGTTTCAAGTATTTGGAAGATTGCCTATTTAGAACTAAGAAGAATCAGCTCTGTACGTCACCTTCTCTCTACAGATGCTACAAAAACTCTCATTTGTGCATTTGTCTTATCTAGAATAGATTACTGCAACTCACTTTTGGCCGGCCTTCCAAAATACCTGATAGAAAGATTACAGCGAATCCAAAATCATGCAGCCCGAGTCGTCTGTAGAGCAGGAAAATATGATCACATTTCGCCTCTACTCGACTCTCTTCACTGGCTATCTGTCTCAAACCGTATCTCGTACAAAATCTCAACCCTCACTTTCTCTGCTCTCTTTGAAAATGGACCGTCTTATCTCTCAGATCTCCTTAAAATCTACACCCCCTCTCGACAACTACGCTCCTGTGCTGATGACCGCCTTCTGCGAATGACTCGCTTCAGGACTATTACTAGTGAAAGATCTTTCTCTTTTCAAGCTCCAGCGACGTGGAACAGACTGCCAGTCTCTTTCAGACATTCAGATTCTATCTCTTCTTTCAAGCCTAAACTTAAAACCCATCTATTTTCTCATAATTAGTCAATGCTGTGGGGGGGGGGGGGGGGGGGGGGGGGGGGAGGGGGGGGGGCTACAACCTAACTCATAGCCATCTGGGCCTTTTCAAATGTAGCGTATGTGTATGTTCTCTACTATATGTATTTGTTGTATGATTGAACGTTATAGGATTAAGTTTTTGTAGTGATATTTGAAAAATAAGTGAATGTCACATTCGTAGGATTAGGATTTGTTAGTTATTGTAGTAATAGTATTTGTAGTTGGGTGTAAGGTGTATTATTGTATATGAGAAGGGTGAATGTAGTATGACTTTGTAAAGCGCTTAGAGAAATTTGTTTGATTAAGCGTTGTATAAGAAACCATTATTATTATTATTAAACAAAATCAAACAATATCTTTGAAAAGAAACGCAACAAGCAATGCATGAATACATTTGGAAACAAAACAAAATTAATTAAGAAAAAAAAGTAATGGGGGTGGGGGGCAGAACAGAGAGAGAGAGAGAGAGAGAGAGAGAGAGAGAGAGAGAGAGAGAGAGAGAGAGAGAGAGAGAGCGAGAAGACAGACAGACAGACAGACAGACAAAATTTAGAAAGAGAGGGTGTTAGTTACCGCCAATGACATTGACAAACAAAGCACATGACATGACACGATGCATTTCGACCTCTTGGGTCTTCTTCAGGCAAAAAAATAGATCACATTTAACATTTAGGACAGTACAAACAAAGAACGAAAAATGACTCATCTGTTGTTGTCCATGTGGTAGGAAGAATAGCCGCCAGGCGGAAATGACAGGGGGGATTATGGGAGAGGAAAAGGAGGGGGGGGGGGGGTTTGTGTGGGGGAGGGGGGTGTGATACGATAGGGTTGTGTGTCTAGTTTAGTGGGGTGGTGCGATATATTTGTGACGGTTGTGGTAATGGTGGATTGATAATAATAGTAAGCAGGGGGTGAGGGGGGGGGGGGGGAATTGGGAAAAAAATTATATATATATAGATAGAAGGGATAAATAAGTATATGAATAGAATGAAAGAAACTGTAATTTAAAAAAAAAAAAAGTTTAGGTGAATAAAATAAATGATTTTGCTGGGTGATGAAAGAGGTGGTAGTAGTTATGCGTGGGTAGTTGTGAAAGGTGTGTGGGTAATGTTAATAAAGGAGGGAAGGGGATGGAAGATAAATGGGTGATAAGGTATAATTGGGGGGGGGGGGGGGGTTGAGAAAAAAAAAGGGGGGGGTAGGGTGGATGGGGAGGAGGGTAATGTGTGTGTGGGGGGGGGGGGAGGGGGCAAGAGAAGGAGAGCTCATATCTCTTCATCCACTATGGGGTGGGGGGTGGGGGTGGGGGTGGGAGGTTGGGAGGTTCATATAAATAGTGTTGTTTAAAAAAGTAAACAATGCTGTGGGATGATGTTCATTGTAACAGGTGAAATAATGTGTTGGCATCAATATGCTGATGTTTGTTGAGAGAAGATAGCAGTGATCAATGAAAAACAGGGTATCATGTGTTGCACACACACACACACACACACACACACACACACACACACACACACACAAGAAAAAAAAAGGGGGTGGGTGGGTGGGGGACCACATGTAAACAATGTTCTGGGTGAGTTATGATCATATGATCATAATGAGACTAACTGAGGAAAGTTTTCACACACACACACACACACACACACACACACACACACACACACACACACACACACACACACAACACACACACACACACACACACACACATTCAAAAAAAAAAAAGTGAAAATTATTATCATCAATCAGTCACTGATGGGTGATGATCATGTGAGATCAACGGTAGTGTAGGAAGAGATTCTTCTCCGTTCCCTTAGGCAGGAATCCTGGAGGTACTGGCAAAGGCTTCTGTATGGTGAAAGCCCTCCAGTGGTCAATAAAGTTTTGCACTCATCGGGGTGTTGGCAGGCCAGGTTTCTACTTTTGGTGTTGTTGGGACTGTTCCGCCGTCATTGGGGCTGCATGGATAAATTGAAAACCCGCCAGGGTGGAGTATTGCAGAGTTGTGATGTCACAGTCTGGAGTGCCCAGTTCTCAGTATCACAATGATGGTCTTCTTCTTCGTTTACTTAGGTAGGAATCCTGGAGGTACTGACAGAGGCTGCTGTATGGTGAAGACCCTCCAGTGGTCAGTAGGGTTTTGCACTCATTGGTGAGTTGGCAGGCCAGGTTTCCACTTTGGGCCTAGCTGGGAATGCTCCGCTGTCTCTGGGGCTGCACTGCATTGATAGTTTGAAAGACTCACAGGTGTAGAGTGTAGTGGACCTGTGATATTAAAGTCAGGAGAGCCTTATCCTCAGTCCAACAATGTTCACTTGGTCTGATCTGGGCATCCGGTAGTATGCATCCCTCTTGTTGAAGTCTGGATGCAGCTCAAGTCATCTTCCTATTTGTCTCCTTGGAAATATTTTAGATTTATTCCAAGGAGACTACCTTTTACAGTTGGGGCTGCTGTCCTCCTTCCTTTGTCAATTGGTCAGCTTCTTCATTTCCATATAGTGCAGTGTGAAGGTGTTCACTGGATGGGAGTATTTTCAGTGACTGATAAATGGTAATAATTTTAAATCAGTAGTACCACAGGGTGATGACCATTGTTATACAAGTGGAAAAATGCAGTGGTGATGCTGCAATGGTGCCAGGTGGGGGGACATAGGAAAATACCAATGACCTGTGGGTGATGCTCACTGGCATAGGCGAGATCAATGGTACTGTAGGATGATGGTCACTGAGGTAAGTGGAATAATAAGGTGGTCACTGGTATAATATTGCAGGTTGAGAAAGTGGGTGGAGGGGGGTTGGGGCAGATGACTGTGGGTGATGGTCATGTTTCATTGGAGATACTGTAGGATGATGATAATTGTTGTATAAGTGGGATGATGTTGTGGCATGGTGTAAAGTGCCGGTGGGGGAATGGGGGAGGTGTTCAAAGATGGGTGGATGATGATCATGGTCAAGGTGTAGGTATGATCACAGTGGTGTAGGATGATGGTCATTTTTGTAAAAGAAGTAGGATAGTGTATTGGTAAGTGTGATAATGCCAGTGGGGAATAAAGGAAATGATCAATGACTGATGGATGTTGATCACTGTGATGAGATCTACAGTACTATAGGGGGTGGCCAATGTCATAAGTGAAAAATGTCGTGGCATTGATGTAGTAATGCCGGTTGGGGGTGGAGGGTTGTATAGATGAAATAATCACTGTCTCACACACACACGAGCATGCATGATACATGCACGCACACACATGTACATAGGCAGGTACATATGTACACAGGCACATCCACACACACACACACACACCACACACACATATGCAAACCTACACACATATGCAAAAAAAAAAAAAAAAAAAAAAAAAAAGAGACTGGCATACATAGGACATCTTATATCTTATGAGTGGTGGTAATAATGTAATAATGATGGTGGTCATATATGGGAATCTGTGTAAAAAAAAAACACACAAAAAAAACAAACAAAAGAAAACACACACACACACACACACACACACACACACACACACACACACACACACACACCCACGACAAACACATGTACATACATCCAGGCATACCTGTACGTAGAGGGGAGAGGGGAGATGCAAGCTCCTCAGTGTACTTGAACACAGAGGGGTGGGGTGGGGGAACACAATGGGGACAAAGGAAAGGAAGTGGTCAGTGGGAGGAGAAAAAAAAAGAGAAAGGGGGGGGGGGGGGGAGAGGGGGGGGGGGTGCTGTAAGTTAATGTGGTGTGGGTGTGTGTGTGATTTTGTGGAATATATAGTGGGTTGTTGTGGCACTCTGGCAGTCACACACACACACACACAAAAACTTGTACAAAGCACTCCTGCAATTAGAGGTCCTTATAAAAAAAAAAAAAAGATCAGTAACAAAAAGAACCTGTAAAAAAAAGTACTTGTTACAAGAAAGACCTGTACCAAGATTTACTTGTAACGAAAGTAGGTCAGTAACAAAACTGACGGCAACAAAAAGCACCTGTAATGCAATGACCTTGTGACAAAACGGCCTGTAACGAAAAGGGTGGACCCCGGATAAAAATATTTGCGAAAAACACTTCTTTTTCATTTACACTTTTCGAAGACACGTAGTAGTAGTGCATAATCATCTGTGTTTGAAGATTTACAAAAGGTACCAATTGCAAACTCACCTAACCCAAACACTTCTCTTTCTGTCCTCCTTCGAAATACTTCTTTTTTTTCTTCCTTCTGTTTTTCGTACATGTTAACAAGATTAACATGATTAGCTAGAACAACGAATAGCAAGCTCAAGATTCTTTAAGATAATTTGTCATTTGTCTTTCCCGCACATCGACTGACAATACACTGCAAACTCTTGCATCAAAAATCTCTTTTTGTGCCTTTCATGAACACTTAGTAATTTGTAACATATACAGATAAATTCCAGTGGCCTGCATAGTGAAATCTTTTCCTTAAATTTCGAAGGGTGAATCTTTGCCGAATCTGAATGGAAAGGACAGACCTACTGTGATTTCCATTCAATAACCACGTTCGTTCCTCCAGCAGTTCAGGCTCAGCTCAAGTGTAGACAGGTCGAAAACAGTAACAGGGACAACGCAGGCTGTTTTGGAAGGGTTTCCCCCGCGAGCCGAGCACAAAGTACTGGAAGAAGCAACATGGTTATTGAACTGAAAAGTTACGGTGGGCCTGTCTGATGCTTTCCATTCCGATTTGGTAGAGTCTGTGAATTTTAATGTCTTCTGTGGAAAGAACTCGCAGACTGTCGCCTTGTCGATTCTTGTAAAACAGATCATTGCTCTCAGAAAGAAAGAACTTCTTGCTGTCTCTTCGAAAATGTCTTTTTGTTGTGTCAGAACTCTTTTTAATTCTGTCTGGAATGATCTTTTCTCCGATGTACTTCTTCAGTTCAACTATCTTGGCAGCATCCATGTCGTTCAGAGACCAATCTCAAACTGAACCCCGAGAGAACATTGTCGGAAATTTATTCTGCCAATAATTCATCATTCGAACTGTTCAGTTTATACTCAAGCCAGATTATAATGCACCCCTCGTTGCATTTGCGTAGCACACTGACTGGATTGTTTGGTAGATCCGCGCATTTATTTTATTACTGAGTTTGTAAATGCACAGTTTCTGCAGGGTTTGTCTGGTTTGATTGATTTTTTACTTTCTAAACTTCATTTATTTCACGTTTTGGCTTGCTTGTTCCTATGTATTTAGGGTATGTATGCTTGTATGTCTCTGTGTGTGAGTAGGGGTGCTGATATGGTTCTCAAAAATTGGACAAAAGTTCAGACCATAGTCAATCATCGACCCAGGATCCTTTCAAGCATATTTTATAGTGGAGATCTATCGATCTGCATCATCCTGCACGCCGTGAAACTGTCAAAATAATTATACGGGAGACCTGTTGATGTGGAGATCAACCAACATGACTGTACCCATCCTGCATGCTACCAGAGCCAGATAGTTTTGCTAGTTTATTTCAGTTGAGCATATTTTTCAAAACACATGCAAGGTTCCAATAATGAAAGTTTACTGCCAAGTCTGATAACTTTTCCTCAAAACCACACCCTTGTAACATTTAATGAACTATCATTTCGTGTAAAAAATAGTCTGAAAAATCTTATTGATTACTACATAAAAATTCTTTGATTCCTTGTTTTCAGAGCTCGGTTGCTGAACTTCTTGGCTTGAGTGACTCAGCTAATGCCTCGGCTGTGTCGGCGTCTGTTAGAAGTCCTGCGACATGTTCCAGTCTTTATGCGCTTTCATCGTAACTTCAAAGTCTGAAAACGGATGTCGTTTAGCCGACAAACGAAGCTGTGCTCCTTGCAACTTGCCGCAATGACAGGACTTTGACCAGAGACCGCAATAGTGGTCATTATCTATTCGTTTCTACTTAAAATCATAATAACAATCTGCATTAAACAGTGATAGTGTAGAAAAAGCAGCAGCGTCAGCAATAAAACAAACAAACAAAAATCCACCACCACCAACAATAAAAGTGATGATGATGATGATGATGATGATGTTGACAGGCGCAGTTCCAAATGAATTTAGCCCAAAGCGCCGTGTGCTAACCCAACACGCACGCTCACGTCAACATGTGCATTCACACTAACAGACAATTATAATGACATACTACTACTACTAATGATAATAATAATAATAGATAATTTTGAAATTCATCGACTGAAACAATCTACAAATTAATTAACCAGTGTGTTTTATAAGAAGAATATTGGGATGGATGTATAATTATCAAGATACGTATATTTTCTTATAAATCAAACATAGTAGCAACTAAAATTGACACACGAGTCATTTTTCTACGGGAGTCAATATTCTCCGTAACCATGGGAGTCAATATTCTCCGTAGAGTATTCTCCGTAGAATATTGACTCCAAAACCTGTAGAAAACTGAACGGTTCATTTTTCTCCGGAGAAAAAAGAACCGGGAGTCAAATTTCTACGGAGTCAATATTCTCCGTAACAACGGCAGACTAAAGATGACTCAACCTGTGTGGTGGTGTTGCATACAGGGGGTGGAGTTGAATTGGGAGGGAGGTGGGGGAGGCTGAAAGGTGTGTATGGGAGGAGGGAGGTGGGGGAGGCTGAAAGGTGTGTATGGGAGGAGGGAGGTGGGGGAGGCTGAAAGGTGTGTATGGGAGGAGGGAGGTGGGGGAGGCTGAAAGGTGTGTATGGGAGGAGGGAGGTGGGGGAGGCTGAAAGGTGTGTATGGGAGGAGGGAGGTGGGGGAGGCTGAAAGGTGTGTATGGGAGGAGGGAGGTGGGGAGGCAGAAAGGTGTGTATGGGAGGAGGGAGGTGGGGGAGGCTGAAAGGTGTGTATGGAAGGAGGGGAAGGTGTGGGGAGGGGGAGCGAAAGGTGTGTATGGGAGGAGGGAGGTGGGGGAGGCTGAAAGGTGTGTATGGGAGGAGGGGGTGGGGGAGGCTGAAAGGTGTGTATGGGAGGAGGGAGGTGGGGGAGGCTGAAAGGTGTGTATGGGAGGAGGGAGGTGGGGGAGGCTGAAAGGTGTGTATGGGAGGAGGGAGGTGGGGGAGGCTGAAAGGTGTGTATGGGAGGAGGGAGGTGGGGGAGGCTGAAAGGTGTGTATGGGAGGAGGGAGGTGGGGGAGGCTGAAAGGTGTGTATGGGAGGAGGGAGGTGGGGGAGGCTGAAAGGTGTGTATGGGAGGAGGGAGGTGGGGGAGGCTGAAAGGTGTGTATGGGAGGAGGGAGGTGGGGGAGGCTGAAAGGTGTGTATGGGAGGAGGGAGGTGGGGGAGGCTGAAAGGTGTGTATGGGAGGAGGGCGGGTAGTGGGTGGAGGGCAGTGGTAGTTATTTCTTCTTTTTTTGTGCTCATTTCTCAATGGCGTAGAACTGAAGCAATGTTCCACCATCATGCCAATTGAAAACGTGCAGCTTTGTTAATACATTAACCACTGAACATTATACGAAAAATAAAATAAACATAAAGTCTTGATCTTTTACCAAATACAACGTGTGGCTGTAGGGGTGAAATTAGAATTTATGGGTCCACGATCTTCAATACTTAGTTGCTTTTATTCATGCTTTCTCCACATCGTGTTGTTCAAGCTTAGTAGCTGTAATTATAAAACAGCCTGTATGGACTGCAAATGCCAGATTTAAAAAAAAAACAACATGTAAGGTGGCTTATTTTACTTTTTTTTTTTTTAGCCTGTTTTCTTCTATTGGTATTTGTGACCTTCCATCACGGAATGAGTCTCTTGTCACCTCTCGGTCATTTTTAGGTTTTTCAATTTACTGAATGTATTTTTTGTGCCCTTTGTAATAGTGAAAACCGCATTCCAATTGGGTATTGACTTTGAGATACGAGATTTAGAAGAAGATACACCTCTGGCCACCCATTTTAAGAAAATCAAGGAAAACTGAATCACAGTTACTAATCATTTAATGGAGGGTATGTGTTTTCAAATGTGATTTTCGAACAAAAGAAACTACATATTATTATCTAAATGATGTTGTCAGGTGCAGAAAGGTTCATATTATCATAATTGACCAAAAAAAATCGATATCTACCACCCCTACTGACCTATTTGACCTCTATCAGCAAATGCTCTGAGGTGACAAGCGTTTCATTTCGTGATGGAAGGTCACATTTGTTCCTTTGTCATTGTGCGGGCTCTCTCCTCTCTCTCTCTCTCTCTCTCTCTCTCTCCTCTCTCTCTCTCTCTCTCTCGTCCCTTTCTAAATATATTGTAGAAGCAAACGGTGTTAGGAAGAAAACAATGTTCTGTTAATAATATTAACTTTTGAACAAAGGCAAAGAAAGAAATTCTGTGGAAATGCTACTGAAAGTGTTTTTGGCTGGTTAGTTAATATATCTAAACAGTTGGATGATCATGTGTTTGGTTCATTTCTTTTCTTTTCATTTGTGTGCGCAATGTAGCACGCGAAATTGAAAACTGTGATTAATTTAGTTGTTTATGATTGATTATCTACCTTTATTTGGGTGTTTATGATTGATTATCTACCTTTATTTGGGTTTATTTTTCTTCGTCCGTTTTCGTATTACTTTATTTCCTGAATCATAAGCTGAATTGTTCCCCTTGGCACTAAGGCTGTAAAAGCTAATGTCAATAAAACTGTGTCAGTGTCAGTGTCAGTGTCTCTCAAACCAAACCCTAACATGCACACTAACCCTTTCTCTCTGTCGTAACACACACACACACACACACACACACACACACACACACACACACACACACACACATTAAAAACATTTTTTGGTATGAAAGGCAAAATAAAGCCAGGAAACGTTCTCATCTGCTTTTTTTTTATTAGACAGTGAATAATATAGAGTACAGTCTTGAAGTCCAAACCAAATTGAAAATCCACAGCAACCTCTGTCTCTTTAGCTAGTTGTCTGTCTATCTCTCTGTCTGTACGAATTTTGGATATAGGAATCGGCCAAGACAAAGATGAATCTTGTACGAGACCAACAACACAAACCACCGTTGTTACTGCTGCTGGTGCTGCTACGCAGACCCGCACGCACGCACATGCAATGTGCACGCCAGCACACACGCACACGTATGCATACAGACACACACGGCTGCAAATTCATGTTTCGCGCGCGCGCGCGCGCGCACACACACACACACACACACACACACACACCACACCCTCTCTCTCTCTCTCTCTCTCTCTCTCTCACACACACACACACACACACCGTATTATAAAACACAAAACTTCATGTACGTCGACGCGACCACATCAACCAGGCTGCGGCACACATGCATTACACTGTCACAATACATTCTAGCCAACGAGATCCCAATTCACAGATACACAACCATTCCATCTTTGTCAATAGCAATATTATTTCCAACAACAAGTCAGTCAGACGAATATAACATGAGAGAACGACACTGATTAAACATGACCAAATAAATACGTTAGGCTTCTAGCCGAAGTCCCAAAAATCTACCATTGGCTACATGTTATACTTGGCATCAAAACTACGCCAGATAATAATTAATCAATCAATAATTAAATAACGAAATAATTCCCTAAAAATGAAGCTCCGAGTCCGATTGGGTGTTTTTTTCTGGGTCCAGGTTATCTTAGGCAACTGCTCAAGGAGCAGCCTGCTTGATGTGTGATTTAAAGCAACAGCATTATCACTTGGAAGGAAACCATCTAAAAGAGCTGTACAGCTGCATGACTATCTTCACACACACACACACACACACACACACACACACACACACAATTGTAATTATAAAAGCCGCTTTACACGCCAGCACATGCCCATACGCCCAATTTAACACGGCCAGAGTGATCTGACTTTTCAGTCATTTTTCTACGGGAGTCAATATTCTCCGTAACCATGGGAGTCAATATTCTACAGAAGGAGTCAATATTCTCCGTAGAATATTGACTCCAAAACCTGTAGAAAACTGAACGGTTCATTTTTCTCCGGAGAAAAAAGAACCGGGGAGTCAAATTTCTACGGAGTCAATATTCTCCGTAACACCGGCTGGCCAGGCACAGAGCTCAACTGACACATGTCTAAATCATCACATCAATATTCTATGCTCTTTCATATGGTCTGCATCTTTCATTAGAATTATGTGGACTGTCTGCTTAACATATTAGCAATGCCTAAACTTCAGGTTGGCGAGAAATTGGCCTAGTGGCCTGTAGCCTACGTTGTGCATCCTACACATCACAGTAAGATCTTCTTCAGCACGGTCAGCCGTCCTGCAGTGGTATGGATGAATCGGTCGTCTGTTGAAAAAAAAAAAAAAAAATTGCGTGTCATTGTAGAAAATGACGTCATTGAAAGGTGACGTTTTCTCTCGCATTATAACTCCACTGAAAATGTTTGCAGAAGTGTGTAACATTGCAGAGGCGTCGCCAAATAACAGCGACGATAATTATGATCATAATAGCAATAATAATAGTAGCTATAGTAAGAATTAGAAGAAGAGAGTAATGATAATGGTGATGATAATGATGACTACTGTTATTATTCTTATCATCACTCTTCTTCTTAAGATTATATCATTATTATTATTATTGTATAAGACTCAAACAAGTAAAACGCGGTAACGCCGTTGTAAAAAGCAAATTTTCGGTTTATTACAAACCTTCTTCAGGCTAAAAGGTTGGCCAACTGACCACGCACACACACACATCCAAGTCCCTGTCACATAAAGCAGAAGCTGAATTAAGTTCAAAGATAATTAAAATCACTTGCACGAGCGTATCGTTGGAGAGGCAGTGGAAAACATGTCGGTGTGCTCACACACACACGCACACACTCCCTCCCACACACACACTAACTCACCCACACCCACATCCACACACACACACACACACACACACACACACACACACACATACACACACGCACACATGCACGCACACATCCCCACACACACACACACACACACACACACACACACACGCATTCACCCCCCCCCCCCCCCCCCCACACACACACACACCCTGCATCAACCCTGGCGATTTTTCCCATATACCCTACATCAAACACATTCATCGCCACAGAAACACACACACACACCCGCACATATACACTGCATCAACCTTGGCGATCTTTCACACATGCCCAACATCAAACACATTCATCGCCACACACACACGCACACGCACACCCACACACACCCACACACACACACACACACACTCACACACACACACAAATACACTCGCCCAGACATGTATGCGCCTGTGCGCATCCAGATAAGCACACCCATATACATATGTAAGCATAGTGCGCATGGGGGTGAAAGAGAGAGAGAAAGAGAGAGATAAAGGGAGAGAGGGAGAGAGAAAGAGGGTGAGATAGAAAGAAAGAGAGAGATGGAGAGAGAGAAGTGGAGAAGAGAGAGAGATAGTGAGAAAGAAAGGGAGAGAGAGAGAGAGAGAGAGAGAGAGAGAGAGAGAGAGAGAGAGAGAGAGAGAGAGGGAGAGAGAGAAAAAAAAGAGCTATGGGAACGGGGTAAGGGATGGAGGAATGAAGGAGGGTACTAGGGGACAGGAATAGTTGGGCGGGTGGCTGGGAGGGAAGGGGAAAGGGGGCGGTGGGAGGGAAAGGTGGTGGTGGAGGGGGTAAGGGAGAGAGAGAGAGAAAAGAGAGAGAGAGAGAGAGAGAGAGAGAGAGAGAGAGAGAGAGAGAGAGAGAGGGCAAAGAGAAGAACAAAGGGGTACACCGAGGAAGTTAAATGGTGAGAAATATTATACTTAATAAAGGGGGGGGGGGGGGGGGGGGGAAAAAAAGAAAAAGGGTGAGGGCAAGAAATCAACTTGAGGAGGGGAGAAGAGGTTGGGGGGGGGGGGGGGGGGGATTGTAGGGGTTTAGGGGTTAGGAAGGTAAAGGTAATGAGCAAAAAGTAATGGAGATAGTGAGTAGTAGAGATGGAGGAGGGGGGGGGGGGGAGGATTAAGTGGAATAAGAGCGGGGGAAGAAAAAGCATGTGCTAGGTAAGGATGTGAACGTGGATGGTTTGTAGACTGGGGTGGGGCAGAGAAGAAAATGGAAGGGGGATGTGGGGGCGGGGGTTGAGAGAGACGAAAGACAACAGGGGGAGGGGGGGGGGTTGTTGGGGGGGGGGGGGCTATAGGGCGAGGTGGGTCAGGGGGGGGGGGGGGGAGGGAAAACAGGGGGCGAGTCAGGGGGAGGGGGCCAAGGGGGTGGGGATGGGGCGAGTATAGGCTCCCACTTCTGGCATGGGACATGGCAGTAATAGCCAGTAGTGGTGGACAGTAATGAGCACAGTAAGGTGGTGGACAGTAATGAGCACAGTAAGGTGGTGGACAGTAATGAGCACGATAAGGTGGTGGACAGTAATGAGCACAGTAAGGTGGTGGACAGTAATGAGCACGATAAGGTGGTGGACAGTAATGAGCACAGTAAGGTGGTGGACAGTAATGAGCACAGTAAGGTGGTGGACAGTAATGAGCACACAGTAAGGTGTGTGGACAGTAATGAGCACAGTAAGGTGGTGGACAGTAATGAGCACGTAAGGGTGGCGTTGGACAGTAATTGAGTACACAGTAAGGTGGTGGACAGTAATGAGCGTAGTGTGCAGTAAGACAGTAGGTGGTGGACAGTAATGAGCACGTAAGGTGGGACATATGAGCACAGTAGGTGGTGGACAGTAATGAGCACAGGTAAGGTGGTGGACAGTAATGAGCACAGTAAGGTGGTGGACAGTAATGAGCACACGTAAGGTGGTGGACAGTAATGAGCACAGTAAGGTGATGGACAGCGAAGAGCACAGCAACCAATCAACATCAACACCTTCAGTATCCACCACAATAGTCTTAGCAGCACATGACATGTTTGTCCAGAACAGGAAGTTGCATAGGATTAGTCCAGTCTAATCGCAAACGTTCAGGCCGTCCGGGTAGTTTGTCTTCAGTTTGTGTCGCCAGTATTTCTCTATATTTACTATTTTACATTGGTTTGCATTTGGTTTTAATTTGTTCTATTATTATAATATTATTGTCATTATAATTAAATTAATAATTACACATTGCTACTATGGAATTATATTATTATTATTATTATTATATTTCATTGTTGTTGTTGTTGTTTTATTCTCATCAATCGATCATCATATATATTATTATTGTATATATCATTATATTGACGTACGAAGTTAGAGAGAAAAAGGACAAACGAGAACAAAAGAAGACCCACCACACAACGACGAGGGAATGATGATGATATGATGATGATGACGATGACGAGGAGGAGAAGGAGGAGGAGGAGGAGGAAACAAAAATAAAGATAACGTAAAGAAGAATGAAGAAGGTGAAGGATTCAAAGGACAGGGAGAAGAGGACAGAGGGTGAAGGATTCAAAGGACAGGGAGAAGAGGACAGAAGGTGAAGGATTCAAAGGACAGGGAGAAGAGGACAGAAGGTGAAGGATTCAAAGGACAGGGAGAAGAAGACAGAAGGTGAAGGATTCAAAGGACAGGGAAAAGAGGACAGAAAGTGAAGGATTCAAAGGACAGGGAGAAGAGGACAGAAGGTGAAGGATTCAAAGGACAGGGAGAAGAGGACAGAAGGTGAAGGATTCAAAGGACAGGGAGAAGAGGACAGAAAGTGAAGGATTCAAAGGACAGGGAGAAGAGGACAGAAGGTGAAGGATTCAAAGGACAGGGAAAAGAGGACAGAAAGTGAAGGATTCAAAGGACAGGGAGAAGAGGACAGAAGGTGAATGATTCAAAGGACAGGGAGAAGAGGACAGAAGGTGAAGGATTCAAAGGACAGGGAGAAGAGGACAGAAGGTGAAGGATTCAAAGGACAGGGAGAAGAGGACAGAAGGTGAAGGATTCAGAGGACAGGGAGAAGAGGACAGAAGGTGAAGGAAGAGGATGAGGAGGGACCAAGGGCGTCGGTAAGGAGGAGAATTTACCGGAAAAAACAGGGGAGGAGTGTGATTATTGTCAAACAAAAAAATGATGTAGGAACAGGTGGAACTCAAAACAAACATAACAAAAGCAAAAAAACAAACGAAGATAGGGAGGGAGGATGTTTTTCTTAAACATTGATAAAGAAAAATGGAGAATAATTGAACAAGGAGGTTTTTTATTTAAAGTAGAATTTGTCGAAAGCCATCTGGGCAAGGAATATTTCTTTTTAAGATATGAAAATTAATGTGAGTTTACCTGGTAAGGAGACTGGTTAAAAAGAAACAAAAGAAACAGATTTGAAACATTTTTAATACAAGTTAAGTCGATAAGTAAGAATTAAAAACAAACAAACAACAAAAAACAAAAACAACAACAAGTGGAGGTACGGGTAATAAAGTTGACTCAGAAAAGAGGGATTAAACGGGAAGAAATGGCAGAAAAACAAATCTACAGGGTCAGGAGAATCAAAAGAAGTCAAAAAGGAATAGAAGAAAACAACATATTTATACGTAAAAGAGGGTTAAAAGATTTCAAAGCAAACCAAAGTGAACAAACTGGGAAAGGAGCATTAAGAAAAGTACGTTCCCTACCTCCATCCCCACGCCCAACACACGTGCCTCCCCATCCACACCCTGTCTCTGCATCAATCCCCAATTTGCCGCAAGGTATTTCTGTGTACGATGTTTGGTAAAATAAATGCTGTATCTGTGTCCATCAAATTTGACATGATTACTATGGGGGAGAATAAGGTGGAAAGGGTGAAGAGGTGGGGAGAGGAAGACAGGTTTAGTAGTAAGATGGGGGATGAGGATCAATCTGTTACACATTTTAAACAGTGCAAATAGAAACAGCCCGCTATGTGTCACACATCTGTGATATCGTGATTCAGTGATACATGTTCCAGTGGACAGGGATCAGCCCTGAGGTAAAGAACGGCTCCAAAGAGCTGTGAGGTAAAGAACGGCTCCAAAGAGCTGTGAGGGAAAGAACGGCTCCAAAGAGCTGTGAGGGAAAGAACGGTTCCAAAGAGCTGTGAGGTAAAGAACGGCTCCAAAGAGCTGTGAGGTAAAGAACGGCTCCAAAGAGCTGTGAGGTAAAGAACGGCTCCAAAGAGCTGTGAGGTAAAGAACGGCTCCAAAGAGCTGTGAGGTAAAGAACGGCTCCAAAGAGCTGTGAGGTAAAGAACGGCTCCAAAGAGCTGTGAGGTAAAGAACGGCTCCAAAGAGCTGTGAGGGAAAGAACGGCTCCAAAGAGCTGTGAGGTAAAGAACGGCTCCAAAGAGCTGTGAGGTAAAGAACGGCTCCAAAGAGCTGTGAGGTAAAGAACGGTTCCAAAGAGCTGTGAGGTAAAGAACGGCTCCAAAGAGCTGTGAGGTAAAGAACGGCTCCAAAGAGCTGTGAGGTAAAGAACGGTTCCAAAGAGCTGTGAGGTAAAGAACGGCTCCAAAGAGCTGTGAGGTAAAGAACGGCTCCAAAGAGCTGTGAGGTAAAGAACGGCTCCAAAGAGCT
>CM065745.1:3385498-3395498 GCA_033310375.1 Conus canariensis
ACTGTTCTACTTCCATCTCTCTGTGTCTTCATCCTGCTCAGCACCCCCCCCCCTCTCCACCACTGTTCTACTTCCATCTCTGTGTGTCTTCATCCTGCTCAGCACCCCCTCCCCCCCCCTCTCCACCACTGTTCTACTCCCATCTCTCTGTGTTTTCATCCTGCTCAGCACCCCCCCCCCCTCTCCACCACTGTTCTACTTCCATCTCTCTGTGTTTTCATCCTGCTCACCCCCCCCCCCCCTCTCCACCACTGTTCTACTTCCATCTCTCTGTGTTTTCATCCTGCTCAGCACCCCCCCCTCCCCCCTCTCCACCACGGTTCTACTTCCATCTCTCTGTGTTTTCATCCTGCTCAGCACCCCCCCCCCCCCCCCCGTCTCCACCACTGTTCTACTTCCATCTCTCTGTGTCTTCATTCTGCTCAGCACCCCCTCCCCCCCTCCACCACTGTTCTTCTTCCATCTCTCTGTGTCTTCATCCTGCTCCCCCCCCCCCTCTCACCACTGTTCTACTCCATCTCTCTGTGTCTTCATCCTGCTCAGCACCCCCCCCCCCCCCCCTCTCCACCACTGTTCTACTTCCATCTCTCTGTGTCTTCATCCTGCTCAGTCACTGCCACCCCCCCCTCTCCACCACTGTTCTACTTCCATCTCTCTGTGTCTTCATCCTGCTCAGTACCACCACCCCCCTCTCCACCACTGTTCTACTTCCATCTCTCTGTGTTTTCATCCTGCTCACCCCCCCCCCCCTCTCCACCACTGTTCTACTTCCATCTCTCTGTGTCTTCATCCTGCTCAGCTCCCCCCCCCTCTCCACCACTGTTCTACTTCCATCTCTCTGTGTCTTCATCCTGCTCACCCCCCCCTCTCCACCACTGTTCTACTTCCATCTCTCTGTGTCTTCATCCTGCTCAGCTCCCCCCCCCCACTTCATCATAACACAACACTCCTCCACTCCCAACTTTCTCTGCTCTGTATAATGATGGAGGTGAGGATGATAGCCTTGTAGTAGCAGTAGTAGTAGTGGTAGTGGTAGTAGTAGTAGTAATAGTAGTAGTAGTAGAAGTTGTGGAGGTGGTGGTGATGGTAGTATTAGTAGTAACAGCAGTAGTTGTAGTAGCAGTAACAGTAGTAGTGGTGATGGTGATGTGGTGGTGGTGGTGGTGGTAGTAGTAGTAGTAGTAGTAGTATAGTAGTAATAGCAGCAGCAGCAGCAGTAGTAGTAGTAGTTGTAGTATGTAGTAGTAGTAGTATCGTCATCATCATCATGATCATCATAACTACTACTACTACTACTGCTGCTGCTGCTGTTACTACTTCTAGCACCACCACCACCACCGCCATCACCACCACTGCTTTTGATGTTGTCGCTCAACAGCTCAACACATTGGTTTAATGTAAAATCTGTTGTCTATGATATCTTGTCTTTGAATGTATCTTGCCAACAAGTTGGTTTAATCTTTATTCACTGATTTATTTCTATACGTATCTATTCCCCCTCCCCCCCTCCCCTTGGCCATGTGTCTATGTGTCTTTTCAACAAGTTGGTTATTTCATTATTCACCGATTTATTTCTATACGTATCGACACCCCCTGGGCCATGTGTCTATGTGTCTTTTGCCAGCAAGTTGGTTATTTCTTTATTCACTGATTTATTTCTATAGGTATCTAAACCCCCTGGACCATGAGTCGTGTATCCTGCCAACAAGCTGGTTATTTCTTTATTTACTGATTTAGTTCTATATGTATCTACACCCCCTGGGCCATGTGTCTATGTGTCTATTACCCACAAGTTGGTTATTTCTGTATTCACCAATTTAGTTCTGTCTGTATCTACACCCTCTGGGCCTTGTGTGGAGTCCTAGCTGTGGAGGGGAGTGCAGTCAGGGAGTGCTAGCTGTGGAGGGGAGTGCTGTCAGGGAGTCCTAGCTGTGGAGGGGAGTGCAGTCAGGGAGTGTTAGCTGTGGAGGGGAGTGCTGTCAGGGAGTGCTAGCTGTGGAGGGGAGTGCAGTCAGGGAGTGCTAGCTGTGGAGGGGAGGGCAGTCAGGGAGTGCTGGCTGTGGAGGGGAGTGCAGTCAAGGAGTGCTAGCTGTGGAGGGGAGTGCAGTCAGGGAGTGCCAGCTATGAGGGGGAGTGGTGTCAGGGAGTGTTAGCTGTGGAGGGGAGTGCTGTCAGGGAGTGCTAGCTGTGGAGGGGAGTGCTAGCTGTGGAGGGGAGGGCAGTCAGGGAGTGCTAGCTGTGGAGGAGAGTACAGTCAGGGAGTGCTAGCTGTGGAGGGGAGTGCTGTCAGGGAGTGTTAGCTGTGGAGGGGAGGGCAGTCAGGGAGTGCTAGCTGTGGAGGGGAGGGCAGTCAGGGAGTGCTAGCTGTGGAGGAGAGTACAGTCAGGGAGTGCTAGCTGTGGAGGGGAGTGCTGTCAGGGAGTGTTAGCTGTGGAGGGGAGTGCAGTCAGGGAGTGTTAGCTGTGGAGGGGAGTGCAGTCAGGGAGTGTTAGCTGTGGAGGGAAGGGCAGTCAGGGAGTGTTAGCTGTGGAGGAGAGTACAGTCAAGGAGTGCTAGCTGTGGAGGGGAGTGCTGTCAGGGAGTTCTAGCTGTGGAGGGGAGTGCAGTCAGGGAGTGCTAGCTGTGGAGGGGAGTGCTGTCAGGGAGTGTTAGCTGTGGAGGGGAGTGCTTTCAGGGAGTGTTAGCTGTGGAGGGGAGTGCAGTCAGGGAGTGCTAGCTGTGGAGGGGAGTGCTGTCAGGGAGTGTTAGCTGTGGAGGGGAGTGCAGTCAGGGAGTGTTAGCTGTGGAGGGGAGTGCAGTCAGGGAGTGTTAGCTGTGGAGGGGAGTGCAGTCAGGGAGTGCTAGCTGTGGAGGGGAGGGCAGTCAGGGAGTGCTGGCTGTAGAGGGGAGTGCAGTCAGGGAGTGTTAGCTGTGGAGGGGAGTGCAGTCAGGGAGTGTTAGCTGTGGAGGGGAGTGCAGTCAGGGAGTGTTAGCTGTGGAGGGGAGTGCAGTCAGCGAGTGCTAGCTGTGGTGGGGATTGCAGTCAGGGGTCATATTGCAGGCTGTGCCAACATTCAGTGTGTAGTGAACCGTGTCACCTACATTTACTGTCTGTAAAGGAGGAAAGTTCACACACACACACACACACACACACACACACACACACACACACACACACACACACACACACACATTGATGAACGAGAGAGAGAGAGAGAGAGAGAGAGAGAGAGAGAGAGAGAGAGAGAGACCCATGGATGGGGAACCAGAATGGGTGGCATGGAGTAGTGCTCTGAAAGCGGCACAGAAGATCAGACAGGGGAAGAATCATACTTTGATTTACAGAAAGACAGTCAGCAGGGACTGCTACACCTGCATGCTGTCACGTGGCTGTGGACACTCTTGCTATGGTCAGGTCTTTGACCTGCTGTCTTGTAAGTGTACAGTTGCAACCATTTTCATGACTGATTTATTCCAGTCATCATTAACACAACTGTCATCACCCCAGTGACAATATCCTGTCAACGTCTCTCAGTGACAATACCCTGTCAACGTCCTGAATACAACACACCGGTTGTCACCTCAGTGACAATACCCTGTCAATGTTAACGTCCCTCAGTGACAATACCCTATCAATGTTAACGTCCCTCAGTGACAATACCCTGTCAATGTTAACGTCCCTCAGTGATAATACCCTGTCAATGTCAACGTTCCTCAGTGACAATACCCTGTCAACGTCCCTCAGTGACAATACCCTGTCAACGTCCCTCAGTGACAATACCCTGTCAATGTTAACGTCCCTCAGTGACAATACCCTGTCAATGTCAACGTCCATCAATGACAACATCCTGTCAATGTTAACATCCCTCAGTGACAATACCCTGTCAACGTCCCTCAGTGACAATACTCTGTCAACGTCCCTCAGTGACAATACCTTGTCAATGTCAACGTCTCCCAGTGACAATACCCTGTCAATGTCAACGTCCCTCAGTGACAATACCTTGTCAATGTCAACGTCCCTCAGTGACAATACCCTGTCAATGTCAACGTCCCTCAGTGACAATACCTTGTCAATGTCAACGTCCCTCAGTGACAATACCCTGTCAATGTCAACGTCCCTCAGTGACAATACCCTGTCAATGTCAACGTCCCTCAGTGACAATACCCTGTCAATGTCAACGTCCCTCAGTGACAATACCCTGTCAATGTCAACGTCCCTCAGTGACAATACCCTGTCAATGTCAACGTCCCTCAGTGACAATACCCTGTCAACGTCCCTCAGTGACAATACCCTGTCAACGTCCCTCAGTGACAATACCCTGTCAATGTCAACGTCCCTCAGTGACAATACCCTGTCAATGTCAACGTCCCTCAGTGACAATACCCTGTCAACGTCCCTCAGTGACAATACCCTGTCAATGTCAACGTCCCTCAGTGACAATACCCTGTCAATGTCAACGTCCCTCAGTGACAATACCCTGTCAACGTCCCTCAGTGACAATACCCTGCCAACGTCCCTCAGTGACAATACCCTGTCAATGTCAACGTCCCTCAGTGACAATACCCTGTCAATGTCAACGTCCCTCAGTGACAATACCCTGTCAACGTCCCTCAGTGATAATACCCTGTCAAACGTCCCTCAGTGACAATACCCTGTCAATGTCAACGTCCCTCAGTGATAATATCCTGTCAGTGTCAACGTCCCTCAGTGACAATACCCTGTCAATGTCAACGTCCCTCAGTGACAATACCCTGTCAACGTCCCTCAGTGACAATACCCTGCCAACGTCCCTCAGTGACAATACCCTGTCAACGTCCCTCAGTGACAATACCCTGTCAATGTCAACGTCCCTCAGTGACAATACCCTGTCAATGTCAACGTCCCTCAGTGACAATACCCTGTCAATGTCAACGTCCCTCAGTGACAATACCCTGTCAATGTCAACGTCCATCAGTGACAATACCCTGTCAACGTCCCTCAGTGACAATACCCTGTCAATGTCAACGTCCATCAATGACAATACCCTGTCAACGTCCCTCAGTGACAATACCCTGTCAATGTCAACGTCCCTCAGTGACAATACCCTGTCAATGTCAACGTCCATCAATGACAATACCCTGTCAACGTCCCTCAGTGACAATACCCTGTCAATGTCAACGTCCATCAGTGACAATACCCTGTCAACGTCCCTCAGTGACAATACCCTGTCAATGTCAACGTCCATCAATGACAATACCCTGTCAACGTCCTGACTACAGTCCTGTGACTGAGCAATGCCACTGTGGGCCTGTTGAGCAGGCTGTGCAGACAGGGTCAGGATGACCTGCAGTGTGCAGTGAACCGTGCGACCTACATTCTCTGTCTGCAACGTGGCAGAGCTTTGAAACCTACGAAAACTGTTGAAAGACGCTGCACACACACACACACACACACCACACACACACACACACACACACACACACACACACACGCTGCATAAGAGGTAGGATAGGTGACTGTGCAAGCTTGTGTTATGCCTATGTATGCATACGTGTTCGTGTCCGTTTCTGTATGTGTGTATTTGTGCATGCGCGTGTGTGTGTTGATACGTGCATACATATGTGCATGCATGCATTTGTGCAAATATTTATGCATGTGTGTAGGTGTGTGTGCGTGCGCATGCGCGTGTGTGTGCGTGTGCACTCGCACATTGCTTGCTTGCAACCAGCCTTGTGAAGTGAAGCATGCAACCTCTGCTCTGCTCAGTGTTCAGTCATGGTAATTCTACCCCACATTCTGAGCTTGTCAAAGCAGCTGCCAGTGCTGATGTCATGATAATTCTACCCCACATTCTGAGCTTGTCAAAACAGCTGCCAGTGCTGATGTCATGGTAATTCTACCCCACATTCTGAGCTTGTCAAAGCAGCTGCCAGTGCTGATGTCATGGTAATTCTACCTCACATTCTGAGCTTGTCAAAACAGCTGCCAGTGCTGATGTCATGGTAATTTTACCCCACATTCTGAGCTTGTCAAAACAGCTGCCAGTGCTGATGTCATGGTAATTCTACCCCACATTCTGAGCTTGTCAAAGCAGCTGCCAGTGCTGATGTCATGGTAATTTTACCTCACATTCTGAGCTTGTCAAAACAGCTGCCAGTGCTGATGTCATGGTAATTCTACCTCACATTCTGAGCTTGTCAAAACAGCTGGCAGTGCTGATGTCATGGTAATTCTACCCCACATTCTGAGCTTGTCAAAACAGCTGCCAGTGCTGATGTCATGGTAATTCTACACCACATTCTGAGCTTGTCAAAGCAGCTGCCAGTGCTGATGTCATGGTAATTTTACCCCACATTCTGAGCTTGTCAAAGCAGCTGCCAGTGCTGATGTCATGGTAATTTTACCCCACATTCTGAGCTTGTCAAAGCAGCTGCCAGTGCTGATGTCATGGTAATTTTACCCCACATTCTGAGCTTGTCAAAGTAGCTGGCAGTGCTGATGTCATGGTAATTCTACCTCACATTCTGAGCTTGTCAAAACAGCTGCCAGTGCTGATGTCATGGTAATTCTACACCACATTCTGAGCTTGTCAAAACAGCTGCCAGTGCTGATGTCATGGTAATTCTACACCACATTCTGAGCTTGTCAAAACAGCTGCCAGTGCTGATGTCATGGTAATTCTACCTCACATTCTGAGCTTGTCAAAACAGCTGCCAGTGCTGATGTCATGGTAATTCTACCCCACATTCTGAGCTTGTCAGAGCAGCTGCCAGTGCTGATGTCATGGTAATTCTACCCCACATTCTGAGCTTGTCAAAACAGCTGGCAGTGCTGATGTCATGGTAATTCTACCTCACATTCTGAGCTTGTCAAAGCAGCTGCCAGTGCTGATGTCATGGTAATTCTACCCCACATTCTGAGCTTGTCAAAGCAGCTGCCAGTGCTGATGTCATGGTAATTCTACCTCACATTCTGAGCTTGTCAAAACAGCTGCCAGTGCTGATGTCATGGTAATTCTACACCACATTCTGGGCTTGTCAAAGCAGCTGCCAGTGCTGATATCATGGTAATTCTACCTCACATTCTGAGCTTGTCAAAGCAGCTGCCAGTGCTGATGTCATGGTAATTCTACCTCACATTCTGAGCTTGTCAAAGCAGCTGCAAGTGCTGATGTCATGGTAATTCTACACCACATTCTGAGCTTGTCAAAGCAGCTGCCAGTGCTGATATCATGGTAATTCTACCTCACATTCTGAGCTTGTCAAAGCAGCTGCCAGTGCTGATGTCATGATCACAAGATGTGGCCAGTTTAGAAACCACCCTATTTCTCATTCCTGCCCCCTCCCAACACCGCTTCCCCCTTTCCCTCCCCCATCCCCCTCCCAAATGACAAAACACATTTACAGCACAAATAGCAGTGGGGAAGGCGGTGGTGGTTGAGGGCTGAGGAGGGTGGGGGGAGGGGTGTCATATTCAGCTGGATGAAAGCCCAGACGACCACACAAGGCCCTTTGAAGGCAGGTGGGAGGTGTCTGTTCAAGGTGCCCTTGGTAGACAGGAAAACAGTCCAGCAGCTCAACCCCGTGGCTAAAGTGTAAAACCATAACAAGCCTATGGAAGAGACGACATTTGTAACAAACAAGCAACCAAACGAACAGAACAAAATGGCGATGCAGTTAGTGGAGACTTGTGGATATACAACCTCCATCATGGAGGCAGCACTCCCCAAGTGGACCAACCCATGGCTGTGGAGTTCACCTGTGGCCATGTCAGCGTCATACGCTCTGGTCGCATGATGATTAATCGCAGTGTCAGCGTCATACGCTCTGGTCGCATGATGATTAATCGCAGTGTCAGCGTCATACGCTCTGGTCGCATGATGATTAATCGCAGTGTCAGCGTCATACGCTCTGGTCGCATGATGATTAATCGCAGTGTCAGCGTCATACGCTCTGGTCGCATGATGATTAATCGCAGTGTCAGCGTCATACGCTCTGGTCGCATGATGATTAATCGCAGTGTCAGCGTCATACGCTCTGGTCGCATGATGATTAATCGCAATGTCAACGTCATGTTGCAGTTATTGAGCAGTGCTATGATCACATGATAATTGATTGCAATGACTGCATTGTACACTAATTGATTGATCAGCAATGCCAAGGCTGATTAGAAGTTCATCAATCTACAATGCTGTGGCCACATAGGAATTAACTGATCAGCAATACTATGGTCAAAGAGTGGTTAATTGATGAGTATCATCATGGTCAAATAGGAGTTAACTGACCATCAATGCCATAGCCACATGGCAGCTAATCAATCAGCGATGCGATTGTCATACAATAATCGGAAATGAAATGAGGCAGGGAACAGTAAACGATAAACAGTAAACAAGTTGGGTATTTTTTGCTCCCATAAGAAAACCTAACACAGAGTAACTTTTATTCAAGACTGGCACAGCCTTTTAAACTTGAATAAAGTCAGACAAATACATAGATGAACAATCTAATAGTGGGGGAAAAAACAAGCGCAGGCCAACAACTGAACTATCTTCATAGTAATGACTTGGCAAAGATTTGGACTTAAGGAGGGGGGGGGGGGGGGGTAATTTGAAGATGGAGAAACTGGGAACATGAAATTAAGAAAATATGTTACAGATATGAAAACTCTTCACTAGCTGGATAAGGGAACCATCGCAATCTCTTTTGAAGGCAGATATATTTGTATTGCCTGCTCCGAGGCCTTTCGTCCGCTGGGTCGGACTCATCAGGGAGACACGGCTGGTTGTGTCTGCGCTCCTGGCGTCAAATAGAGACACACCACAGTCCATAATACTGTGGTGTTCTCACCACCAAGAGTGCAAAAAAGAATCCAATAGCACCCCCAAAGCAGCCAGCGAAGAGTAGTAAATGAAACCAAACGAAAGTGTGGGGAGGAAAAAAAGTTGCTGAAAAACTAAAGACATTATGCAAACAGTATAAAATAAAGGGGACAATCTTTGAGCCTACGCTTGAGGATCCACCCAAAGATGCAAGGGAGATCAAAAGACAAACACACAGACGGACAGAAACAAATACAAATAACCTCAATTTAATCAAAACAAAAATCGGAAATGAAATGAGGCAGGGAACAGTAAACGATAAACAGTAAACAAGTTGGGTATTTTTTGCTCCCATAAGAAAACCTAACACATGTAACATATTTTCTTAATTTCATGTTCCCAGTTTCTCCATCTTCAAATTACCCCCCCCCCCTCCTTATGTCCAAATCTTTGCCAAGTCATTACTATGAAGATAGTTCAGTTGTTGGCCTGTGCTTGTTTTTTCCCCCACTATTAGATTGTTCGTCTATGTATTTGTCTGACTTTATTCAAGTTTAAAAGGCTGTGCCAGTCTTGAATAAGAGTTACTCTGTGTTAGGTTTTCTTATGGGAGCAAAAAATACCCAACTTGTTTACTGTCATACAATAGTTAACTGATCATCACTACTACAGTCGCAGAGTAGTTAATTAATTAGTACTGCTATGGTCACATAGTAGTTGATTGATCAGCATTGCTATGGTCACGTACTAGCTAATCAATCAGCGATGTTATGATCACGTAGTAGTTAATCAATCAGTGGTGCTATGATAATGTAGTGGTTAATAAATCAGGGTGCTATGTTCATGTTGTAGTTGATCAATCAGCAATGCTGTGATCATGCAATGGTTAATATATTGGCAAAGCCATGGTCATATAGAATTCATATGTTTGGCAGTGGTATGGTCACAATGTTATCTAATCATTTACTTGATGATGATGATGATGATAATGATGAAGATCATGATGATGATGATTTATTTCTATTCTAGTGTCATCATCATCATCATCATCATCATCATTATCACCATCATCATCATCATCATCATCATCATTATCATCATCATCATCAGCAGTAGTTGTAGTAATAGTAGCAGTAGTAGTAGTGTTGTGGTCGTCATTGCTATCATTTTGTTGTTGTTGTTGTTGTTGTTGTTGTTCTTCTTCTTCTTCTTCTTCTTGTCAT
>CM065745.1:3400498-3477998 GCA_033310375.1 Conus canariensis
TTAAGAGTTACTTCCATCCACATGCAAATGTCGTCTGCATATTGAACGAGAACTACCTTTTTAGATAACTTATTTGGCAAATCATACAATAGCAATGAGAAAAGAAGCAGAGCTAACACTGACCCTTGGGGGATTCCCATTGACAAAGTTCTACTGGTGGAATATGTTTTTCCTACTCTTGTTTGTATTACCCTATCTTTCAGAAAGCATTTAACATAATTGTATACATTTCCTGATAGTCCAATATTTTAAAGTTTGTTTAACAGCTGTGAATGCCTTGGTTATGTCAAAAAATGTAGCCAGGACGCATTTACGTCTTGCAAATTGTTTCTTTATATTTGTTGATAATTTCACTAATACTTCTGTAGTAGATCTCCCTTTACGAAAGCCAGCTTGATTAATAGGAATGATGTCATTTTTTTCACAGTAATGTGCTAGTCTATTCAAAACAATTCTTTCTGATAGTTTACAGACGTGTGATGTTAATGCTATAGGTCTGTAATTTTTAGGATCACTAGAAGACCTTCCTTGTTTATGAACTGGTACAACAATTGTCTGTTTCCATATTTTGGGCATGTCGCTACTATTCCAGCAAGTACTTAGCAAAGCATGAAAAAAAACTACAAGATTTTCAGGTAAATTCTTTAGCATCTGATTAGATATTGCATCTAAACCAACTGATGACTTTCTTATTGGAATGGCTCTAATGGCTTCTTTTACTTCATGTACAGTTATAGGAGCATTAATGTTAATGCTATTATCTGGTGGTGGATCATCATATGTTATATTACTTTCTTCTTTTTCTCTGTAAGTTCGGTCAGTGTTTGTTAGACCCTCAGGACGGCTGACATCAGCGAATAAGTTTACAAAAACTTTGCTTTCTCTTTAGCAGTGGGTAGATTGTTATCTATTTTTATGGGATACTGTGGTGATGTCAATCCATTTTTCATAGCTTTCAGTTCTTCCCATACTTTTCCCATATCCTTACAATGTTTTACTTCAGAGTTACAGAAATCATTCCAATGTTTCAGTTTTGCATATTCTATTGCATCATCACTTTCTTTACCCGTCTTTTTCATTTTTTCATGATTACTTGCTGATCTTTTTTTTACAATATATCTTAAATCTTTCTTTTTTCTTGTTATTTGCGCGTTCACATTCCTTGTTCCACCACACATTTCCATTGTGTTTTTTAGATTGTGTTTTTTATTTTTGGGATCGATTTATCTGCTGCTGTTAGGATAAATTTACAGAATTTATCATACTGATCGTCTATATTTTCTTCAGTAGAATAATCTAAATCTACGTTTTTAAGGATGTCTTTGAAGAGTGACCAATCTGCACACTTGTAATTATACTTTGGGATAACATCTTCTGTGTTTTCTTCTTCTTCTGCAATTTTGTTTAAAGATATTATGACTGGAATATGATCTGATCCTAAAGAGTCATCTCCCGTTTCCCACACTGCGTTGACTACCAATGATGGAGATACAAAAGTTAAATCAATGGCTGAGGGATTATGGTTAAATATATTTCCATTATTCAGTATGTAAAGAATAGAATCCGCTATGTTATCTAACAAACGGTTATTAGAAATATAGGAACAACTCCTATCCCAGAAAGGGGCATGTGCATTAAAATCACCCCCAATAACCCACTTATCCGTTTGATCTTGAAACCCTTTCAACCATTCAGTGTTCTTATTATCAGGACCTTTTGGAAGATAAATTGAAGCAACATTAAGAATCAAGGATGAAGTGAATTTAACCATAGCTGCACAGCATGACACAGAGGAAATGTTATACTCTGGTGGAGTTCTTTCACAAAAGTCCAGGTCTTCACGCACATAAATGGTTGTTTGCACTCTGTCTCCACATTGTTCGTAAACGGGAGGGTGGTAAAATCCAGGTAGATATGGTAATTTATCACAGCTCACATTTAAAGATTGTAGTAATAAACCATGAAACTTATTTGTTACTAGATATTGATTTAAGTACGATAGATTTTTCGTTATGGAACGACAATTCCACTGTAGAAATGTAATGTTTGGCTTTTTATGTGCTTTCATTTATATATCACAATAATTTATATCATTTAGACATTAACTATCTTAGAGATGACTACAGATAAAAACAGAAAATCTTGATGATTGACAGTAAACAGCTGAGAGTCAAAGTACGACCAGTTTAGTAGAACCAAGGACATGGAAAAGGCGGAGGGTGAAAACCTTGGCAACTGTAACGAAAGGCTGCGGGTCTCCTCCGTGGCTTTTCCCAAAACATTCGATGCTAGCGTTTGCCCAGGGTCCTCGCGATGGTGCTCGCTCCTCCGGTCGTGGGTGAACGTCGTCAGCTGTCAGGACTCTTCTGTCTTCCATCCTCAACTCGTTAAAGGAGACGAAAGTAATGTCGTTTTCTGTCTGTAGTTTCTGTCTTGTCATTGCGTTGAACAGATCTTTCTTAATGTCTAGTGTTTTATTTTTGACAGGAGCCACTTGACTTACTACGATCTTGGCTTTGGGAAATTGACCTTTGGCCTCCTTGACGCATTTCTGCATTTCCGTGCTGCATTTCTCCGGATCTTTCCCCATCAAATCGTTCACTCCTACATGCAGAACTACACATTCGGGTTCAGGATTCAGAGATACTTTTGCCTCGTTCTGAGTGCGTGTGCAATGCTCAATCTGATAAGCTTTTCTCTTTGCCACCTGCAGACCGTATGACAGGCCAAGTCTCCGTGCATCAACCTTCTTCATGATACTGTCATGTATCAGGAGGACACGAGGCAAGTCGCCACCAGATGTAGAAACAGAATGGGATACGTATTTCTTTGTTGTGCCAGACTGTTTTTGTTTGACGTTTTGTTTGTGTGGAGACTTGGAGTGTTCTATCTTTGTTCCACAGATGTGTTACGCAATTTCGCAGAACCTTGTTTGACGTTGCTTTGACTCTTTACGTCACAATTCAGTTTTTGTTCTTTTTGGTTTTGTTTCGTTATGTTATTTTCTTTGTTTGGCCTAATGTATGGCTCGTACAATTCATCCACACCCTTGTTGTGTTGGGGAGGAGATTTTGCCGGCAGCGATGTTGATGCAACTTTTGCATAAGAGCGGTGAGGCGTTGCAAAGGATGTTTCGGTCGATTCGGTCTGAATGGCGACACTTTCGCTTTTCGTTATCTTGAGGTTCGATTCAATTATTTTGGTCTGTTTTTCAACTATTTTTTCTAGACTCAAGATTTGTTCGCTCAGAGTCATTATGAGAGCTTTGAAATCGTCAGTGTTACTTCCCGCTTCTCTTTTCGGGCTGTCTTCTGCGGGGCCTTTATTGTCGGCAGGCGTACCGGACATTTTTGTTTGGGTTACTATACGGACACCCCCGCTTCGAACATTCGATTGGCTTGTTACAGTCGATTGAACATTTTGCAAACTGCTGTTACTTTTTTCCATTGGCAAAGTTGATGGCTTACCTCTTGCATTTCTTGTTTTTGTCATCCTGGTCATCATTATTTTTAACTTTACAAAAAAAAAAAAAAAAAAAAAAAACTCAGCTAGCTTCTGCTCTAGTTGTTGACCGTGGCCGCCATCTTGTGTGTGTGTGTGTGTGTGTGTGTGCGTACGTGTGTGTGTGGTGTGTGTGTGTGTGTGTGCGTGTGTGTGTGTGTGTGCATGCGTACGCGCGCGCGCGTGTGTGTGTGTTTGTGTGTGTATGTGCGTGTGTGTGTGTGTGTGTGTGTGTGTGTGTTGTGTCTGTGTGTGTCTGTGTGTGTGTGAGCTTGCGTGCGTGCGTGCGTATGTTCGGGAGTGCGTGTGTGTGCGTGCGTGTGTGTCCGGGGGTGCGTGTGTGCTTGCGTGCATGTGTGTGTGTGTGTGTGTGTGGTGTGTTGTGTGTGTGTGTGCGTGTGTATGTGTGTGTGTGTGTGTGTGTGTGTGTGTGTGTGTGTGTGTGGTGACAAGAAGTGAATATTGATTCTTGCAATTTATTCATGATAAGTCACCTCGCATTGAGTGTGCCACGGGTCTTCCCAGTCCTACGAAAAACAGTTGGCAGTAGAAAATGTTTAATGCAGCCTACCACAGGAATCTTGCTATGTCGATCCATCAGTAACATATCAGGATAAATACGTCTTAGGTAGTTTTCTTTTTTTTATTTTTATTTTTTTTTATTGTTCAGTCACTTGAATTCAAAACAGCATCACCTGGCACACAGTCGCCAAAGAGATGAGATGTCTGTCTGACCTCGCCAGAGCACCTGGTGTCATCGTTGTTTAGTGCACTCCTTGTAAAGAGAAAGAGAAGGGCATCCAACAGGATCAATGGAGAAGATAACGTGGGATTGTCGTCGTGTGTTGTCGTAGCAGAGAATGGAAGCTTTACCTTGGTTCCGTGACTTATGATCGGAGCTACTTCCATGTCAAACAAACGTATCATCGTGTCCATCTCTCTTTCTTTCCCACATACACTGAGCATTGAAGCATGCGCTGTTTTGTTGTCTTGTTTGGTCAAGTGGTTGGCACGCTGCAGGTGTCCTCTTCTGTAGAAAATGACCCTCGGGTGTCTTTATTTCTGTCTACAGTAGAAAATGACCCCCGGGTATCTATATTTCTGTCTACTGTAGAAAATGACCCCCGGGTATCAATATTTCTGTCAACTGTAGAAAATGACCCCCAGGTATCTATATTTCTGTCTACTGTAGAAAATGACCCAAGGTATCTGTATTTCTGTCTACTGTAGAAAATGACCCTGGGTATCTATATTTCTGTCTGCTGTTTGTGCCCACGTGTGAAGCAGAAGTGGACTTAGGGGCCACTCATTTTTTTCTCCAGAATATGATGATGATAATGAAGAAGAAGAAGAAGAAGAAGAAGAAGAAGAAGAATATGAACAAGAAGAAGAAGAAGAAGAAGATGATGATGATGATGATGATGATGATGATGATGATGGTGGTAGTGGTGGTGATAATGATAATGATGACTGTACTTATGGTGACGTTATGAGGAGATTGTTATGACAATGATGGTGATGATGATGTCATGATCATCATGGCTATGACTCGTTCCTTTCTGAAATGTCTCCCCACCCCCTCTTTTCCCTCTCCCTTTCCCCTTCTCCATCCCTCCCTCCTATCATCCGGCCATTTTCCCTACTTGTTCCCCTTCCACTTATCCCCTTTCCCCTACTTGTTCCCCTTCCACTTATCCCCTTTTCCCTACTTGTTCCCCTTCCACTTATCCCCTTTTCCCTACTTTTTCCCCTTCCACTTATCCCCTTTCCTACTTTTTTCCCCTTCCACTTATCCCCCTTTACCTACTTTTTCCCCTTCCACTTATCCCCTTTTCCCTACTTTTTCCCCTTCCACTTATCCCCTTTCCCCTACTTTTCCCCCTTCCACTTATCCCCTTTCCTACTTTTTCCCTTCCACTTATCCCCTTTTCCCTACTTTTTCCCCTTCCACTTATCCCCTTTCCCTACGTCCTCTCCTTCCACTTATCCCCTTTTCCCTACTTTTCCCCCTTCCACAATCCCCTTTTCCCTACTTGTTCCCCTTCCACAATCCCCCTTTCCCTACTTGTTCCCCTTCCACTTATCCCCTTTTCCCTACTTTTTCCCCTTCCACAATCCCCTTTTCCCTACTTTTTCCCCTTCCACTTATCCCCTTTTCCCTACTTGTTCCCCTTCCACAATCCCCTTTTCTCTACTTGTTCCCCTTCCACTTATCCCCTTTTCCCTACTTTTTCCCCTTCCCAATCCCCTTTTTCCCTACTTTTCCCTTCCCTTCCACTTATCCCCTTTTCCCTACTTGTTCCCCTTCCACTTATCCCCTTTTCCCTACTTTTTCCCCTTCCACTTTCCCCTTTCCCTACTTTTTCCCCTTCCACTTTCCCCTTTCCCCTACTTTTCCCTTCCACTTATCCCCTTTTTCCCCTTCCACTTATCCCCTTTCCCTACTTTTTCCCTTCCACTTATCCCCTTTCCCTACTTTCCCCTTCCCTACTTATCCCCTTTCCCTACTTTTCCCTTCCACTTTCCCTTTTCCCTTCCACTTTCCCTTTCCCTACTTTTTCCCTTCCACTTTCCCCTTTCCCTACTTTTTCCCCTTCCACTTTCCCCTTTTCCCCTACTTTTTCCCCTTCCACTTTCCCCTTACCTACTTTCCCTCCACTTTCCCCTTTCCCTACTTTTTCCCCTTCCACTTTCCCCCTTTCCCTACTTTTCCCCTTCCACTTATCCCCCTTTACCCTATTTTCCCCTTCCACTTATCCCCTTTCCCTACTTTTCCCCTTCCACTTTCCCCCCCTTATTCCCTACTTTTCCCCTCCACTTTCCCCTTCACTTTCCCCTTCACTTCCCTTCCCCCTTTCCCTTCCATCCCCTTTCCCTACTTTTTCCCCTTCCACTTATCCCCTTTCCCTACTTTTCCCCCTTCCCCTTTCCCTCCCCTTTCCCTACTTTTTCCCCTTCCACTTATCCCCCTTTTCCCCTACTTTCCCCTTCCACTTTCCCCTCTTTCCCTCCTACTTTTTCCCTTCCCCCCCTTTCCACTTTCCTATCCCCTTTATCCCTCTTCCCTACTTTTCCCCTTCCACTTATCCCCTTTCCCCTACTTTTTCCCTTCCACTTATCCCCCTTACCTACTTTTCCCCTTCCACTTATCCCCTTTACCCTACTTTTTCCCCTTCCACTTATCCCCCTTTACCTACTTTTCCCCCACTTATCCCCTTTCCCTACTTTTTCCCCTTCCACTTCCCCTTTTCCCCTTTACCTTTTTTCCCTTCCACTTATCCCCTTTACCTACTTTTTCCCCTTCCACTTATCCCCTTTCCCTACTTTTTCCCCTTCCACTTATCCCCCTTTACCTACTTTTTCCCCTTCCACTTATCCCCTTTCCTACTTTTCCCCTTCCACTTATCCCCCTTTACCTACTTTTTTCCCCTTCCACTTATCCCCCTTTCCTACTTTTCCCCTTCCACTATCCCCTTTACCCTACTTTTTCCCCTTCCACTTATCCCCTTTACCTACTTTTTCCCCTTCCACTTATCCCCTTTACCTACTTTTTCCCCTTCCACTTATCCCCTTTACCTACTTTTTCCCCTTCCACTTATCCCCTTTCCTACTTTTTCCCCTTCCACTTATCCCCTTTCCCTACTTTTTCCCCTTCCACTTATCCCCTTTCCCTTTCTACCCTCTTTTTCCCTCCCTTCCCCTTACTATTTTTCCCTTCCACTTATCCCCTTACCTACTTTTTCCCCCTATCCACTTATTCCCCTTTCCCCCTACTTTTTCCCCTTCCACTTATCCCCTTTACCTACTTTTTTCCTTCCCTTTCCACTTTTCCCCATTATCCCCTTACCTTTTTCCCCTTCCACTTTCCCTTTCCCCACTTTTCCTCCTTCCACTTATCCCCTTTCCCTACTTTTTCCCTACCACTTATCCCCTTTCCCTACTTTTTCTCCCTTTCCCTTTATACCCCTTTTCCCTTATTATCCCCTTCCACTTTCCACACTTACCTCTATCAAAGCTTTCTGACAAAAAGTGTGTAGCATGGCGTGTGCCTTGTTTTTTCGTTTTTGTTTGTTCGTGGATCGTGCGTGCGCGCGCGCGCGCGCGCGCGCGTGTGTTGTGTGTGTTGTGATTTGCCCGTGTTAAGGTGCTTTGGTTGGTTACTCTGTTGATGTCTGTGTGTGTTTTAGTTGCTGGTGTTTACAGACGTTAGGGTCCTCTGGCTTGTCATTCTATTGATGTCTGTGTATGTTTCAGTTGCTGGTGTTTGCAGACTTTAGTATGGTTTGCCTTATTTACTGCACGTCGAATATGTGAGTCAAATGACAATTGGTGGGGCCAAATCTTGCTAAATCCCTTATATCCGTGCGTGATTTTGTAATTTGAGAACCTCGTCTTTGAATCGTTAAAAAGAACCCATTAATTGACAAATCTTGTAATTTGCAAATGTATTGCTTTGTGTGTGTGTGTGTGTGTGTGTGTGTGTGTGTGTGTGTGTGTGTGCGTGCGTGCGTGCGTGCGTGCGTGCGTGTGTGTGTGTGTGTGTGTGTGTGTCCTTTTTAAGACATGATTGTATGCCACATCGAGGGTTGACTGCCAGAACCCAGTATCTCGCATTGTTTGTTGATTTTCATTTTTTACACTACACTATCTTTTCCAGTGTGATCTTTCACCTAGTAAACTTTTTTTTGGTCATGGCATTGATTTTTGATCAGTTATCGATAAAACCAAAACCAAGTATCTCCAAATGTAGAAGTAGCTTTCCCCCTAAAACCCATTAACTCTACATGCTGTACTCACCCTCTCTTCCACTGTCCCTCTGTCTACTTCATTCACCACTTTGGCTTCACAAGGGGAGTATTATGTCTGTACTGTTTTTATTTTTTTGTCGCTGAGGAAGGCATTTTGCCAAAAATGTCTTGTCCTGTTTTGTGTCCGGCATTAAAACTGCGTTATTTCACACTTTGTTTTGTGTGCTCTTCTGCTTTTTTGTCGTGTTCCAGTAACGCTGCACTTTGTTTCATTTGCCGTTTCTACATGCTGTGTTCTGCCCAGTTTGTATGAGCAGCACTTTTCACACACAGTGACTGCCAGAACCCTGTATCTTAAACGAAGGCATTTTGGCTGTCAGAAAACACCAATGATTTAGAAGAGTAAGCTACCACTTATCTGGAGATGTGTATTTTGGTGAGATTCCACCAAGAAAAGGAAAGTAACTGATCCAGGGAAAACCCAGTGTATCCAGCTGCTGGGCTGTCACTGTCAGGATTGTTTATAGTTTGGCAGAAAGTGGGCCCGTAGCTTAGCTCCAGGGCTCAGGTTTATGACACCTTTGCAGATACGAACTAGTTCGTAACCTGAAAAAGTTCGTAACACACAAAAAAATGTTTCATGACGACTACGTAGAGAGATTTTGTGCGTAAATGAGTTCGTAACTTTAGAAGTGGTCCCCCCCCCCTCCCCACACACACACACACACACACCACCACCACCACTAACGCTGTTCGTAGCTACGCTAACAGCACAGCTGCTCAGCTTTATCAGCACCCAGACTGTTTATGTGGAGGGTGTGTGTGTATATTTGAGGTGTGCGTGAGCCACAAACTTCACAGAAAAAGAAGAGAAGGCTGACCGTGTTAAGTGAACTCATTTTACAAGACAAGATTTCCTGAGAACACGTCAAATTTTCTGTAGGGACCTTTAGATTACACGTCACGTATCCGATAGGGGATAGATAGGTAACGTATCGACCCCGTATCGCGAAGTATCGCGCGATTTCAACAGACCGTGCGGCTTCGATAGGTACGCGTTGACGTATCAAAAGCGATCTATACGTGGCCTTTCCCGTATTTGTTTTACAAGAGCACAAGTCAAGTGTCAGGGTAACATTTTGGTTGTTTGTTTTAAACCTTTTCTCAACTTAATCTGTATGTTTTCATTCACTGACTTATGAATAGTTTGTGCAAAACACTTTCAAAGATACCAGTATACAGACCTCCAGACTCCAGATGAAAATGTATGTTCGTCTATTTGCAGAGACATTTCTGACATTGTTTTGGCCAATAGAAAGGCAATATTATGGATTGGTGGAGACTTCAACATACCAGATATTGATTGGCGTGAAGATGCCATACTTGGTAATCAATACAATAAAAATATTAATTTTCAGTTTTTTGATACCACCAAAGACCTTGGATTAGTGCAGTCAGTTGAAATACTAACACGTGGCAATGCATTCCTGGATTTATTTTTTACCAATTGTCCAGGCGCTTTAGGCAGTCAGGAATTAATTGCAGGCATGGGTGATCATGACATAATTCTCTTAGAGAGCAACTTTCAACAATTTCGAAAAAAAAAACCTAAACGTACCATCAGACTCTGGAACCAAGCAGACTTACCAAAATTACGCAGGGATACTCATGATTTCAGTCGTCTTTTTTTGAGGTCTCATAGTGTTAAAGATAATGTCAATGACCTTTGGAAGTGTATAAAAACTAACTTGGAATTTATTATGGATGACAACATACTTACTAAAATAACTTCAAGCAAGAACCACCAGGCATGGATTAATACAAAAACTAAACGTTTGTTGAGAAGGAAACATCGGTTCTTTAAGAAATTAAAACTACACCCTAATTCAGAAAGATTACTGGTTAGGTATAAACATATTAAGAGAAGGTGTCAGAGAGAATGTAGGCTTGCTCACTCCAATTATGTTAATTCGATGATTTCAGAAGGTGATCATCAAAACAAGAAATTGTGGTCTTACATAAGGAGTAAGAGACAGGACAACATTGGGATTCCAGACCTGAGAAACAACCAGAATAACCTAATACAGGACCCTGAAGGGAAAGCAAATTTACTAAACAAGCAGTTTTCTTCGGTTTTCTCAATCCCAAGCCTTTAATCAACGTTAGACTAAAGGATGATGATAAATTCCCTGAAATGCAAAACATCAAAGTAAACAAAGCAGGAGTATTTAAGTTACTGACCAACATCAATGAAAACAAAGCTACTGGTCCTGATGGCGTTCCTGGCAAGCTCTTAAAATTATGTGCCAATGAATTGAGTGAGGTATACCAACTACTTTACCAAGCTTCACTGGACAAGGGAGTAATACCTGATGAGTGGCGAGATGCGAGCATTGTTCCTTTATTCAAAAAGGGTGACAAAACGAAAGCAGAGAACTATAGACCTGTATCTCTTACATCCATATCAGCAAAACTACTTGAACACATAATATATAGTAGCATAATGACCATCTTGACAAATATGACTTCTTAAATAACACCCAGCATGGTTTTAGACAGTTAAGGAGTTGTGAGACTCAACTTATAACAACTCTCAATGATTTTAATAACTGTCTTAACAACAGACAGCAATTAGATGCAATTTTATTAGAATTTTCTAAAGCCTTTGATAAGGTTGACCATGAGGGCCTCTGCTTAAATTAGAACACATCGGCATTGGCGGTTCTTTGCTAAAATGGGCTAGATCATTCCTCGTTGGGAGAACGCAGAAAGTTGTTGTGGAAGGGTCGTCATCCCATTGTAAACCAGTCTTGTCAGGTGTACCACAGGGAACTGTTCTGGGGCCCTTGTTTTTCTTAATTTATATAAATGACATAAGTAGAAATCTCTCTCCTGGAACTACTATAAGGCTTTTTGCAGATGACAGCTTAGTATATAGAACAATCAGAAGCAAGAATGATACACACATTCTACAAGAAGATCTAAACGGTTTACAAGAGTGGGAAAGAACTTGGAAAATGGAATTTCATCCCCAGAAGTGCCAAGTGTTGCGTGTATGTAATAAACGCTCACCAACTAGATCAGAATATTCCATTCATAATACTATTCTTAAAGAAACCAATGCTGCAAAATATTTAGGCGTGATTATAGATAGTCGTCTCAAATGGAAAGAACATTACAATTTAGTATGTAAGAAAGCAAATAACATCTTAGCTTTCTTATACAGGAATATCAACGACTGCCCCAAAAAGGTTAAAGACGACTGCTATAAAACACTGGTTAGACCAGTACTGGAATATGGTTGCTCAGTCTGGGATCCTTACCATCTAAAGGACATTGATAACCTCGAAAAGATTCAGAAGAGAGCAGCACGGTTCGTAACAGGGAATCATATCAGAGAGAAGAGGAATACTAGGAAGAACATGAGGAAATTAGAATGGAAACCCTTAGAAGAGAGAAGAGCTTTTATCAAACTTAATATCTTCTTCAAAGGCAGAGCTAAACTAATTGATATTCCAATGGAACAACTAGTATTGAATAAAAGTAGCACCAGGAGTGGCGGTCAATGTTATACCATACCTGCATCAAATATTGACAGCCACTTACATTCATTTTATCCTAGTTCTGTACGGCTGTGGAACTCACTGCCGGGTGCCATCAAGATTGCCACAAATGCAGTCTCATTTAAAAAGCAAATTGATACGACAGTTTTGAGGTCTGCATATTGACGATTTTCTATTTTAACTTCCCCAGATATTTTATGGTTACCTGGGCCTGAAGCTGGCCATTGCTTTTAACTTTTTGAATATTGTGTGCGACCCCTTGTTACCAAATTTTGCTCCAGGGGCCAACAGACTGAGTCGCACTTTATTTTATGTTATTTTATTTTACTTTTTAACATGCGGGCTGGTGACCTACTCGTTTTTGAGTGAACCAGTATTTTAGGAAGAAGGAAGAAGAAGTAAGAAGGAAGGGGGGGGGGGGGGGGGGGGGGGGGGGGGGGGGGGGGCACCGACTCACAGGCGAAAGTCAGGCGACCCGGCAACACGCATCGCCAGTGAGCCTCCTCGTCACGTGAACGAGATTTGAGATCGCGGTTCCACTTAAGTTCTATTAATTCTTAAATCAGCTCAACTGTGACTATAAAGTAATAAATATACACGAATCGTGATATTTTAAAGAGTTTTTATCACTTGCTGCTATCATTTTGTTTTGAAAGCATGTATTCCATGCTTTTGTGGAACTGGGTCAACTGATGCCCTGCTACAGAGCGGCAGAAGCAGACGACACACATCAGAAAGAGGCGTTTGCCGTCTTTGTTTTCTTTCTTTTTTTTGTTTGTTTTTTTATTTACAAATTAGAATTTTATCAGAAAAAATGCACACATGGGCGACATATAGACAACATCAGTTTTGATTCCACTAACTTCGGGGATTTTTTTTTTTTTTTTTTTTAAAATCCGAGGAACATTTTTAGTTAAATAGGCAGTCAGTTATCATAGATCTGTCTTAAGCAGAGTAGTGAGTACGTGTGGAAAGATAACAGGTAAAAAACAAGAACTACTACATAAACTGTATGAAAGTCGTGCTGTCAGAAAAGGTACTGAGATCGCTGCAGATAAGTCATGTATGCGCTCATGCGTGCATTTGTATGTGTAGGTGGGTGTGCACATAAGGAGGGGAGGGGGGGGGGGGATCTTATATGTGTATGTAATTAATTTTTGTTTGTACATGTACTATTGCTGTAATCTGTAATTTGGCTGTCATGCATACCTTCTTACTGGCCACTCTTAATTTCTCGAAAGAGATAATAAAGTGTTTTTGATTTGATTTGATTTGATTTGATTTATCCAAACATGAGAGAGAGAGAGAGAGAGAGAGAGAGAGAGAGAGAGAGAGAGAGAGAGAGAGAGAGAGAGAAACTCTCTGAACTCTGAACCAGTTTAATGAATAGGCCTTCGGCCCTTGTCACTGGGGATGGTTACACAAAATAAGCCAAAAAGTACTGAAAGTAACAATGAAATCCACATACAATTCAAGCATTCTGTTTACATATGCCTTAATTTAAATGCTTTGACTAGGAATATAGCCAAGCGCACAAACACATTCTTATTTTCACATGCTAACAGAAGAGTTAATTTGAAAGTTGATGGATTGTTATAGTACTTAGCCGGGATATAGTGGTGTCTTAGAGCCTCGTACCTCGGACATTGTAAGACAAAATAAACTTCCGTTTCTTTTTGGGATTCACAGAAAGGACACGCCATCTCTTCCTCTGTTACGTTAGTTCTAAAACGGAGTCTGTGAATATTGATTTGTGCCACGCCAAGCCGGAAGCGAATGAGACTGGTTCTAGCTTCAATATGTTTCAGATCCAACAAATATGATGAAAGCTCCAAACGACTTTTGAATGTACGGTACAATGAGAAACGTTCGCTAGCAAAAAGCTGATGAGACCAATGTTCTTTGAACTCACTAATTAGCCTGTCACGAAAAGTGGCAAGAAATTCCTTTTCATCCTCGACCCCCTGATTTTCCCAAACTTATTGAAATCCGTATTTGTACAGCGTAAAACAAACAGACGAGGCCCATGTATTTCGATTTTGCTCATGAAGGTAGAGTAACATCTTGTAGGCTTTTAACGGCAGTCGATGTTCTGGCATCTTGAGAAGTTTAAGCCAATATTTAATGCACCTCACATACATATTAATATACAGGGGAAATCTGCCCAGTTCACCGTAGATCATTGCATTCAGTGTTCTGATACTAACATTTAGAAACCGCTTCAGTGCGAAGATATGGACTTTTTCTATTATGTCATTATTTGCAGTAAGACCCCAAACTTCCGCACCATAGTTCAGCATCGGTTGTACTTGTGCATCAAACAATTTGAGAAATATTTTTGGAGATCTTTCACCAATCGTCCGCAATAACTTAAAAATGTTAATTACCCCCTTCTTTGCACGTCCAGCCAGTTCCTTTAAGGTGTGGGAAAATGACAATCTGGTTGATAAAAAAACACCTAAATATTTATATATGTTAACTACCGACATCTTAGTCTGTCCATAAAACCAAATTTCTCTTATTGATAAATGCCCACCATTTCTGAACACAACAATGTCGGACTTGTCAAGATTTACCGACAAACCAAGACTCATTGCAGTATCGTGTAGCACATTCAGCTGATTCTGAAGACCAGTGACAGAGTCGGATATTAATATTATGTCGACTGCAAACATAAGGATAAGTATTTCTAGTAAGTCGGGAATCAACTGAAGACCATGCTTTCCCTTATTAACGATTTCACATGCCAATTCATCAATAAAGAGTGAGAATAATACAGGACTGCAGACATCTCCTTGTTTAAGCCCTAAAGGACACATAAAGGTATCACTTAACTCACCACCTGCTCTTACTCTTGCTTTAACTACATGATACATACTTGTTATAGCGTTATACATTCTTCCACGAATAACTCTTTTCTTCAGAACATTCCACAGTTTTGTGCGTACAATCGAGTCAAAGGCTTTTCTGAAGTCTATGAATGCGACATATAATTTTTTATGATACGATAATTGTTTCTGTATCATCGCAAATAAAGTGAAGACATGATCGATGGTACTGTAATTCTTTCTAAAACCTGCTTGACTTTCATTTATGACGTTATTTTCTTCAACCGTTTATTCAATCTTGGAGCCGGAATAGCTCAGTTGGTAGAGCGCCGGACTCGTAATCTTGGTGATCCTGGGTTGCGGGTTCGAACCTCCGCCGGGGCGTTTCGGTACAGGGGGATTTTTCCCTCGGAGTTAACATTGGTTCTGACTCCATTTCCCATACAGTCCTTCGAATGAGACTATAAACCGAGGTTCCGTGTGTGAACGCACGCATAATATCTTGCACACACGTAAAATCCCATCACCAACTTTCGGAAGAGTAGGCCAGTTTGGCCGTTGGTATGGATGACACGTTACACATAGCATGCACCCTGCGTGAGAAATGGTAAGAATGAAGGAAGTAAGGAAAATGAGTGAACGATATTGAACGATATTGACTGGATGACACGGGAAACGACTGAATGAAGCGCCAGCTGGCAGCTCTTCAGTCGGCACTACCCAGGTAGGCAGCCCGTTGTGTAAACGAGTGTTGATTGTAAAGCGCTTAGAGCTTGGTCTCTAGCCGAGAATAGGCGCTATATAAGTATTCATTATTATTATTATTATTTAAAATGTGACTATAAATTTTACCACAAACATTGAGAAGAGATATGCCCCTATAATTGTCAGGAGAACTCCTATCACCTTTTTTATGAAGTGGTTGAATAATAGCTTCTGACCACTGGGATGGATAAATACCCGATGAGAACAGTTTGTTAAACAAGATTATCAGAAAAGGTACAATGATAAGAGCTGCATTTTTGAAAACTTCTCCAATTAAACGATCAGGGCCAGCTGCCTTACCATTCTTAAGGGCACGTATAGCTGCAAAAACTTCACCCTCTGTAATGTCACTTTCAAGAGTGTCTATGTCAAGATTTCCATCTTCACCAAAAATAACAGTTTCTGACTGATCACAAGTATTTTCGTTATCCTCATATGAATCAGAATGAAACACACCAGAAAAATGTCTGAACCACTCCTCTTTGCTGATCGAGCAGCCTGATGGCATGTTGGTGTTAAAAGATTTCACTTTGCTCCAGAATTCCTTGGGATTTCCTATGTTTTCGTTCAGGGACTTAACAACTTTATCACGGTGAGCCTTATGCTTTGTCCGTAGCAGTTCTTTGTACTCCCTGCGTTTTTGATTATAGTGCTCTCTAATTGTTTGCTCCTCTTCAGATTCAGCATTGCTTCCCATATCTCTGTTGGTTCTCATTTGTCTGCTTTCTGTACTCCTCGATCTTGCTTTATCTGGCTTTGGCTTAAGGTTATACAGTTTGCGTAAATCCCGGCGGAGCTCGCGCTTTGAATCTTTGCAGTCTGAGTCAAACCAAGCTGCTGTTTTATTTTTGCCAATAATAATAATTGTTTCCATACATGAACTTGCATCATGCAATGTCTCGTTAAAACAATTAATTGCTTCGTTAACGTCAACATCAATTAGACGTGTTGCTTTTTCTAACGTATTTTTAAATTCTTCGTCAGACACTTTGCGTAAAAAATCATTCACTTTTCCCATGTCCCATTTCAACTTTTCAATTTTAATAGGATTTGGGGCCATACCCTGTAAATCGTCATCATCAGATTTCCCAATACACAGTTCCACAGGCATATGCTTGGATTCAATGCGTGGTGTGACATTCAAATCTGTGCATAATTTTAGTAATACATGAGAAGTTATGAAGTAACCGACAATGCTACATCCGGTTGGAGAAATGTAAGTGTAATTGCCAAAAGAAGCATCATTTTGTAGAGTACCGTTTAGTATGCACAAATCAAAGCATTTACACAAGTTAATCAATTGCTTTCCGAGGTCATTACAAACTCTATCTTTTGATGTTCGACTAACATCATCATCATCATCATCGTCATCATCAATGTCACGTGATGGGTCCACACCTAAGTCTTCACTGCTTTCACATGCATTTTCACCGCCAGTGCGTGCATTAAAGTCCCCCATCATCAAGAAAGGACAGTTGCCATGTGTTTCAATGAGGTCCATTATGCAATGCTCCAAGATAGTAACCCCATTTGTGATTTCTGTGTCTCTATAATAGTCAGATGAACTGGGTGGTAAATAAACGCCAACCAGAAGAACAGTATCATCAAAAGAAAAGAGTTCCCCTGCCATTTTCACAACAATAATATTGTCATATTCCACATGTACTTGTTCAACATAATCTGACAGCTCTTTCTTCACGAGCAGTGCAAGACCACCAGACAAACGTGCAGTCACTCCTTCAGACAACCGAACCCCAGGTATTACAAAAACATCATAATCAGGAAAAAGATAGGATGGAAAGTTTGTAGCAAATGTTTCAACGAGTAAACAAAAATCGAAATTGCAAAGATAAGCCTTCAGTTCCGAGTTGAAAACCTGTGAAATTCCTTCTATATTGTACGTTACAACTTCAGCCTTTTGTCAACATGGGCCGGGCCGAGTCCCTATTTTTTCCCTTTTTTTGCCTGTCTTTCTGTGGTTTCGTAAAGTGTAGTTTGTCGATTGCCAGTTCTACCTGTGCAAGAAAGACTTCTTCGTTGAGTAGACCGTGTGTTACGTGTAGTACCTGGTGTCCCTGCCTCATCTTTCGCTGTGTGGTTATTCTCGGTTCCGTTGTGTGCTGCGATATGTTGTCCAGCCTGTGCTGATTCTGAGGAAACATAATCCCTTTTGTCAGCTGTTTTTCTATTGTCAGCTGTCTGCTTACTGACCGCTTTGTCTTGTCCTGGTTTGAAATGGGCGCCAGTGTCACTAGCAGCCTGTTGTTGAAAGTTGTCTGTCTGATGAATGTCCTGTATGCTTTCCACCGAGTCTGTCGTGTTGTCTACCACGGTGTGTGCATTGTCTTCAAGTGAAGTCATGTTGTTCAATGAGATTATCTCGTCGCCTTGGTCATCTAAGTCCAGTACTTTCTGTGCGTCGTTGTCACTGTTATCTGTACATTTTCCTTGCTTGTCTCTTGGTGTTGTCTGTATGGCATCTATATTATCGTCCTGGGTGTGTTCCGTCTCATGTATGTCAGTGGTTTTCACCGTATCTGGAATGTCCATTGAAGTCTGTGCATCAGGAAGCAAGGTATTTTGCGCCTGTCTGCTGTCAGTACTAACAGACTGTATGCTATTTACGGTGGAATCGTGTATCTGTGTACGATTTGCATCGTCATATTGTATCCTGGTCAAACACGCATCCCCTACCTGACCACATGACAGATGGTCGGGCTCTACAGTCGTCAGAGTCCTTACAATGCGAGGCCTTGGTGCCAGAGATGGGAAGTTGTGTGATGACCATAACCAGCTGGGGTACGCCTGGTATTGATGCTTATCACAAGAATTCCACTCTTGTCCCTTGTCGGTTCCACCGTAGCTGGAGTACCCGGTACGATACCCGTTTTCATGATTGTAGTTGTGATCTGTTGCGTGACGAAATTCTTGTCCCCATCTGTAGCGGTTCCCTCCCTGTCTGTTGCCGTCTTCCATGGAGTTGTAGTAGTAAGGAGGCTGGCCCACTGCCCCTTCACCGTACTGCTGCTGCCACTGTCGATCACCGTCTGGTCTGCTGTCGTGTCCCTGGAGTTGTAGCAGTAAGGACGCTGCCACTCTGCGCCCACATCGTACTGCTGCTGCCACTGCCGATCACCGCCACGTCTACTGCTGCCGTGTCCCCTGGAGTTGTAGTAGTAGGGACGCTGCCACTCTGCGCCCACATCGTGTTGCTGCTTGCCACTGCCGATCACCGCCACGTCTACTGCCTGCTTCCTCCACCACCAGACGGTTTCCCTTAAAGTAGGCATGCCTACCTCGCTGTCTGTGTTCTTGTAACGTCTCCTGTTGTCTGTCCGTCAGGTCGCCAGCCACCAAGATGTTCTTCTTCTTCAGTGCCTCTTTTCCTGTCGTCAAGATCACCAACGAAAAAATTTGACAATGACCGGTGGGGGTCTCCCTCGGAAATCATTGTACCGACCAAGGCGATGGGCTTGCACAGTGTCATTCCGACTCCACAGTTTGCCAGGAACAACACCTCCCAACGCCTCCAATACCGCTGTTACACACTCATTGTAACCTTCATTGCTTGAAGACCGGGGGATGTTGAAAAACTTCAAGTTTTCACGTCGTGAAAGTATGTCCAGTTTGTCGATCTTGTCATCCAAGCGTGAGGAAAGACTTGCCATGTCATCTTCCAGTTTCAACAATTTCTGTTTCGTGTTATTCGTTTCTGTCAATGAAGTACTCACGCTCTGCTCTAAAGCACACGTCTTAACACGGAGCACGTGAATTTCGTCCTTCAGTACTCGAACAGCGCTGTCAATGTTGCTTGAAATTTGAATGGAGAATTCCTGAAACTTAGAATTTAACACTTTATGTATTGATTTCTCAATTTCCTTCTTTTGTTTTGAAAATAAATCTGCTAACATCGAATCCACTGGGTCAGGTTCTTCCTTATCATCTATCTTTCAATACTCAGCGATGGATATCAACAGAGTAATTAAGAAAAAATAATCAGAGAGAGAGAGAGAGAGAGAGAGAGAGAGAGAGAGAGAGAATGTGTGTGTGTGTGTGTGTGTGTGTGTGTGTGTGTGTGTGTGTGTGTGTGTGTGTGTGTAAGTGTATAAGGTTGTGTGTGTGTAGTATTCAGCATGACATTTGCATAATTATACTTCAACATAACTTATGTCTCTCTGTTTTCAGATGGCAGCCGAAGAAGGGAAAAAGAAGAAATTTTACTTTCTACCAAGGATGGACATTCTCCTCATAATGGAGACTTAAACTTTAGCAGCTGCATGCGTTTGCGCGTATGATCGCTAAAACATGAAACCGTGTAGAATTTCACCAGATTTTATGCTTAAATCATGCACGAAGACTGACACAGCCTGCAGTGTTACTTACAAACGCAAATAGTGATTTACACACAAAACCAATAAGTAAAATAACATTTATCTAATGCACAATACAAATCTAATCTAACAAGCATATTTACGATGACATATTCAGACGTACAAAAGAAAAGAATACCCCCCCCCTCCTCCTCCACCATCTCAGGCAGCATGAAAATCATGTGCCTGTGGCGAAACGATGGCAAATTCCTGTCTAATCCTTCCTCACACGTTTAATTGATTTATGCATATGTTTGTTTATTGTTGATTGATTTCTGCATTTGTTTAACTCGTTATTCCTGTTGTTGATTGATGCCCTTGGTTATCACTCATTGATTATTGAGTGCATTTCCCAAACCCGTAGGCTTCTGTTGTTCCTGTCGTTCCCCATTCCCCCAGCCCGTAAGCTTCTATTTATTGCTATCGTTGCGTTCCCTTTCAAATTAGTCGTAGTTTTTTAAAGTGTGATAGATATATATGTTTGTGTGAAAAAAAGGAAGGAAAAAATCGTAAGAACCCTCTTTGGAATATATTTCAGTGTCCGTAGTATCTAAACGTTCTTTTGATTGTCTTTGGTCCACTGACTTAGTGTTTCATTATGGTCTCTGAGGATGAAGATAGAGTTTTCACTAAATATTTGCAACGTGGTAAGGCATTTGGTCTTGAAGGAGAGCTTTTACTGGAGTATGTTGATAAATGTATTAGGCAAGATTCGGAAAGAGAAGAGAAAATCAGAGTGAGAGAAATGCAGGAGGAAACCGTAAGGCAAAAAGAGATAGAGGACACTAAACGAGCACAACAGCAGGCAGAAGAGGAAACTAAACGAGCACAACAGCAGGCAGAAGAGGAAACCAAAAGAGGAAGACAGATTGAAGAAACTAAAAGCATACAGTTAGAACTTTCTCGTCTGGGAGTAGTTTCAGGCGAGGACAGTCAAAGTGCTAGTGCACCCAGGTCTAACACCCCTCGTCCTACCTTTCCCAAATTACCTCCCTTTAAGGAAAAGAGTGATGACATTGACAGTTATCTGTTCAGGTTCGAAACCCATGCTCGTTCTTTAGGGTGGTCAGAAAATCTATGGGTTACATATCTCTCTGCATTACTTGAAGGTTCAGCTCTTACGCTTTATCATAGTTTGGCAGAAAGCAATGTTGTTTCGTATGAGCTGTTGAAAGAAAGCTTGCTAAAAAGTTTCAGTGTACTCCAGATGGTTTTAGAAAGCGTTTTCGGGAATCAAAGCCCAGGGCAGATGAACCCTTTGAAACTTTTTCTGTTGAACTTAAACGCCTTCTGGATCATTGGATTTCGTTGTCCAAAATTGAGAAAACTTTTCAGGGTCTTGTTGATCTTATTTTGAGAGAACAGTTTTTAGAGTGTGTTTCGAAGGATTTGGCTACTTTTCTATGTGAGAAAGATGAAAAAACATTTGATGCTATGATTAAGTCTGCCGAATCGTACAGGCGTGCCCACCCCACTAAGCTTCTTTCCAGAAAGGCTGATGTCAATATTTTTACCTCTGTTTCTTATACTTCTGGACAGTCAGATAGACTCCCCTTCCGTGGTCAGTCGGATAGAGGTCGCTGGTATTTTGCCCCTCAGCCTGTTCAGAATCCCAGCACCCCAGCTAATCGAGGCGGTGGTAACCGTTCCCGTGGTCGTGGTGCTCATCAGTAATCAGGCAATAGAGGTTCATCAGGAAATACTTTTTCCCAGTCTCCTACTGTTGTCTGTTTTCTGTGCAAAAAGACAGGGCATGTAGCTTCCACATGTACTTGGAAGTCGGGTAAAAACCCGTGCAAGATTTGTAATCTTAGTCATCCCGATAGATGCCCCTTTGTCACTGGCAGTTCAACTGTTGTCGACAAGTCAGCTGACAAACAATCTACTGCTGCTTGTTCGATTGTTCGCTCCCCATTCGCTTGTTTAGCTGCAGGTGAATTCACTGGAAAGTTACACTTAGAATCTGGTTCTGTTGATGGCACTCTCAGTTCTGTATTGCGTGACACTGGTGCTACCATTTGTGGTGTTCGCAAGAAACTAGTTTCCGATAGCCAGATGCTAGGTACTAAAGTGAGCTGTGTTTCTTTTGGAGGACGTGTGGATGAATTCCCACTAGCTACAGTTCCTGTCAGTTGTCCCTACTTTGAGGGTGACCTAACCTGCTGTGTCCTAGACAGTCCTGTCGCAGATCTCATCATAGATAATGTCCCTTGTGTCTGTGAAGACAGTGCTTCCTGTGATGTGAGTGATGACCCCTTCTCTTTAGCTGCCGTTACCAGGGCTAGAGCTAAACATGTGGTCGAGAAGAGACCTCTGTATAAGATCCCTGATGATTTGAATGTCTCTCGTCCCGATCTGATTCGGAAACAAAAGGAAGATGAGTCGTTGAAGACATGTTTTCAGCTAGCGTCTTCTGGTGAAGTGAAGAAATCAGGTGCAGCTACTTTCTACTATTATTTGTCAGACGGTCTTCTGTTCAGGCATTTTGAGAAAGATGATATTCCCTTTGATCAGGTTGTTGTTCCCTCTGACCTCCGACCTACAGTGCTTTCTGTAGCACATGATCTTATCTTGTCGGGTCATTGTGGTTCTCGTCGAACTCTTGCAAGAGTTCTCAACAGATTCTTTTGGCCCGGTGTTACTGTCGATGTGAAAAGTACGTAGCTTCATGTGACGTTTGTCAGAAAACAGTACCTAAGGGAAAAGTTTGTCCAGTACCTCTTTCTACTGTCCCGTTCATTGGTGCCCCATTTGACCGTGTGGCTGTTGACCTTGTGGGTCCGCTGTCTCCTCCTTCGAAGCAAGGTCATAGATATATTCTTACCATGATTGACATAGCCACCCGGTATCCAGAAGCCATTCCCTTGAAGGATATCTCTTCTATTAGTGTAGCTGAAGCACTATTGTGTATCTTTTCACGGCTAGGTTTCCCAAAAGAGATACTGTCGGATCAAGGCACCCAGTTCAATTCTGACATGAAGCAGTTCCATGTGCTATGTGGTACTAAGGGCATACGCACATCGCCATACCATCCTCAGGCAAATGGTCATGTTGAGCGTTTCCATGGCACTCTGAAAGCGATGCTGAAGAAAACTGTATGTTCCTACCCAAAGGCATGGCATCGCTATCTGCCTGCGCTGCTATTTGCATGCAGGGAGTTGCCCTCTGAAAGTACAGGGTTCTCACCATTTCAGCTGTTGTTTGGTCGACAAGTTCGTGGCCCTATCGCTCTGTTGCAGGAATCTTGGACTCAGTCTGATAGTCAGGATGCTGAAGCGAAACCCCTTTATGCTTACTTGTTCGAACTCAAAAATGTCATTGCTGACTCATGCAAGTTAGCTATGGATCATGCTGTTGATTCCTCTGTGAAGGGGAAAAAGTATTTTGACCGTAAGGCGAGAGAACGTCGTTTCCAGGTTGACGATGAAGTCCTTGTTCTCCTCCCTACGGAGTCGAACAAGTTGCTGGCTAGTTGGTCAGGACCGTTTCCAGTTACTAAGGTCCTACATTCTGACTATAAAGTGTTAGTCAAAGGAAAGGAAAAGATTTTTCATGCTAACATGTTGAAAAGGTACATTCGCCATTCTCCAGTATGTGTGTCACACAGTATCCCAACACTTACTTCACAGGGAAATTCAGTACCATGGTCAGAAATAGCGCCACTCAGTTCTGGCAGGAAGGTTGTTTCTGTTAGACATTCTCCAAGAAGTTCGCCTTCTTTGAATGCTGCTTCTAATTCTCGTGATTCTGTGGTCGCCTACACAGTCAGTATTGTTCAGGACTGTGATGACGCGTTACCACTACACACTCTCCCTGTGCCCATGGCAGATGAAGATATTGATTCCGTACACTTTGATGATGCTTTGTCAGACAGCAATGCTATGGAGTTAAGAAAAGTCTTTGATGATTTTCAGGATATTCTTACTCCGAAACCAGGCTCCTTCTCAGGCAACGTACTATTGGAGATTCCTCTAACTACTGATGTTCCAGTTAGGAAAAGATGTTATGACATCCCCTTCTCTGCTAGAGAGGTTGTTGAGAGAGAAGTTGGCACCATGTTGGAACTCGGTATTATTGAACCCTCCAATAGTCCCTATGCCTCCCCAGTTGTTCTCGTCAGGGAAAAAGATGGTACCTGTCGTTTTTGCATTGATTTCCGTTCTCTAAATAAGATTACTGTCTTCGATGCTGAGCCCATTCCTGATGTGGAAAGTTTGTTTGCAAGATTGTCTGATGCAAAGTTCTTTACCAAGATAGACCTTGCAAAGGGATATTGGCAGATAGTTGTTAAGCCCGAGGATCGTCCCAAGACAGCTTTTACAACGCATATGGGTCTTTTCCAGTTTGTCAGAATGCCTTTCGGTCTTGTGTCAGCACCTGCTGTTTTCGCACGCATGATGCGCATGTTAGCTTTGGATCAGTTTTCAGCTGTCAGTTTCTTTGATGATATTCTGGTTCATAGTGTTTCATGGGATGCACATGTTCGTCATGTGAAAGGTGTTCTTTCACGTCTGAGGTCTTTCAACCTCACAGCTCGTCCCTCGAAAATAGAGGCAGGTTTCCGTTCTCTGGAATTTCTTGGACATATCGTTGGAGGTGGTACTATGCGTCCGGAACAGAAAAAGATAGATAAGATTCTGAGAATTCCCACCCCTACTACCAAAAAGCAAGTCAGATCTTTGCTAGGTTTGCTTAGCTTTTACAGGAGATATGTTCCCAGTTTTTCCACTTTGAGTGCTCCACTCTCTGATTTAATCAAGGATGTTGGTCGAGCTGGAAGATCTATATCTTCGACCCCTGAATGTGCAGTAGCGTTACAGAAGATTCAGAGTATTTTGTCATCAGCACCTGTCTTGCTCTTACCTCAGTTAGGTAAGCCCTTTGTTCTGCGAACTGATGCTAGTTCTGTTGGGCTAGGTGCTGTACTACTGCAGGAGGATGATGATGTACTTCACCCAGTTGTATTTGGGAGTCGCAAGTTGTTGGATCGTGAGAAATCCTACAGTACCATCGAACGAGAGTGTTTAGCCATTGTCTGGGCTGTTCAAAAGTTCATTCGGTACCTTTGGGGAGATAGCTTTATCCTCCAAACAGACCATCGAACTTTGACGTACCTGCGCACGTCAAATTTCAAGAATTCCCGGATTATGCGTTGGACATTGTCTCTGCAGGAATTCTCGTTCGAAGTGGAACCACTTCCAGGATCATCGAACATTTTCGCTGATCTTCTTTCACGTTCTTGTGAGAACCAGTCTGTTCCGTAGACATTGGTTTGAGTACATCCCAGTTTTGATGACCTTTTTCATGTATTTTTTCTGGAATTTTGTGCCCTGGAGTTGTTTACTTCCTCTTAGTAAAAACAATTCGGACATTGTTTGTTTTTTTTAGGAGGGGGAGTATTGTGACGGACCGTTTTTCATCCGGTCACAAAGTTTCATGTGTGACCGTGCTTACTGGAAGGTAGTTGTCCGGAAGCCGGTTGCAAAAGTTAGCTGACTGCTACTCACCGGCGCATTGTATAAGCCGGGTGAGTTGCACCGGTTAGGCAGTCTCTGCAGTGATTCCGGCAATACGAGTCACAGAAGGCCGAAGAGGGACTCAGCCGTTTGTAAGTAGCAGTCAGGTATTTATCATTGAATGTTTATTTATTAACAAACTAAAACTGTATTCCCGTTTAGGAGCGACTGAAACTTCCTCAGCGCTCTTGTGAAGGTTTTATTTAAAAACAAAATATTGTTGTTCTGTTATCCTATGACTTGATAGGGTAACAAAACGAAATTGTTTCGGAAAATGTGAATAGATAAAGTGAGTGTTATAAGAAGTGGTCTTCAGAAAAAAAAGAAAAAAGATTTTGTTTATTTTGTAACTTAACTGGCTTTGAGCTTCATGATGAAGAAAAAGTGTCTATTCTAATATGGTTTGCAAGAAGATGGAGAGTTTTGATGCTATGGATAATAAGCTCCCAGAGTGAGCGACATAGACTTTTGTTTTTCATTCTGATGTGTGATGTGTTTACATGGGTATGAATATATGTGTTGTTAAACAAAAGTGTGGTGGAAATCTTTCCCTTGCATATAGTGAAGCTGATGAACTGAAGTGAAGTGAGCGTTCTTGTGTTACAACAAAAGAAATGAACATTTCCTGAATTGACAAAAGACATGGTGATTATATGAAACGAAATGAACATTCTTGTGTTACAAGAAAAAAAAAGAACATTTTGTGAATTGACGAAAGACATTTATAGTTTGAAAAAATAATCATCAATTGTGTGTAATGAATTGTATTCATGGTTTATTGAAGAGGATCCAGATGGAAATCCTTTCCCCTAATTTGGAAGGCTAGATTATGAAAGGTTTATGTGGAAATCTTTTCCCCAATTTGGAAAACTAGAGTCTGAAAGGTTTATATGGAAATCCTTTCCTGTGCAATGTTATGATTCCGGAAAAAAAATATTGTAATGAATATGAACGAATATGCTGATATGTGGCTCAAGTTCTAGTGAGATATGATGTGGCTAATGAATATGAAGATAGTTGTGATTGCAATGAATAGTGGCCATGATAATCAAGGTAGTTAATCAGTTGCCCCCAGGTTGATAGTGTTCCCAGGACTGACGGGGACTGGCTGCTACCGGGTTAGGGCTGGGGCCATAGTTGTGTTGACGCCCCGTTCTCCACCTGTTTGCTGCTGGGTTGAGAGGCCGGCCTGAGCGCCGACAATTGCCCTACCTGCCACTGCGCCCGTGACCGACCACTGTTGGGCCAGTGGGTTGGAGACGTCGCTGCTGGTGAGCCAGGACGTCGCCCCTTTTGTGCCAGCGACCTGCGTCCGAGGCCGTCGCTGTGTGTGTGGTGTGTGTGTGTGTGCCACAGCTCTTGGTTGGTGTTGAGCCACAGGTGGTGTGTGCCACAGCTCTTGGTTGGTGTTGAGCCACAGCTCTTAGGTGTTTGAGCCACAGCTCGTGGGTGAGACTGTCACCGTGTTGCTGACAGAGACGCCACGAACGTGTTAGTTTTTCTTTCCCTCCTCTTCATCGAGAACCACAGCTCGGAAGAGACTGTGTCAGACTTGCCTCGTCGCTGCCGTCGTCATCATCAGCGCTGGACCCGGCAGTTGACAATTAAAATTGTATTAATTTGTTGTATATGTACACCTAATGGTGGGTGTACCAACCTATGTTTAATTGTGTGTTTTGTTTGATGGCTCGGGCGGCATAAAAAAAGAAGTGTTATTTTGTTGCCTGGCTGTCCATGTTCGGATGAGTGTGTGTGTGTATGTGAATTAGAAAAAGTCGTGCATGCATCCATAATTCTGAGTGAGTCAGACTTCCACACACACGCATTTCCATCCGTAACAAAGAATCACTTTTAAGAGGGTGAGTGGGATAGGCGGTGGGCGGTAAACCATCGGCAGTAAACCAGCATCATGTGCAGTCTTGTTTCAGATAAAAATGATGGCGGTAAACCAGCATCATGTGCAGTCTTTGTTTCAGATAAAAATGATGGCGGTAAACCAGCATCATGTGCAGTCTTTGTTTCAGATAAATGATGGCGTAAACCACATCATGTGCAGTCTTTGTTTCAGATAAAAATGATGGCGGTAAACCAGCATCATGTGCAGTCTTTGTTTCAGATAAAAATGATGGCGGTAAACCAGCATCAGGTGCAGTCTTTGTTTCAGATAAAAATGATGGCGGTAAACAGCATCATGTGCGTCTTGTTTCAGATAAAAATGATGGCGTAAACCAGCATCATGTGCAGTCTTTGTTTCAGATAAAAATGATGGCGGTAAACCAGCATCACTTGCAGTCTTTGTTTCAGATAAAAATGATGGCGGTAAACCAGCATCACTTGCAGTCTTTGTTTCAGATAAAAATGATAGATTTCTTGATCTCAATATAAATAAAAGGGAAAATTATATGCCCAATCTTCTTTTAAGAGTCAATTTTGAGGGTTTGGAGGAGGGGGGGCGGGGTGACGAACTCAATTCTGAAGTAAAAGACTTGTTTTTTCAAACAAAAAGTCACTTAATTTCACATCAACGAAAAATGTATATTTAGGTTGTACGTATATATATATATATATATAATATATATATATATATATACATATATGTATATTTAGTATATTTATTCTTGACGTCAAAAAAAGAAAAGAAAAAACAGGAAAGGGCAAAATGTTATCAATCTTCTTCAAGTCATGAAATCACTATTTGAGGAGGGAGGGATGGGGGTGGTGGGGTGGGGAAGAACCATGTACAAGCATCAAAAGAAGAGTTGATTGTTGCCTCACATATACACATTAAGTAAATTCTACATGACCAAGCCTGATTAATCTCTTTTTAGACGAATAGCCACCCTCGTGCTATAATCATGTACTGACCAACATAACTGGGGTTCCTGAGGTGGTGACCGAAACTCGGTCGAACATAAAGAACACGCTCATTGATATATTTCTATACCGCATGGGCCATGGCATCCCAGTAGGACTGCAAACCCCTTGGCCCTGCAACGTAGTCATTTTGCAGCCTTTGCAACAGACTCTCCAACCTCCTCCATATCCGCCGTCTGGCCGGAGGTTCTTCACCCTGTTCCGCAGGGGTCAGCTGGCTTTCTGCAACTGTTTGTCTATATTTCAAGTGCCTGAGGAATGTCCACAGAGATGGATGACGAACCCTATGGTGGCGTTCAGTGTGTGGTTGTATCCTGGGACAAATCAAATGAAACAGTGGAGGAACAGAAAACCATTACCTATCTTGAGGACGAAAAGCATTCTTGCAACTATCTGCCACCAATAATGATTCATTTTGGAAAAAAAAAGTATTTCTGCATAGTTTAGAATGGGTTTTGACTATTGAATAGGTCGTCTCAGGACTGTTTTCACCTAATCTTACCTACGAAATACAGGACAAACATTACACTCTGCATAGTTTATAGTGGGTTTTGACTTTTGAATAGGTCGTCTCAGGACTGTTTTCACCTAATCTAACCACGAAATACAGGACAAATATTACATTCTGCATAGTTTATAGTGGGTTTTGACTATTGAATAGGTCGTCTCAGGACTGTTTTCACCTAATCTAACCTACGAAATACAGGACAACATTACATTCTGCATAGTTTATAGTGGTTTTGACTATTGAAAGGTCGTCTCAGGACTGTTTTCACCTAATCTAACTACGAAATACAGGACAAACATTACACACAGATCGATAACCTTCCTACTATGGCTCATGTTTACCAAACAATACATTAGGAGACGCTGGAAACATTGAGGTGGTGTTCTCCAGTTCATCGAAACCTTATTAAGAAATGAGTATAATGCCACTGACAATACCTGTTATAAATTAATAAAACTTAAAAATACATGACAGGCATAAACTGCCAGATACTAGAACCCTATAATAGAAATGAATTATACAACAATACCATGTAAAATGCGCCTCCCGTTTGCAAAACACATGCACCAAAAAAGGAGTCTGTCCTCTGAAGCAGGGAGATATTTCTGAGGAAAAGAACTGAGGTGAATGGAGCAGTCAGTGAAGCAAAACAGACAGGAAGGTGACATGGAGCAGTCAGTGAAACAAAACAGACAGGAAGGGGACATGGAGCAGTCAGTGAAGCAAAACAGACAGGAAGGTGACATGGGGCAGTCAGTGAAGCAAAACAGACAGGAAGGGGACATGGAGCATTCAGTGAAGCAAAACAGACAGGAAGGGGACATGGAGCAGTCAGTGAAGCAAAACAGACAGGAAGGGGACATGGAGCAGTCAGTGAAGCAAAACAGACAGGAAGGGGACATGGAGCAGTCAGTGAAGCAAAACAGACAGGAAGGGGACATGGAGCAGTCAGTGAAGCAAAACAGACAGGAAGGGGACATGGAGCAGTCAGTGAAGCAAAACAGACAGGAGGGGGACGAAACAATGCCCCTGCAGACAACATCCCTGGCCTCTCAGAGGGATCCCTCCAACCATCCGCCTTTGTCCAGTGGATTTATACATGTGCTAGCTGGCTTAACCCTTGGCAGTGCCACCGAATTCGAACCCAAAGCCAACTTTCAAGTTACTCATGCCCTCCGGGAATCTTCACTTAGTCCTCACGCCAAATGTTAGGGTGATTAGTTGGATAGTCACGAAAGGCATAGCGAGAGAGACCAAAAAGAGAGAGAGAGAGAGAGAGAGAGAGAGAGAGAGAGAGAGAGAGAGAGAGATTTCCTCAGTGTTTGCACACACACACACACACACACACACACACACACACACACACACACACACACACACAAGCCACATGAACATACTCAACACAAGTTCTTCAAGCAAATGGTAGGTGTACACAAAAAAGCTATAAACTTAGCTGTAATTGGAGAACTCGGAAGTTTTCCAATTAGTTTAACAATAATCCATCAGATAATAAAGTTTTGGCATCATATTTTAGAATCTGAAGACAACTCGCTTATCAAAATCATATACACTAACATGTTAAACAACGAAGATCAGCAAACACCTTGGTTTAGATTTATCAAACAAATTCTCAGCCTAATGGGATTGAAGCATGTTTGGAATAACCAGCATACTTTTAATATTAACAAGTTGTGTTATGTGGTCAAGAATAAACTAAAAGATGAATATGTATTATTTTGGAAAAGAAAAAAATCAGAAACAGAATCAAAACTAAAATTTTATGACAATATTACTACAGATTACAGAATGGAACCATATTTAGCAAACTCTTTCATAAGCTTCAATCAAAAACAAGCACTATGTAAATTAAGGATTTCTTGTCACGATCTGAAAATAGAAAAAGGTAGATATACTAAGACACCAAGAGAAAGAAGACTGTGTTTGGAATGTAATGAAGTAGAAGACGAAATTCATTTCTTAGATAAATGTACTAAATATAACGATATAAGGAGGCAGTTTTTAGAACACATCAAAGACAAATACAATATACAAAATGCGCTGCCATCTATCTTAATATCAAATGACGTACTTATCAGCGATATCTCAAAATATGTGTATGCTATTTCAAAGTGTCGATAAGGTAAAATGTATGACAACGACAACTTGATATAGCATTATGATAGTTGGATACAACAACTAGCATGACTATTTGTATTTCGTCATTTGGTTTCGTTTATCTTTCCTCTATTTATTTATTTGTGTCATATAAAACCTGTTACGGTTTTCAAAGGCATTAAACTATTGAATCTTGAATCTTGAATCACACACACACACACACACACACACACACACACACACACACACACACACACACACACACACACACAGAGTGTGAGAGACAGGAGAGAGATGGGGTTGAGGGGGTTATTTCCCTTAATGCATACTCCAACTCAGTTACGACTGGCGATTTGGCGAAAAAAAAAAAACAAAAACAAAAAAACCGCCTTCCCATCCCCCATCTCCACACCCCTACCAGACCTTAAGATGTACGCGCCACATATGCACGCCAATTTGATTTGACGTGTACCAAAGTTTCAGGTCACAATAACCAGAAATGTGTTTTCAATCTACGATTGTCATGATCCGTTTTGGGGCTGCTCTGGATCTAGATTCTAGTCAAAACGGAAGAAGAATAGAAGTTATCTCCCTTGTTATTTGGTTCTGCTCTTTACCGAAACAGGGTGAAACCGGCCGGAAGTCGGTCACACAGGCTCCATGGTTCAAATCAATATACGTAGGCTGTATCTCAATGACCTTATGTCTTTTTAGTAACTGGGAGACTTAGGGTCTTATATGGTTCTGCCAACTTTTTTTTATTGTTTGTTTTTTCGTTTGTTTGTTTTATAGACTGACTTCAAAATTGAGTGATTTTTAGCATGATGTGCGTTTCTTTTGAGGTTCTGGATTCATTTGTGGATACTTAACATACCTTCAGCGTGGTTGTTTGTCCTTTGTTCCATTCTTCGTCCATACATGTTCCAAAGAACTGGGGAAAACTTTTATTGCGGTTGAGGTAAGTCTTTCTCACGTAGTTCATGAACTCGCGAAGGCCAGGGAGGTTTTGTATCAGTCGTTGAGTTCTGTTCAAGTTCACCAAGTTGCCAAAGTTCATTCGCACCAGAGGAAGGGGTAGATGCCCAAGTGCAAATGTCTTCTTGACATGCCACTGCTCTGGATGATTGTTCCGATACGGCCCTGGAAGGCCATGCTCTTGAACTCGCTTCCACAAATTCTGCTTGAAATGGAAGTAACATCCTGCATTTCTTGAGGCTGGAAGTTCTGTCTCAATAGCACTACGAAGGGCTTGCTCAAAGTCACATGTCACCAGGTGCACACATATCACCTGGTGCACACCCCATCATCAAGGCCAGCCAGTAGAGACTGTCAGTACCTACAAATACTTAGGGACGATCATCGACGATCAGCTGAGCTGGACTACCAACGTGGATGCCTGCTGCAAAAAGGTCAACTAGCTCCTGTATTTTCTTCGGAAGCCAATTCTTTCCAAGTCAGCCAGGAGATGCTGTCCCTCTTCTACCAGGCGGTTGTCCAGGGTGTCATGCTGTACAACCACATCTGCTTCTTCAGCAGCGCCAAGACAGCGGACACCAACAGGCTGGAGAAGTTAGCATGGACAGCAGCACGAGTGGTGAAGGCGAACCTTGCAACACCAAGCACCGTCTTTGAGCGTGCTGCCACCAAAAAGCTGATGGCTATCATGACAGACATCTCCCACCCACTTCACCCTGCTGTGCAGTCTTGCAGGTCCAACAGAGAGGGCTCTCGGCGCCTGCGTTGTCCAAAGGCCAGGACCACTCTGTGCGGAAATCCTTTCTGCCAACTGCTGTCAGGCTGTACAACGCAGCAACAGGACGAGAGTGAAATCCGTCTGCCTGCATAGAGCTTGCATATATGCGTACATGAGTACAAGAGTGAGTGTGTGCGCGCACGTATGTGTGTGTGTGTGTGTGTGTGTGTGTGTGTGTGTGTGTGTGTGTGTGTGTGTGTGTGTGTGTGTTGCAAGTGAATGTGTGTGGATGTATATGGAAGTGAGTGTGTGAATGAGCATGTGCGTGTATAATTGAGTGTGTATGTGAGTTTGTGTGTGAAAGAAAGCTTGTGTGTGGAAAAAAGTAATATGCGCGTTCATGTGCACGCGCGCGCGCGCGCGTGTGTGTGTGTGTGTGAGGGTGAGAGTGTGTGTGTATGTGTTTATGTGTATGCGCGCGCGCGCGCGCGTGTGTGTGTGAACATGGAAGCTCCAACGAAAGAGGAAGCCAACGGAACTGTGTGGTGGAAAATGTTTGGGGGTAGAAGGGAGAAGTGGGAATGGATGGGTGTGTTTAACCATGTGTAACTTAGAAAATGCACGTGCTATGAATTGACTGCTTTGTTTTAATGCCAGTCTGATTTTTTTAAAACACCTTTTCATGATGAATATAATTGTGTATGTGTGTGTGGTGTGTGTGTGTGTGTGTGTGTGTGTGTGTGTGTGGGGTGTGTGTGCGTGTGTGTGCTAGTAGATGGTGGGGGAGAGGTTGGGGGGGGGGGGGGGGGATGTGTAAGAAGTTAAGTGTGTTTTCTGGTGTTAAATGGTTATAGTTTTAGAAGATTTTGTCCATGTTTTAGCTTTCCGTCTCTGTCCGTCTGCCTGTCCCTCTCTCTCTGTCTCTCTCCTTCTCCTCCCCCTCCCTCTCTGTCTCTCTCTGGTACCTGTCTCTCCCTACCTGACGATCTGTCGCTCTCCGAGTCTTTCTTTCTCACCTTCACTATGTCTGCCTCTAACTCACATGCTCTCTTTCTTCCCCGTTTGGTTGTCTCTGTCTGTCCCTCTCTTCTCTATTATCATCTTTACTGTTTCCTCCATCTCAGTTTCCTAATCATTCATATATTGTAGTCCATTTCCCCCCTATGTACATATTTTATGACAGCAGGATTGAGAGAGTGGTTGAGAAGGGTGAATGGGCAGGGGCGGAGTGGGGGGAGGTTGGAGGAGGGGGGAGGGTGAGAGAGAGAGAGAGAGAGAGAGAGAGAGAGAGAGAGAGAGAGAGAGAGAGAGGGGAATGATGTGGGTTTGGGCACGTGGTGCACACACGCGTTGTGTGCGTGTGTGTGTGTGTGTGTGTGTGTGTGTGTGTTGGGGGGGGGGGGGTGGGTGTAAATGTTTGCGTATGGATTTGTATGGGTATAAATGTCTAATTTTGTACATGTACATAAACCACATTCGAAAAGGTGTCTATGGTTTTGTTTTAGAGGCGTGTTTTACCCACAGATTGATTTATTAATGTTGAATTGTTTGCATTTGTGTTTTACGTGCCTGGAAAAGCATTTTCCTTGTGAATATGGGGATATAATAAAAAGTCTGAAGTCTGAAGTCTGAACGATGATGTGTCAGTTGTATTTTCGTTTTCAGACGCTCCAAGACCTGGCGGTATACACCAATTGTTCTGGTTTCCATGAGAGCGTATACAAGTGGGACGATATGCCCACGTACATCTCCAAGGATGATGAGAATCTGAGTGTATGGTCTAGGACATGAAGGAAACGTCCCATCTACGTACATCGTCCTGCATGTCCCGAGTGCTTGCAGATTCTCTTCTGTTGCAAAAATAGCAATTCCCCAGTTGCCATCCAGGTGAAGGAGAAATCGATCTCCATTCCAGGTTTCATTTCATGGTGGATGAACTTGAACTTCATCAACGTTATCTGGGAGAGGTGGCACCAATGTCCTCGTTCTCTCTATCGCTGATCTCACAGACTGATCGATGATAATTTGAACGTCATCAACGCTGGGAGAGGTGGCACAATGTCCTCGTTCTCTCTATCTGATCTCACAGGTTGATACGATGGATAAATTTGAACGTCATCAACGTCCTCTGGGAGAGGTGGCACCAATGTCCTCGTTCTCTCTATCCCTGATCTCACAGGTTGATACGATGGATAAATTTGAACGTCATCAACGTCCTCTGGGAGAGGTGGCACCAATGTCCTGTTCTCTCTATCGCTGATCTCACAGGTTGATACGATGGATAAATTTGAACGTCATCAACGTCCTCTGGGAGAGGTGGCACCAATGTCTTGTTCTCTCTATCGCTGATCTCACAGATGATACGATGGATAAATTTGAACGTCATCAACGTCCTCTGGGAGAGGTGGCACCAATGTCCTCGTTCTCTCTATCGCTGATCTCACAGGTTGATACTATGGAACTGGCGGCTGTCTCCTCCTCCCTGCACTCTCACACGACGCTGTTCGCGACCAATAGCCGCAGAATGTATCCGGCGACTCGGACGAGTAGGGTCGTCTGCAACATCTGCCAGCATTTCCTGTCTCATGCCAGATCTTTCCACCACATCTGAGTCAGGCTCATGCGGGTGGATTGACCGTTGAAACACCTGAATGTTCGAACTGACATCATTTCTGTCGAAAACAGTCGTTGTTATTCGTGCAGGGCAGTCGGTGCAGCGCCAGCATCGCCACACAATGCGATCTTGACTTTCACGTTGCCACGTATAGCGAAACCCATCATGCACCAGCACTTTACCCCGCGTTCACCTCTCATCAATGTAGCCATTTGTATTTGATACAAAACGTGAAGTCCAACAGAAAACGGAAACGGAAATAGGCCTACGTGACGTGACCCAATAAAATGTTTAGATCTAGATAGGACCTCTGTTGAGGAAGGATAGAAAGGAAGTGAGAGAGAAAGGGCTGGATGAGAGAGAAAGAGAAGGGGGGGGGGCAGAGGGAGTAGGGGGAGGGGGAGACAGAGAGGGAAAGAGCGAGCAAGCGAGCGAGCGAGGAGAGAGAGAGAGAGAGAGAGAGAGAGTAATGTTGGTTGATAGAATCAATGACACGCGGACACGACACGCGGACACAATGACACACGGACACAATGACACGCGAACACAATGACTGGCAGACAATGATCCGCGGACACAATGACACGCGGACACATCGACACGTTACGGCTGGAGCAAGACAGAGATGTGGCCTATACCGGGATTTAAAAAAAATTAGATCTCTCAAGCGCGCTTTCCCTGTTTCGTTGCGCCGATCTATATTATCGGGTCTTGCTAAGTATCGTTTCCAGATCCAGGTACAGAAACGAGCATATACGTATGCTGCGGAATTATAACGTCATGGAAAAAAAATGACGCCATGGAACAAGAATTTGACATCACGTATTGTTCAGTGCCAGAATAGAACTATGCACGCGTTAGTACATTTATTGTTTTAATATTGGGCCTGTTGTTTCCAAGTAAGGCTGGACTAGTTTGGTGCTGCATTAACTTCAACATCACGATCAGTGCGTAACAATTTCTGGGTGTTTTATTTTATGCTCGAAGAGCGAAAAGACGAATGAACTTTCATTTAGAGAACAGAAGGACTTCCAAGATGCTGCTTCGAAATTTTCGAGCATTCTACAAATGCATGATGTTGCTCCTGCTCTGTAACCTGAACTGGTTTGACAGCAGTAAGTAGATTTTACATCATTAGCTGTGTAACCTGAACTGGTTTGACAGCAGTAAGTAGTAAGTAGATTTTACATCTTTAGGTGTGTAAGCTGAACTGGTTTGACAGCAGTAAGTAGATTTTACATCATTAGCGTTAAGAAGCGACAATCCGGGAATAAAAAGGCCTTGTTTTTGCGCAAATTTCCCCTCAGCTGATTACTTCGTGAAAGATTTTAAGATAAGTTTGAGAGCTTGAGCAAAGAACCAAGAATACGGGCTACTGTCTTTCCGTTGGAATTATAACCTAGAAAGGTTCCAGCCACGTATTTACCCTGATCCTGATCCTGAGATTGCATGTTTCTTATACATCTTGAGATTGAATCGGTTGAAAGGTAGGCCTATGCTAATGAATCAGTTAAAAGGTAGGCTTATGCTAACACGTGCATTCACCAAGTGTTTATAGAAAAAAAGTTCTTATTCAATCACTTTCATGTATAGAGTATGGGACAGACGACGTCAAAAAATCATGTTGCAGCTAGGTGAATGTCGAAGTTCCATTTCAAATGTGATCCATGCAAACGAGTAGAAAACAAACAAAGGAGATGCCTGTGCCTTATATTCATATAGAAAAACCATGTCTTCAATCATTCACTGAAAGGAAAGACGTTTAAATTAAACTCTTGTCCTCTTTACAAGAGTTCAAATCTGCCTTCTTAGTGAGAGTTCACATCTTTTCTCTTAGCAAGAGTTCACATCTGCCCGCCTTGAAGGAGTTCAAATCTGTCCTCTTAGCAAGAGTTCAGTCATGTCCTCTTATAGTATTATCAAGAGTTTAAATCTGTTCTCCTAATTAGAGTTCAGGTATGTTCACCTAGCCGGAGTTCAAATCAGCCCTCTGAGCAAGAGTTCCAATCTGTCCTATTAGCAAGAGTTTAAATCTGTTCTCTTAGCAAGAGTTCACATCTGTCCTCTACGAAATAGTTTAAATCTGTCCTCTTCGCGAGAGTTTAGATCTGTTCTCTTAGTTAAGAAGTGCACATCTGTCCTGGCAAGAGTTCATATCTGTTCTCTTAGCACCTGACTGGGGTTTAAATCTGTGGTCTGATAAGAATTAAAGTCTAACCTCTCAGAAAAAAAACAAAAACATTAACATGTGTCCTATTAATCAGACCTCAGGTCTGTCCACCTTGCTGGGGTTCAGATCTGCCCACATTGTCTGAGTTTAGATCTGGATTCCTAGCAGAGTTCAAATCTGTCCTCTTTGCTGCAGTTCAGATCTGCTCTCTTCGCGTCCGTTCAGATCTCCTCATCTTACTTGAGTTCAAATCGGACCTTCTTTCTGGACTTCCAGACCTTTTCCTTTGCCGAGATCAGATCTGTTCTGTTGTTCATGTTTGAGTTTAAAGTTGGCTTCAGACCTTGGGCTTCAGTTCAAGCTTTTGTTCTGAATATTGCACTGACCGAATATGTACACACATTGAACAGAATGTGGCCGTGATCGAGTCATTATTGGGGATTGGGGGATGGGGGAGGGAGGGAGGGGAGGGGGTAGAGGCTTGGAAATGGCGGGGAACAGGGAGGAACTGGGGAAAAGAAAAGGATATGTGGTGTTGGGGCGGTGGGGATGGTAACCCAGAAATGCGCTATGATCACTATATCACAAAAAATGGAATTCTTTGATGATGATGTCCATGATGATCGTGATGATGATGATGACGATGATGACGATGCTGATCTTCATCATCATCGTTGTTGTTGTTGTTGCAATTGTTGTGGGTGGTGGTGTCGCTGTTGTTGTCGTTATGGTTATCATTGGTGTTAGTGGTTATGGTTTTGTTTTTCGTCAGATGTTGTTACCATTATCATTATTATCATTGTTGTTGTTACTATATTATTATTATTATCATCAATATCATTATTATTATTATTATTATTTATTTTATTATTGATATTATTATTACGATTATTATTATTATTATCATTGTTGTTTTGTTGTTATCATTGCTATTATTATTATTGTTATTATTATTATCATTATTATTATTATTGTTATCATTATTATTATCATTATTACTAATTATTACTATCATCATTTTATTATTATTATTATCACTAGTAGTAGTAGCAGAAATAGTGGTGGTAGTAGTAGTAGTATCATCATCATCATCATCATTATTATTCTTTTTTTTCATTATTATTATTAGTAATATTATTATTATTATTATTGAATCTGAAATGAGGCGGGTGCAGCCTTTGATCTGGAGGTAAAGTACACAGCAGACACATGTCACTTTGGCTGGTTAACACAGACAGAACATGCACTTTGGCTGGTTAACACAGACAGACACATGCCACTTTGGGCTGGTTAACACAGACAGACACATGTCACTTTGGGCTGGTTAACACAGGCAGACAATCACTTGGCTGTTACCAGAACATGTCACTTTGGGCTGGTTAACACAGACACTGCACTTGGCGGTTAACACAACATGTCACTTTGGGCTGGTTAACACAGACAGACACATGTCACTTTGGCGGTTACCAAAGAGTAAAGCACACAGACAGACGCATATCACTTTGGGCTGGTTAACACAAAGATAAGCACACACAGACATATTCACTTTGGGCTGGTTAACACAAAAGAAGTAAAGCAACACAGACATATCACTTTGGGCTGGTTAACACAGACAGACACATATCACTTTGGGCTGGTTAACACAAAAAGAAGTAAAGCACACAGACAGACACATATCACTTTGGGCTGGTTAACACAAAAAGAAGTAAAGCACACAGACAGACATATATCACTTTGGGCTGTAACACAAAGAGTAAACACAGACACATCTGGGTGTAACACAAAAAGAAGTAAAGCACACAGACAGACATATATCACTTTGGGCTGGTTAACACAAAAAGAAGTAAAGCACACAGACATATATCACTTTGGGCTGGTTAACACAAAAAGAAGTATAGTTCAGTGAGGCCTGGAAAAGTTAATAGGCCTAGTTCATAGCCAATGATCATCAATAGCAGTAAAAACTCTCCCAAAGAGTTTAACTATCAATAATCAACAAGGACAGTAAGACGTTTCCTGGAGAATGAACAATCAATAATCAGCAAGAACAGAGAGGATTTTCCGTGGAGAAATCAATGGTCCGTCATCAAGGAGGACAGAAAGATCTCTCCAGGGAGACATGGTCAGACCCTAGCTCATGCCACGTCAACAATCAACCAGTCAGGCAAAACAAAAGAGAGCTCCCCCTTGTCATTAATCACTAAACTTTGTGACACATTTACATTAAATGTTATTCTTTCGATTTCGTTCTCACGAAACAATATAGACATATTTCAAATTGAATGCATTAACAGGTCCTTGCAGACTCAAAAACAAAACCTTTTTTTTTCCAGGTTCGCACTGACAGTGCCGTACACAACATTCCATTCTGACAGTTTCCTAGTCCTCACAGGCCGTACACAGTTCACTGACAGTGCCATACACAACATTCCATTCTGACAGTTTCCTAGTCCTCACAGGCCATACACAGTTCACTGACAGTGCCATACACAACATTCCATTCTGACAGTTTCCTAGTCCTCACAGGCCATACACAGTTCACTGACAGTGCCATACACAACATTCCATTCTGACAGTTTCCTAGTCCTCACAGGCCGTACACAGTTTCTCTCCCAGTCTCAATCTCCGCAACCCCTCATCGACTTACACATAAATATATGAATGAAGGAATAGAACACACACACACACACACACACACACACACACACACACACACACACACATTGTGCTTGTGTCCCTTCAAAAAACAAAACAAAAAAAATGCTACACGCACCTACTTGTCCAGGAGGAGGGGGGGGGGGGGAGTTCTTGGGGTGGGGGGTGGGGGGTGTCTAACATAGGCCAGTCATGGTCCTTAATTTACACTTACTCAAAACGTTTGAGGCGTGTGTCCTCGCTGTCTCTACGGAGCAGTTGACCAGTCTTTTCCTCAGATTCCGTAGCCCCCTGCCCCCCCCCCCCCCCCCCCCCCCCCACCTCATCCTACAGGTAACACAGCAGTCACCCAGCGCTGTCTGTTCACGGCTCAGCACGTACGCATGCAGCACAGTGTCCGTGAGCAGGTGCGCCCAGATACAAGATTCTCTTTCTTCCCGATAGCCAGCACAAGCGATCCATGTTGTCCCGTCAGCAGACTTGTCCCACAGTTCAACAGACACAAGATTCTCTTTCTTCCCGATAGCCAGCACAAGTGATCCATGTTGTCTCGTCAGCAGACTTGTCCCGCAGTTCAACAGACCTGAAGCCACGGGAACTTGGGCATACTTCTTGACACCCTCCTTCCTCTCAATTGTGAGGGATATCCATTAACATTTTTCATCTGATCCAAGACTTTAAGGAGGGAAGATTTTTTTTAACGAAATTTCCGGCGTGTTTTTGGGAAGGTGTGTGTGTGTGTGTGTGTGTGTGTGTGTGTGTGTGTGTGTGTGTTTAAAGAGTTGTGTGAATGATTTTTTTTAATGACTTGTGAGTTGACTTCAACGTGGTGACAGCCCTGATATCGCCCTTTGCGGTCGGCTGGGCTATAAGCAACATTACCATTACCATTACCTTCCTCTGAAGAAGAAGAAGAAGAAGAAAAAAAGCGAAAAAAACCTTTTTTATTCTCAAAAAAAAGTGTGGAAAACTTTCCACTGAGGGGCGACAGGGAAATCTTCCTCAGTTGGGTCATCACCACCACCCTCCTGGGGGGTGGGGGGGGGGGTAACCCTCCTGGGGGTGGGGGGAGGGTAATCTTCCACAGCTAGGTCATCACCACTACCCTCCTGGGGGGTGGGGGGGAGGGTAATCTTCCACAGCTAGGTCATCACCACTACCCTCCTGGGGAGTGGGGGGGGGGGGGGGGGGCGCAGGGAAATCTTCCACAGTAAGGTCATCACCACTACCCTCCTGCCTCTTTGGGGGTGGGGGGGGGGGAGCAGGGAAATCTTCCATAGTTGGGTCATCACCACTACCCTCCTGCCTCTTGGTGTGTGTGTGTGTGTGGGAGGGGGGGGGGGACGCAGGGAAATCTTCCACATTGAGGTAGTCACAACTACCCTCCTGCATCTCTGAGGGGGGATGGGGGGCACACAGGGAAATCTTCCACAGTGAGGTCATCACCACTACCCTCCTGCCTCTTTGAGGTGGGTGGTGGGGTGGGGGTGGGGGTGGCATGCAGGGAAATCTTCCACAGTTAGGTCATCACCACCACCCTCCTGCCTCTTGGTGGGGTGGGGTGGGGGAGGGCACACAGGGAAATCTTCCACAGTGAGGTCATCACCACTACCCTCCTGCCTCTTTGAGGGGAGGGAGGGGGTGGGAGGGAAATCTTCCACAGTGAGGTCATCACCACCACCCTCCTGCCTCTGAGGGGGGTGGGGGGGGGGGGGGGCATACAGGGAAATCTTCCACAATGAGGTCATCACCACTACCCTCCTGCCTCTTTGTTGCAGTCCTGTCATGCCCGGAGCACCAGGCCGAAACCAGCACAGGGTGCGTTGAGTGTGGTCCGAAGGAGTATCCCCACAATGGGAGGGTGTGCACTCCCTGTGGCCACTGCATCAAGTTCCCCTGCATGGACCACACTGGATATTGCCAGGTTGTCAGCTATAACAACATAAGCAGATGCCAGGCAGGCTACAAACCCAAGACCTGTAGGGTCGGTGAGTCGTGACATGAGCCCGGCCGCTAAGTTCTTTTTACCACGCCACTTCCAGCTGGACCACGGAAACGAGCTATTCCAGTTGCCGAGCCCGTTCGAGTGGACACGGAAGTAGGCCGATCCCGGTCAAAAGCTTCGTCTGCATTGTGCGGATACTTTGAAGGCAGAGTGGTCAGCTCGTACAGATGAGTACGATAGTGGCACGTTTATTCTGTTCTAATCTATGGATAGATCACAGTTGTTAAATTGAATGAACGCGTTAAGGATGGAAAAGAAGGTGAAGAATAGCCACAGCTAACAAAATAAAAGGTGAGACGTTCTATCTAAAGGTAAGTATTTACCCAATTTTTTTGAGGACCGACAAAGTGAGAAACGAATTTCACACTCAGACCTTTTGAGTCAAATATTGCAGCAAATATCCCTCAGACTGAAGGAGTACTCTCCTTCATTACAGAATACTTCATTGATGACGAGGAAGAATTAGTTATTGTGAAACTTGTGCAACTTGAGGAAGGAGAATCAATCTCCACTCGCCGTCCACGCGTGATCGCATCAAGAAGTCAGTCGGTAGCCTCCCTTGAGACTTCAGTAAAGTCCGTATGCCTTCGGAATGCTGTGTTCGGGCGTCCAGCTGGAACTGATGTGGTAAAGAACTTAACAGGGGAGGGGGGCGGCCAGGGTTGGACTGGTCCTTGGTGGATTGGGGAAGGGGTGGGGGGGGGGGGGGAGAGGGGCTGATGATTGGCTGATTATTGGCTGATCGTTGTCTGGTGGTCGGTGGAACGTTGAGTTGTTGCTTGAAAATTGAATTGTTGTTGATTTATCGTTGCATTATTATTGTTGGTTAATCGTCGAATTGTTGTTGGTTGATCATTGAATTGTTGTTGGTTGACCGTTGAATTGTTTTTCGATGAACGCTAATAGGTTGTTGATTGATCACTGATGGGTTTGTTGCTGATTGTTGAATTGTTGCTAGTTGTGACGGATCGTTTCCCGTCCAATCACAAATTTTCATGCAACCGTGCTAACCGGAAGGTAGTCGTCCAGAAGCCAGTTGAAAAGTTTACCTGACTGCTGCTCACCTGTGCACTGTTAAAAGCCGGGTGAGCTGAACTGGTTAGGCAGTCTCTGCAGTGATTCCGGCAACGTATGTATCCAGAAGGCCGAAGAGGGACTCCATCCGTTTTTTGTGGCAGTCAGGTATTTAACACCACAATGTTTATTTATTAGCAAACCGAAACTGTATTCCTGGTTAGGAGCGACTGAAACTTCCTCAGCGCACTTGTGAAGGATTTGTTTAGAAAAGGAAAATATTTGTTGTGTTCTGTTATCCTATGACTTGATAGGGTAGCAAAACGAAATGCTGTCGGAAAACATAGATGAAGTGAGTGTTAAAGGAAGTGGTCTTCAGAAAAAAAAAAAAAAAAAATTGTTTATTCTGTGATTTAACTAGTTATGAACTTCTTGATGAAAAAAAGGTGTTTATTACAATGTGGTTTGCGAGAAGAGGGAGAGTTTTGATGCTATGGATAATAAGCTCCCAGAGTGAGCGACAGAGACTTTATATTTGATTTTTGATGTGGATGAGTATTTAACTCACTCTTGATATGAATATTGAATAGTTGTGTGTTGGTAAACAATAATGTGTGGGAATCTTTCCCTTACATATATTGAAGTAGATGAATCTTTTGGGAAAAAAATACCATTAAAATCTGGTGATTATATGAAATGAAATGAACATTCTTGTCGTGTTACAAGAAAAAAAGAAATGAACATTTGTGACATGACAAAAGACATTCATAGTTTGATGGAAAGTAATCATTAATTGTGTGCAACGATTGTATTCATGGTTTATTTAAGAGGGTGTAGGTGGAAATCCTTTCCCCAATTTAGAAAACTAGATTCCGGAAAGGGAATGTTGTAGTGTTATGATTCCGAAAAGGGAATGTTATAGTGTTATGATTCCGGAAAAGGGAATGTTGTATTGTTATGATTCCGGAAAAAGGAAATGTTGTAGTGTTGAAGAAAGAATATGCTGATGTTTGTCCCAAGTTGTAGTGGCATATGATGTGGCTAATGAATATGAATGTAGTCGTGATTGTACTGAATAGTAGCCATGATAATCAAGGTAGTTAATCAGTTCCCCCAGGTAGAAGTGTTCCCTGGACTGAGGGGGACTGGCTGCCATTTACTGAGGGTCGGGGCCGTAGCTGTATCTACCCCCTTGTTCTCCACCTTGTGTTGGTGTTGAGAGGCCAGCCTGAGTGCCGATAACCACCCTACCTGCCACTGCGCCCGGGACCGACTACCTGCTGAGCCAGTTGGGCTGGAGACGCCGCTGCTGCCAAGCCAGAGCACCGCTCCCGAGTTTTTGAACCAGCGACCTGTTGGCTAGGCTGTCGCTGTGTTCCGTGTTTGTGTGTGAGCCACAGCTCCTGTGTGAGACTGTCGCCCTATCGTCGGCAGAGACGACGTGAATGTGGTAGTGTTGTTTTGAGCCACAGCTCTGAAGTTTTGTAAGTCCTGTGTCGGACTTGACGCTGTAGTCGTCGTCTTCATCGTCTCGACGTCGTCATCGTCCACGTCGACGTTGGAACCAACAGCGCTAACAGATAAACTATTACATATAGATATACTTTGTGTCGTGCGCCCTGTTTGGCGTACCTGAAGTAGTAGTATATAAATATATATATATAGTTCTGTGTGTACGCCTTATGGTTGGCGTGCCGACCTATTAATGTTCTTGCATTTATTATTTGTCTGATGGCTCGGGCAGCATAAAACAAAAAAAAGTGTTGTTCTGTTGCCTGGCTGTCAATGTTCGGGTGAGTGTGTGTGTGTATGTGAATTGGAAAAGTCGTGCATGCATCCATAATTTCTGAGTGAGAGTCAGACAGTCAGACACCTCCAGACACTACCCATTCCATCCGTAACATCTGGTGACCCCGTAGAACTTTTCACATTTATCTTCGAAATTGTGCCAGGGTCAGGATTTCTTTTGTGCCCCTTTGTAGTGTCCCCAGTTCTTAAGTTAGGACACGTCTACCGACTTTCCTTTTGAGAGAATTGATTGTTTTGTGTTGTTGAATGACTGTTTCTTGTTAAGTTGATTTCCCACCTCCAGTGTAATGGGGTATCTCTTTTGTATAGTTTCTGGAGATACGAGGGCCTAGTTCTTTATCTTCTGTGGGTTTTGGTTTGATTCTCTTTTGTTACCCTTCTGATTGTTTCTATTTCTTCCTTTTTACTTGGGGATTGTGTTGTTCCTATAGCGTTCTTAGGATTCTTTCTCTTGAATGAATGTGTATGGTTGGCTGCCTGGGCCATTTAAAAAAAAAAAAAAACCCTTCCCCCAAAGAAAAAAGAAAAACACAAGATTGTATTGATTCATATATGCATATGTGTATTGATCACTGATTGATTTATGCATATGTTTATTCATTGTTGATTGATTTATGCATATGTTTATTCATTATTGCTATTATTAATTGATGCATTTGTTTATTACCTATCATGGATTGCTAAGTACGTTTCCCAAACCCGTAAACTTCTGTTTATTAGTTATTACTGTTGTTTCGTTCCCTTTCAAAATTAGTCGTAGTTTTTTTTTGAAGTAAATGTTTGTGTGAAAAAATAATAATAATAACCCTCTTTGAAATATATTTCAGTGGACATAGTGTCTAAACTTTCTTTTGATTGTATTTGGTCCACTGACTTAGTTTTTCAACATGACCTCTGTGGACGATGATAAAATTTTCACTAAGTACTTACAACGTGGTAAGGCATTTGATATTGAAGGACAGGCTTTATTAGACTATGTTGATAGATGTGTTATGCAAGATTCGGAAAGAGAAGAAAGACTGAAAGTGAGACAAATGCAGGAAGAAGAGGAAACTAAAAGACAGGAGTTGAAAATAAAGGAGATGGAAGAAACTAAAAGATTAGAACAAAAAGAGCTAGAAGAAACTAAAAGATTAGAACAAGAAGAGCTAGAAGAAACTAAAAGATTAGAACAAATAGAAGAAACCAAAAGAGCACACGACACAGAAGAAACTAAAATAATGCAGTTAGAAATTTCTCGTCAAGGAGTAGTTTCTGGTGAGGACTGGTCTAACGCCCCTCGTCCTACCTTTCCCAAATTGCCTCCCTTTAAAGAAAGAACAGATGACATTGATAGTTATCTGTTCAGGTTCGAAACCCATGCTCGCTGTCTAGGCTGGTCAGAAAGTCTATGGGTCACTTATCTCTCTGCATTACTTGAAGGTTCAGCTCTCACGCTTTATCACAGTTTGGCAGAAAATAACGTGGTTTCTTATGAGCTGTTGAAAGAAAGTTTGTTGAAGAAATTTCAGTGTACTCCAGATGGTTTTCGTAAGCGTTTTCGTGAGTCAAAGCCAGTACAGATGAACCCTTTGAAACTTTTTCAGTGGAACTTAACGCCTTCTTGATCGTTGGATTTCGTTGTCCAAGATTGAGAAATCTTTTCAGGGTCTTGTTGATCTTATTCTAAGAGAGCAGTTTTTAGAATGTGTTTCTAAGGATTTGGCTACTTTTCTGTCTGAAAAAGATGAAAAAACATTTGATGCTATGATCAAGTCTGCTGAGTCATACAGGCGTGCCCATCTCACTAAGCTCCTTTCCAGAAAGGCTGATGTAAATATTTTTGCCTCTGTTTCTCATACTTCTGAACAGTCAGATAGACCCCCATTCCGTGGTCAGTCGGACAGAGGTCGCAGGTATTTTGCCCCTCATCCTGTTCAGAATCCCAGCACCCCAGCTAATCGAGGCGGTGGTAACCGTTACCGTGGTCGTGGCACTCGCCACTATTCAGTCAGTAGAGGTTCATCAGGAAATACAGTGTCCCAGTCTCCCAGTGTTGTATGTATTCTTTGTAAAAAGACAGGGCATGTGGCTTCCAAATGTTCTTGGAAGATTTGTACTCTTAGTCATCCGGATAAGTGCCCCTTTGTGACTGACAGTTCAACTGTTGTCGACAAGTCAGCTGACAAACACTCTACCGCTGCTTGTTCGATTATTCGCTCCCCATTCACTTGTTTAGCTGCAGGTGAATTCACAGGGAAGTTGAACTAAGAATCTGGTTCTGTCAATGGCACTCTAAGTTCTGTATTGCGTGACACTGGTGCTACCATCTGTGGTGTTCGCAAGAGACTAGTTTCCGATAGCCAGATGCTAGGTACTACAGTGAACTGAGTTTCTTTTGGAGGACGTGTGGATGAATTCCCACTAGCTACAGTTCCTGTCAGTTGTCCCTACTTTCAGGGTGATCTAACCTGCTGTGTCCTAGACAGTCCTGTCGCAGATCTCATCATAGGTAATGTTCCTTGTATCTGTGCAGGCAGTGCTTCCAGTGATGTGAATGATGAACTCTTCTCTTTAGCTGCCGTTACCAGGGCTAGAGCTAAACATGTGGTAGAGAAGAAACCTCTGTGTCAGATCCCTGATGATTTGAATATTTCTCGTTCTGATCTGATTCAGAAACAAAAGGAGGATGAGTCGTTGAAGACATGTTTTCAGTTAGCATCTTCTGGTGAAGTGAAGAAGTCAGGTACAGCTACCTTCTATTACTATTTGTCAGACGGTGTTCTGTGCAGGCATTTAAAGAAAAATGGCATTCCTTTTGATCAGGTTGTTGTTCCCTCTGACCTCCGACCTACAGTGCTATCTGTAGCACACGATCTTATTCTGTCAGGTCATTGTGGTTCTCGTCGAACTCTTGCAAGAGTCCTCTACAAGTTCTTTTGGCCTGGTGTTACTGTAGATGTGGCCAAGTATGTCGCTTCATGTGACGTTTCTCTATCTTCAGCCTCCCCCCTCCCTCAATAAGTCCAAATTTTGTTAAGTCTACTATGAAGACAGTTGAGTTGTTGGCCTGCGCTTGTTTTTTCCCCCACTATTAGATTGTTCGTCTTTGTATTTGTCTGACTTTATTCAAGTTTAAAAGGCTGTGCCAGTCTTGAATAGAAGTTACTCTGTGTTAGGTTTTCTTATGGGAGCAAAAGTTACCCCATTTGTTTACTGTTAACAGATGTTCCAGTTAGAAAAAGGTGTTATGACATCCCCTTCTCTGCTAGAGAGGTTGTTTAGAGAGAAGTTGGCATCATGTTGGAACTCGGTATCATTGAACCTTCAAATAGTCCCTATGCCTCCCCAGTTGTACTAGTCAGAAAAAAAGATGGTACATGTCGCTTTTGCATTGATTTCCGTTCTCTGAATAAGATTACCGTCTTCGATGCTGAGCCTATTCCTGACGTGGAAAGTTTGTTTGCGAGATTATCTGATGCACAGTTCTTTACAAAGATAGATCTTGCAAAGGGATATTGGCAGATAGTTGTTAAGCCCGAGGACCGTCCAAAGACGGCTTTTACAACGCATATGGGTCTTTTTCAGTTTGTAAGGATGCCTTTCGGTCTTGTGTCAGAACCTGCTGTTTTCGCACGCATGATGCGCATGCTAGCTTTGGATCAGTTCTCAGCTGTCACTTTCTTTGATGATATTCTGGTTCATAGTGTTCCATGGGATGCACATATTCGTCACGTGAAAGGTGTTCTTTCGTGTCTGAGGTCTTTCAACCTCACAGCTCGTCCCTCGAAAATCGAGGCAGGTTTCCATTCTCTGGAATTTCTTGGACATATCGTTGGAGGTGGTACTATGCGTCCTGAACAGAAAAAGATAACTAAGATTCTGAGAATTCCCACTCCTACTACCAGAAAGCAAGTCAGATCTTTGCTAGGTTTGCTTAGCTTCTAGAGGAGATATGTTCCCAGTTTTTCCACTTTGAGTGCTCCACTCTCTGATTTAATCAAGGATGTTGGTCGAGCTGGAAGATCTATTTCTTGGACCCCTGAATGTGCAGTAGCGTTACAGAAGATTCAGAGTATTTTGTCGTCAGCACCTGTGTTACTGTTACCTCTGTTAGGTAAGCCCTTTGCTCTTAGAACTGATGCTAGTTCTGTTGGGCTAGGTGCTGTACTACTGCAAGAGGATGATGATGTACTTCACCCAGTTGTGTTTGGTAGTTGCAAGTTGTTGGATCGTGAAAAATCATACAGTACCATCAAACGAGAGTGTTTAGCCACTGTCTGGGCTGTTCAGAAGTTCGTTCGATACCTTTGGGGAGTCAGGTTTATCCTACAAACGGATCATCGACCTTTGACGTACCTTCGAACGTCAAATTTTAAGAATTCCCGAATTATGCGTTGGGCATTGTCTCTGCAGGAATTGTCGCCCGAAGTGGAACCAGTTCCAGGATCATTGAACGTTTTCGCTGATCTTCTTTCACGTTCTTTTAAGAACCAGTCTGTTCCTTAGACATTCGTTTGTGTACATCCCAGTTTTGATGTCCTTTTCATGTATTTTTTTCTTGAATTTTGTGACCTGTAGTTGTTTACTTCCTCTTACTAAAAACAATTCGGACATTGTTTTTTTTTTTTTTGAGGAGGGGGAGTATTGTGACGGATCGTTTCCCGTCCAGTCACAAATTTTCATGCAACCGTGCTAACCGGAAGGTAGTCGTCCGGAAGCCGGTTGAAAAGTTTACCTGACTGCTGCTCACCTGTGCACTGTAAAAAGCCGGTGTAACACCCCAGATTGCCCCCCATCCCCGAATGCCCCCCGGGGGACGTTTCAGTATCCCACAATGCCCCCCGGGGGACGTTTCAGTATCCCAGAATGCCCCCCAGGGGACGTTTCAGTATACCAGAATGTCCCCCGGGGGACATGTTGGGTATGCTAGAATGTCCCCCGGGGGACATGTTGGGTATGCTGACACGTCCCCCTGGGGGCAATCTAAAATGTCCCCCCCATATCTATTATGCCCCCCATGAGGACAAATATCTTTTCATCCCAGAATGCCCCCCCCCCCCCCAATTCTCTCTCTCTCTCTCTCTGTCTCTTTCTCTCTCTTTCTCTCTTTCTCGCAATATAGACATAATTCATGGCGTGCGTGCATGCATGCGTGCAAGCGTGTGCCCTTCCTAGTGTATGTGTGTGTTTGTGAGCGTGCGTGTGTCCAAGCGTGAGAGTGAGATTGTGTGCGTGCGTTTGTGTGTGTGAGTGAGACAGACAGACGGAGAGCGAGACAGACGGGCAGAGAAAGGGAGACAGATAGACAGAGACATCGAGACAGACAGGTAGACAGACATATAGACAGAGAGACAGACAGGGAGACATACAGGGAGACAGAGATACAGTGAGACAGACAGCGAGACAGACAGACAGCAGGACAGACAGACAGAGAATGAGACAGACAGACAGAAAAGGAGACAGAAAACAGTGAGACTGACAGAGAGAGCGAGACAGAGAGAGTGATACAGAGAGAGCGATACAGACAGAGAGAGCGATACAGAGACAGACAGACAGAGAGAGCGAGACAGACAGAGAGGGTGAGACAGACAGAGAGAGCCAGACAGAGAGAACAAGACAGACAGACAGAGAGCAAGACAAACAGAGAAAGCGAGACAGACAGTCAGAGAGCGAGAAGACAGTCAGAGAGAGCAAGACAGAGTGAGACACACAGACACACAGACAGAGAAAGCAAGGCCGAGAGACAGACAGAGAGCGAGACAGACAGACAGAGAGGAAGAGAGAGAGAGAGTGTGTGTGTGTGTGTGTGTGCGTGCGTGTGTGTGACGTACTTCCGGATGAGTCTGTAAGCTGTCTTTTCAACTGCTCTTGAAAAAAATTGTGAATTTTGTGGAGTTAGTGAGCTAACTTGTATATTTTACAGTTTACGTGTGTTCTTAACTTGTCGTGGACATTTGTGTCAAGTGCGTTCGTCGCCAATTGAAACAGTGAAGTGTTTTTGCATTTTTTTTGAGTCGAGTCGTTTTTTTTGCTAGTCAAGTAACTGACCTTCACCATGTCTCAAGCTGGCCCAAGTGGTTTATCCGCTGAGATCTTGAAGAACATCAGGTTTGATGACCTTGATATTGAAGGGGCTGTTCTGGGCGCATGGAACGACAGAAATAAGTCGTGTCCGTCTGCCAAAGGCAAAGGGAAAGGGAAAAGAACCAGTGGGGTTAACAATGACGTCAATGGTGATGCTGGAGATATTGCGTCACGAGTTGTAGAACTCCTCGTTCCAGTTCTTGGGGCTACAATAAAGAAAGCTGTGGATGTCTGTATTAAGGAGGTGGTTACAGAACTGTCAGAAAAGGTGTCTGAAAAACTCAGATCTATTTCTGAGAAAGCTCAACAGGGACATCTTTTGCTGCGATACGAGCAGGATAGGCTGGATCAGTATCAGCGAAGGGAAACCATGAGAATCAATGGACTCAAGGAAGAGGAGAACGAAGATCTGGTGGAGAAAGGTGATGGAGTTGGGGAAGAAAGTTGGGGTAGATCTAGAAATCAAGGACATCTCTGTTGCGCATAGAACTGGCCTGAAAAACAAGAAAGCCCCAAGACCAGTGCTGGTGAAGTTCACTTCACGAAGAAGCAAGGCGAACCTCATGATGAGGAAGAGAGATCTGCGCAAGCATGACATGAAAGGAGTTTACCTGAACGATGAACTGACACCCCTACGCTTCAAATTATTCAAAATTTGTAAGGCAGCACCTGGTGTGGACAGGGTATCCACTACCCATGATGGCAAAATTGTTTGTCAGCTGAAGGCCGCCCCTGGGAGGAACAGCAGTGGCAGTGCGTGATCTTCCGGCAGCAACGCGGTGTACGTAGAGTCACCTGACGACCTTTTCCGGATCGGTGTGACGAAGGTAGACTACACAGCGCTTGGGCTTCAGCACTTCATCTACACCAGCTAGGGGTTTGCCGGAGGTCGTGGTGATTCATCTGACTCATGTGTAGTCTCAACGTTATGTGCTTGTAGCTGTACTCATTCTTCATCTTGTCTATGTGTTGGTAATTGTTTCTATTCTTCCAATCAATCTTCTGATGAGCGATCATCTAGTGTGGTAACTTCTTCTGTGAATCCCTTTTGCTTGCAAACTTGCGTTTCTAATTGTGATGTCAACGATGATTATGTTCTTGATATGGATGTGGATCACACTGTTCGCCATGATCGTGAGCTGGCTTTTGTATCTTTAAATGTGTGTGGATTGCGTTCCCGTCTCCAGTGTTTGGAATTTGTGAACTATATTCAACTATTCGACATTGCCGTTTTCCTTGAGACTAAAACTGATGACCAAGATGCTTTATTTATCTCTGATTGCTTCAGTGACTGGGGATATGACATTAAACTGTTTAACAGAAAATGCCTGTCTAATCGACGTTCTGGTGGTATTGGAATAGCCATCAAAAGCAAGCTATCTACGTATGTGGAGATTTTACCTTATTCTGGTGGATGTGTGGCTTGGTGTCTATTAAAAAGATCATTGTCAGGTTATGATAAAGACTGTCTGATTGGTGGCGTATACATTCCTCCCGAAGGTTCAGTTTATAGCAGTGTTGAACTGTTTGATGTGATTGAGACAGAATTGTTATCATTACAAGATAAATATAAGGATTGTTATGTTTTGTTGTTGGGCGATTTTAATGCTTATACCAAAAGTATGAATGATTTTATTGATATGAATCAGTTCACTCAGTCTGTGTTCTCTGATGTTCTCTGTGATATGAGCGAAGATAATTTCCAACCTTGTCAAAGATCATCTCAAGATAAGCAGAGGCCTAATAATTATGGTTATCGTCTCTTAGATTTATGTAAATCACTGTCAATATACATTTTTAACGGAAGAATTGGTTCAGATGCTGGTATTGGAACATGCACATGTAAAGGAAGCACAGTTATTGATTATATCATTGGTTCTAGATATTTGATGGAAAATGCAAGTAAGTTTAAAGTTGATGTTTTTGATGCGTTGTTCTCTGATGTGCATTGCCCATTATGCCTGTCTCTTCCAGTTAAAACCTGTTTTGTTTTCAATGAACCTAATGGTACTAAACACTCTCTGCATCAAAGGTATGATGGTGCACAGATTAGAAGATGGGATAACAACAAATGTAATGAATATAAAGAACATTTAGCAAATTACAATGTTGATAAAATTGTAACTTTATTTTAACAAGGCACAATATCAATCAGTGAACTGAATAAGCGGTTTTCGTCAATTCTTGTTGATTCAGCGAAGGATACATTTGGTACTTACTCTAATACTTACAATAATAGATATTCAATGAGGCAGAATCAAAGCTGGTTTGATAAGGAGTGTAAGGTTTCTCGAAGCCAGTACTTTAAAGCAAAGCGTAAAGTTAAATGTTCAAATACTGTGCCTAATCTAAATAATCTTGCTGCTAAAAGCAAAGAATATAAAAATGTTTTGAGACGATCTGAAAGAAGAGCAACGAGAAAATGGCATAGAGAATTGCGAGCTTTAAAAACTAGAAATCCAAGGGATTATTGGAGGAAAATTAAAGGCAAAAAAGCTTCATCGTGTCCTATACCTCTTGAAGAGCTTAAAAATCATTTCCAGTCCCTTAATCAAAATACTGGATGTAATGATATCATTTTTAGTAATGAAGTATCTGAAAGAAATATCAATCTAGACATTCTAAATGATTCAATTACTGAGGATGAAATTGAAAGAGTCATTAAATGTTTAAAGAATAATAAAGCAGCAGGAGTTGATTTAGTAAGGAATGAATATATAAAGAATAGTGTTCCTTATATGACAAAGTTTTATTGTTTATTGTTTAATCGTGTTTTGGATTCTGGTATTATACCAGAAGATTGGGTGACAGGGTTAATTGTACCACTCTATAAAGGCAAAGGAGATCAACAAGACTGCAATAACTACAGAGGGATAACACTGTTGAGTTGTGTAGGCAAATTATTCACGTCGATTCTAAATAGCAGACTTACTTATTTTGTTGAAATAAATGGACTTATTTCAGAAAACCAAGCAGGTTTTAGACACATGCATTCAACGCTTGACCATGCTTTTGTTCTTAAATCATTGATTGACATGTTTGCAATCAACAATGGAAAATTATACTGTGCTTTTATTGATTACAGAAAGGCATTTGATTCTATTTGGAGGCATGCTTTATGGCACAAACTGATGAGTCAAGGCATATCTGGGAAAATACTGCACGTTGTAATCAATATGTATGATCAAATAAAATCGTGCATTTTTCTAAATGGTCAAAAATCAGAGTTCTTTGGCAGTTTTAGGGGAGTTCGTCAAGGAGAAAACCTTTCACCCTTATTGTTTTCATTATTTTTGAATGATCTACAACAGTTCCTTATTGACAATAACTGTTCTACTTTAGAATATGATTTAACGCAAGAGTTGAAACTTGAACAGTTTATTAAATTGCTTGTATTGTTATATGCTGATGATACAATTTTATTGGCAAATTCTAAATCAGCTTTGCAAAAAGAACTTAATGCCTTACATATATATTGCACGCAATGGCAGTTAGAAGTAAATCCAAAGAAAACAAAAATAGTTGTCTTTCATGGTCGAAATAGTATGCGTGAAATTTTTTTCTTTGGGAATGAAAAAATAGAGGTTCTTAATTCAATGAAATACTTAGGCATCGAGTTCAGCAGAACAGGTTCTTTTTACAAAGCAAAAAAATGTGCTTATAATCAGGCTCTCAAGGCAATGTTTTCATTATTACAAACTGCAAGAAAACAGAAATTGCCAATTGATGTTTGCATACAATTATTTTATTCCATAGTTGTACCTGTGTGTTGTATGGTTGTGAAATTTGGGGTTATGAAAATGTTGATATATTAGAAAAGTTACAGTTACGTTTTTTAAAGTGTCTATTTAGATTAAATAAAACTACAATGACTTCAATGATTTATGATGAAACCGGAATCTATCCTTTATCTGTACTGATTAAAGTGAGAATGATAAGGTTCTGGGCTAACTTAGTTGTTCCTGATTCTAAGAAGTATTCAAACAAAGTATATAATATCTTACATGAACTATATACAAAAGGAATTTTCGTTTCACCATGGCTTAGTTATGTTAAAAGCATTTTATTTGAAACTGGTTTTGATTGTGTTTGGGAATCTCATTCATTCACAAACAGAAGTAACTTATGTAAGTGTGTTAAAAAGGAGTTGCAAAATAATTATGCTCGTGATTGGCGCAGTTCTCTTGAAAACAGCAACAAGTGTGTATTCTATAAAAGTGTAAAGACTGTCTTTGGAAAAGAACATTATATTTCTACCTTACCAGATATTTATGTTATATCTTTATTTAAATTTAGATGTAGTAACCATAAATTGCAAATTGAAATTGGAAGACACCATAATGTTCCAAGAGAATTGCGTATTTGTCGTAACTGTGAAATGGGTGAAATTGGAGATGAATTTCATTGCATCATGGAATGTCCAAAATATAATGAACTTCGTGAAAAATTCATCCCTAAAAAATATCTAAAACCAAAGTCTGTTTTCAACTTTTGTAATTTATTTCAAAAAGGAAGACGCATTTGTTTGAATATTAGTAAGTTTCTAAAAAATGGGAAGATTGTTTAATGAGATCATTACAGTTCACCAGAATTCAGCATTTCGCAACTATGTTCACACATTGTTCTGAGTGAGTTTCGTATTTCTCTTTGTTACATTTGTATCCTCCATGCCCCAACAGGGGTCAAAGGATTAAATTTGAATTGAATTGAATTGAATTGAATTGAATTGTCGTGTGTGTGTGTGAGTGTGTGTGTGTGTGTGTGTGTGTGTGTGTGTGTGTGTGTGTGTGTGTGTGTGTTTTTCCGGAGGTGACTCTTCATGGCAAGCGTCAACTTGCTTTAAATGGAGACATTGTTTCTTTAAAAATTAGCAACTGGATGAATGCTAATCAACGGAACACAGTAAGCGTGACGCGTGTCAACAAGTGTCAGAACACAGAAATACGTCACACCTGCTTGTTAGTCCAGGCCATATTTAGGGGTACCTTGTTTTGTGTTATATATTACGGTTTTTTGTTGATCTGACATGATTTTGTGGTGCTGAATCCAAATCCGTTGGAGGCCACTTTGTAAATGTTGGGCATTTTGAGTTATTGCGTAAAATCCAAGATGGCCGCCACCAGATTTGTAAACTGCAAATATAGAGGACAAATGATGCCTGATTGTGATTATTTTATACTGAATTTTGGTCTCAATCAAGAAAATTATTCAGTTAACCAGAATGATTCATAGTATCTAAATTTTTATCCAATTTCAGTATGTTTTATCCGATTTTCGCTTTTTCAAAATGGCTGCCATTGGAAGAAAACAGTGCCTTTCTTTATTATAATTGGCATGCAAAATCAAATCAGTGAAGCCGACAGTCTAAATGGAAAAGAACTGCTAAAAGGGAATAGCAAGCCTTCTGTCCTTCCAAAATTGTAGCATCAAATAATTAATGGTTGCATGCGTAGAATAATCAAATAGATACATGAACAAAGTTGATCCGTGTCCAACAGGATCTGGCCTCAAAACGTATAGTAATAACAGTCGTAGTGAACTATTTCTTACAAGTACTGTCTTATCAGAGAGAGTGAATGAACAGCGGAAACTTTAGAATCTACAATACCAATGATCAGTCATATTTTCGCTTACGCGCATTATTACAGACGCGCACGCATCCACTTACACTAGTTACAGAGAATATACTCAGACACACGCATGCACGCATACACTCGAGCACGCACGCACGCACGCACACACACACACACACACACACACACACACACACACACACACACACACACACACACACACACTCACTCACTCACTCACTCACACACTCTCTCTTTAATAGATAGAGAGAGAGAGGGAGAGAGACAGACAGATAGACAGACAGAGACCGAGAGAGAGAGGGAGGGGGAGAGAGAGAGAGAGAAGAGAGAGAGAGAGAGAGAGAGAGAGAGAGAGAGAGAGAGACACACACACACACACACACACAGAGACTTACACTAAGTGGGGCGGGTGGGGGGGGGGGGGGGGCATTCTGGGATGACAGTGATTGTCAACCATGGGGGGACATAACAGGTATGTGGGGGACATTCTGGAATGCCTTCCCAGGGGACGCATCAGTATACCTAAGACGTCCCCCGGGGGGGGGGGGGGGGGGGGGGGGGGCATTCTGGGATGGGGGGCAATCTGGGGTGTTACACCGGGTGAGCTGAACCGGTTAGGCAGTCTCTGCAGTGATTCCGGCAACGCAACTATCCAGAAGGCCGAAGAGGGACTCCATCCATTTTTTGTGGCAGTCAGGTATTTATCACCACAATGTTTATTTATTAGCAAACCGAAACTGTATTCCTGGTTAGGAGCGACTGAAACTTCCTCAGCACACTTGTGAAGGGTTTGTTTAGAAAAGGAAAATATTTGTTGTGTTCTGTTATCCTATGACTTGATAGGGTAGCAAAACAAAATGCTGTCGGAAAACATAGATGAAGTGAGTGTTAAAGGAAGTGGTCTTCAGAAAAAAAAGATTTTGTTTATTCTGTGACTTAACTAGTTATGAACTTCATGATGAAAAAAAAGGTGTTTATTACAGTGTGGTTTGCGAGAAGAGGGAGAGTTTTGATGCTATGGATAATAAGCTCCCAGAGTGAGCGACAGAGACTTTATATATGATTTTTGATGTGGATGAGTATTTAACTCACTCTTGTTATGAATATTGAGTAGTTGTGTGTTGATAAACAATAATGTGTGGGAATCTTTCCCTTACATAGATTGAAGCAGATGAATCTTTTGGGAAAAAAAATACCTTTTAAAATCTGGTGATTATATGAAATGAAATGAACATTCTTGTCATGTTACAAGAAAAAAAAGAAATGAACATTTGTGACATGACAAAAGACATTCATAGTTTGATGGAAAGTAATCATTAATTGTGTGTAATGATTGTATTCATGGTTTATTGAAGAGGGTATAGGTGGAAATCCTTTCCCCAATTTGGAAAACTAGATTCCGGAAAGGGAATGTTGTAGTGTTATGATTCCGAAAAGGGAATGTTGTAGTGTTATGATTCCGGAAAAGGGAATGTTGTATTGTTATGATTCCGGAAAAAGGAAATGTTGTAGTATTGAAGAAAGAATATGCTGATGTTTGTCCCAAGTTGTAGTGGAATATGATGTGCTAATGAATATGAATGTAGTTGTGATTGTAATGAATAGTAGCCGTGATAATCAAGGTAGTTAATCAGTTTCCCCCAGCTAGAAGTGTTCCCTGGACTGAGGGGGACTGGCTGCCATTTACTGAGGGTCGGGGCCGTAGCTGTTCTACCCCCTTGTTCTCCACCTTGTGTTGGTGTTGAGAGGCCAGCCTGAGTGCCGACAACCACCCTACCTGCCACTGCGCCCGGGACCGACTACCCGCTGAGCCAGTTGAGCTGGAGACGCCGCTGCTGCCAAGCCAGAGCACCGCTCCCGAGTTTTTGAACCAGCAACCTGTTGGCTAGGCCGTCGCTGTGTTCCGTGTTTGTGTGTGAGCCACAGCTCCTGTGTGAGACTGTCGCCCTATCGTCGGCAAGAGACGACGTGAATGTGGTAGTGTTTTTTTGAGCCACAGCTCTGAAGTTTTGTAAGTCCTGTGTCGGACTTGATGCTGTAGTCGTCGTCTTCATCGTCTCGTCGTCTTCATCGTCTCGACGTCGTCATCATGTACGTCGACGTTGGAACCAGCAGCGCTAACAGATAAACTATTACATGTAGATATATTTTGTGTCGTGCGCCCTGTTTGGCGTACCTGAAGTATATATATATAGTTCTATGTGTACGCCTTATGGTTGGCGTGCCGACCTATTAATGTTCTTGCATTTATTATATCATATGTTTGTCTGATGGTTCGGGCAGCATAAAACAAAAAAAGTGTTGTTCTGTTGCCTGGCTGTGAATGTTTGGGTGAGTGGGTGTATGTATGTAAATTGGAAAAGTCGTGCATGCATCCATGATTTCTGAGTGAGAGTCAGACACCTGCAGACACCACCCATTCCATCCGTAACACTAGTTGATCGTTTGTTGTTGGTTGATCGTGAGAATGATGATGATATCAAAACTAACAAAGAGAGATTTCTACCACTCTTAGTATTGACATGACGATAGTAGTTGCAGTACTTTTCGCCCAGTTTGACAAGATAAGTGATTGCTCGTTCTCTATAGTAGTTGCAGTACTTTTCGCCCAGTTTGACAAGATAAGTGATTGCTCGTTCTCTGTTTTCATTGTCCTGAATGGCGTTTATCTTGGCTGTACAAGACCAAAGAGGTCGAAACACGTTGTGTTTTATCTTCCCTTTATTTGTCCTTGTTTTTTGAAGGATTCACTAAGAATGATTTTTACAATTTGTTTCAATTTCCGCCTGTAGTCGCCTCCCTTTGTAACTAGCCTCATCATTGACTGTGGGCATAGGACAAAGGCAGGCCATCATTGACTGTGGGCATAGGACAAAGGCAGGCCATCATTGACTGTGGGCATAGGACAAAGGCAGGCCATCATTGACTATGGCCATAGGACAAAGGCAGGCCATCATTGACTGTGGGCATAGGACAAACTTCACAAAGGCAGGCCATCATTGACTGTGGGCATAGGACAAAGGCAGACCATCATTGACTGTGGGCATAGGACAAAGGCAGGCCATCATTGACTGTGGGGATAGGACAAAGGCAGGCCATCAGTGACCGTGGACATAGGCGAAAGGCAGGCCATCATTGACTGTGGCCATAAGACAAAGGCAGGCCATCATTGACCGTGGGCATAGGACAAAGGCAGGCCATGATTGACTGTGGCCATAGGACAAAGGCATGGCATCATTGACCGTGGGCATAGGACAAAGGCAGGGCATCATTGACTGTGGCCATAGGAGAAAGGCAGGCCATGATTGACTGTGGGCATAGGACAAAGGCAGGCCATCGTTGACTGTGGGCATAGGACAAAGGCAGGCCATCATTGACTGTGGGCATAGGCGAAAGGCAGGCCATCATTGACTGTGGGCATAGGACAAAGGCAGGCCATCATTGACCGTGGGCATAGGCGAAAGGCAGGCCATCTTGACTGTGGCCATAGGACAAAGGCAGGCCATGATTGACTGTGGGCCATAGGACAAATGCATGGCCATCATTGACCGTGGGCATAGGACAAAGGCAGGCCATCATTGACTGTGGCCATAGGGAAAGGCAGGCCATGATTGACTGTGGCCATAGGACAAAGGCAGGCCATCATTGACTTGGGCATAGGACAAGCAGGCATCATTGACGTGGGCATAGGACAAAGGCAGGCCTCATTGACTGTGGCATAGGACAAAGGCAGGCCATGATTGACCGTGGCATAGGACAAAGGCAGGCCATCATTGACTGATGGCCATAGGACAAAGGCAGGCCATCATTGACCGTGGGCATAGGACAAAGGCAGCCTGATTGACTGTGGGCATAGGACAAAGGCAGGCCATGATTGACTGGCCATAGGACAAAGGCAGGCCATGATTGACCGTGGCATAGGACAAAGGCAGGCTTTGACTGTGGGCATAGGACAAAGGCAGACCATGATTGACTGTGGCATAGGACAAAGGCAGGCCATCATTGACTGGCATAGGACAAAGGCAGGCCATCATTGACCATGGGCATAGGACAAAGGCAGGTTTGACGTGGGCATAGGACAAAGGCAGGCCATGATTGACTGTGGCCATAGGACAAAGGCAGGCCATCATTGCCCGTGGGCATAGGACAAAGGCAGGCCATCATTGACCGTGGCATAGGACAAAGGCAGGCCATCATTGACGTGGGCATAGGACAAAGGCAGGCCATCATTGACCGTGGGCATAGGACAAAGGCAGGCCATGATTGACTGTGGGCATAGGACAAAGGCAGGCCATCACACAGACATAGAGAAAGACATGAGAAGAAGGAGTGGGGAGAGACAAACAACAGTAAAAGTGATAACAATGCTGAAGTGTGTGTGTGTGTGTGTGTGTGTGTGTGTGTGCGTGTGTGTGTGTGTGTGTGTGTGTGTGTGTGTGTGTGGTGTGTGTGTGTGCTTGCGTGCATGTGGCCTGTGTGTGTGTTTTCAGCCTGTGACAAAGGGCGGTACGGATTTGACTGTAAAAAGAGCTGTGGACCGTGTCAGGAAGACACATGTGAACCCAGCACAGGCTACTGTAAGTCCTGCCAGGCGGGATTCCGTGGACTGCAGTGCTCCGAAAGTCAGTGTCCACTGAAGGGAGGCTGGGGGGATGGCTGCACGAGCCATGGAGTGGTGGCATGAACGATTGATGGATTGATTCATCAGTTGATGATACAGGGGCCGACTGGTTGCATGTAGATTGATTGATGGATTGATTCTTCAATTGATAAACGGGCTGATTGGTTGCTTGTGGATTGATTGATGGATTGATTCTTCAGTTGATAAACGGGCTGATTGGTTGCTTGTGGATGATTGATGGATTGATTCTTCAGTTGATAGACGGGCTGATTGGTTGCTTGTGGATTGATAGACTGATTCATTGATTGATATACGGGCCGACTGGTTGCTTGTGGGTTGATTGATGGATTGATTGTTCAGTTGATAAACGGGCTGATTGGTTGCTTGTAGATTGATAGATTGATTCATCTAATATATCAATGGCAAAGTGTTGTGTGTGTGTGTGTGTGTGTGTGTGTGTGTGTGTGTGTGTTGTACGCTATAGACTCAAAAACGGCTCAACCGATTGCAATGAAATTTGGCAGGTACATCTCTATTGTGACCCGAGGATGGTTTGGGGCTAATCTCTAAAAAAATAAAACCGTTAAAAAACTGTTATAACGGTTTCAAAGACATCTTTTTCCTCTGCTTTTCATCAAATAGCCGTTGTGACATTGCACAGGTACAGGACTACTTCTCTAAAATTAGAACCGTTATTTGGCAGTTAAAAAAACATTATTTATAACAGTTAAAAACCGTTAAAAACACCAAACCCTATAAAAGAAACTGTTTAAAACCCGATCTTCTTCAAATTTAGCAGGTACGTCTGTTGTGACCCGAGGATGGTTTTGGGCTAATCTCTAAAAAAATAAAACCGTTAAAAACCGTTAAAAAACTGTTATAACGGTTTCAAAGACATCTTTTTCCTCTGCTTTTCATCAAATGGCCGTTGTGACATTGCACAGGTACAGGACTACTTCTCGAAAATTAGAACCGTTATTTGGCAGTTAAGAAACGTTATTTATAAGTTAAAAACCGTTAGGAGATAAGATAATGTTGCTTATAGCCCAGCCGACCGCAAAGGGCCACATCAGGGCTGTCACCACGTTAAAATCAACTCACAAGTCATTAAAAAAAAACACAAAAAAACCTTTCGTACATCTCTTTAAATGACATCTTCTAAAACGCACCAGAAACTTCATTTAAAAATCTTTCTTCCGTAAAATCTTAAATCAGATGAAAAATGTTAATCTCTCTCAAAAACCCAAAGATCACGTCAGGCGGGACATCTCTGAACAGGATTTTCATGGACTCTGCTGAAAAATGTTTGTGTCTCACATCGTGCAAGTCCCAACACTCTAAAAGAAATGTTTCATTGTGAGTGGCACATGACATGGAATGCACCACGGCGTTTCTTCACTCTTTAAAAGGTACGAATGGGTAAAATACGAATGGCCGGTGTGCAGCCGGCACAGTTAAAAACCGTTAAAAACACCAAACCCTATAAAAACTGTTTAAAACCCGATCTTCTGAGGTTGGCGGCCAGGACAGTCATCGGATCGCCACCAAACTTGACATAAGCCTACAGGAACATCCAGCGGGCAACATAGGGTCATTAGATAGTCATTATGACCATTAAATTTGACCGTTAAAAACCATTATTTTCAAAATTTAGGATGTTCTTGATGAAATTCGGTATACATGTGCAGTTTTAAATGCCGAAAAATGATGTACAAACTTTTACGAACCGAAATTTAAAATTGACCGTTAAAAAACGTTATTTTATAAATTTAGAGTATTCTTGAAGAAATTCGATATACATGTGCAGTTTTGAACGCTAAACAATGATATACAATTTTCAAGATCCGAAACTTAACATGGACCGTTAAAAACTGTTATTTTCTGAATTTCTAAATTTTCACCGCTCTTGATAACATTCCGTATGCACGTACAGTTTTAAGCGCTGAACAATGTTATGCAAATTTTACGAACCAAAACTTAACATTGACCGTTAAAAACCGTTATTTTCTAAATTTACACCGCTATTGATAAAATTCGGTATGCGTATGTCCAGTAACGTAAGTAATTTTGCAACATGGATGGACAGGCTAGGGGGATGAAAAGGGAGGAATGAGAGGGGCCAGAAAAATGATTGTACAGTGCAAAGCCTGATACACTATTTTTACATTAGACACAGACCCGTTGAAATAAACTACTTCTGCACAAAGTCTATTCCTACAAAATTAAGGGCAATGAGAAGAATGGGAATGGGAACAGTGAGTGTAGGCGGAAAATCGAGCGAGAAAAGCATCTCGACGTACTAGGGAAGATCCAGAGGAAAGGGGCCAGAGGCAGGTGGAAAACAATAGAATGTATAAGAGAGAGAGAGAGAGAGAGAGAGAGAGAGAGAGAGAGAGGAGAGAGAGAGAGAATGTGTATTTGTGTGGGGGGAGGGTGTGGGAAGATGTTGAGGGAGGGGGGGGGGGGATTGATTGTAAATCAAAACAATTAATACATGTTTGCCGTCACGTGAGTATCGCAAAGACTGTTCATATCCCGGGCAACGCCGGGTGCCCCTGCTAGTTAATAGATAAATGGGCTGGTTGGTTGCTTGTGGATTGATTGATGGATTGATTCATCAGTTGATAACGCGTTGGTGCTGTGACTGATGATGACTCACTTGTATTGCTGAGTGGTTGTTCGTGATTGTCATCAGTTGATAGCTGGGCTGGTTTGTTGCTTATGGATTGATGGATTGACTCATAAATTGGTAAACAGTTGATTGGTTCTTTGATCGAGTTATGGTCATATGTATGGATTGACTCCTTCGTGGGTTAGCTGATCGATGGATTGACTTGTTAAGTGATTAATTGACTAACTGTCTGATTGAGTGAGTGAGTGATTAGTTGGCTGGTTCGGTGATTAATTGAAGGATGGGTGGATGGGACTGACTGAACGGTGGGTGAGTTTATTAATTGATTTATTTGCTTTACAAATCAGTTGTTTGACTGATTGACTGACATTATTCATTGTTAAAGAGATCAAATTAATTGGTCGTTTGACTGATTGATTGACTTGTTGTAAATTTATTGACAGATTAGTTGATTAAATTAAGTATTATGATCATTAATTGATAAGTTAATTGATTTATTGACAGCAATTGATTGACTGACCAATGAAATGATTGTCTGATCTGTTAATTGATTTACCACTTAAATGATTGACTGAATGATTGACTGGTTGACCAGCTAATTGACTAGCTAACTGATACATATTTGACTGACTTTGTCTTGATTAAATTATTGATCAGTTTTGCTGTTCAATGACTGAATGATTGACAGTCTAACAAGATGACAGACTGACTCGATCTTGGATTGAATTGTTGATTGATTGTGTGGATATCTGATTATTTGACAGCTTGCCAGCCATTTGATGAATTATGTGGTCGACTGACCGATGATTCATTGACTGACAGACTGACTAATTAACTGATAGAAGGATTTGTTTTTGTCAGAATTTACCGATTGGTTCCTGGGTTAGTGGACTAATCAGTTGTGTGTTTGGGTTGGCTGATCGATCGATTGATTAGATTGATTATTTAGTTCACAAAGTGATTGACTGTTTGGTTGGTTGGTTGGTTGATCGATTGATTAATTGATTGACTGACTGACTGATTAATTGATTGATTAATCAACTGACCACAGGGCAGCTTATATTTAATGGCAAAAATGACCAATTGATGGCAGGCTAGTTCCTATTTGATGCCACTCTTTGCATCACACTACTGATCTGACTGCAAGTGGTCAGGTGTTGTTGAAGCCACCATGTTGAGGAGATGGTTGTTGGACTGACTGCAAGTGGTCAGGTGTTGTTCAAGCCACCATGTTGAGCAGATGGTTGTTGGACTGACTGCAAGTGGTCAGGTGTTGTTGAAGCCACCATGTTGAGGAGATGGTTGTTGGACTGACTGCAAGTGGTCAGGTGTTGTTCAAGCCACCATGTTGAGCAGATGGTTGTTGGACTGACTGCAAGTGGTCAGGTGTTGTTGAAGCCACCATGTTGAGGAGATGGTTGTTGGACTGACTGCAAGTGGTCAGGTGTTGTTCAAGCCACCATGTTGAGAGATGGTTGTTGGACTGACTGCAAGTGGTCAGGTGTTGTTGAAGCCACCATGTTGAGGAGATGGTTGTTGGACTGACTGCAAGTGGTCAGGTGTTGTTGAAGCCACCATGTTGAGGAGATGGTTGTTGGACTGACTGCAAGTGGTCAGATGTTGTTGAAGCCACCGTGCTGAGGGATGGTTGATGGATTGACTCGCTGTTCCACTATTTCGACAGATCCACCGACGTAGATTGCAGATAGACCCACTGAGGTACACTGAAGATAGATCCACTGACGTACACTGCAGATAGACCCACTGACGTAGAGTGCAGATAGACCCACTGACATAGATTGCAGATAGACCCATTGACGTAGAGTGCAGATAGACCCACTGACGTAGAGTGCAGATAGACCCACTGGCGTAGATTGCAGATAGACCCACTGACGTATAGTGCAGATAGACCCACTGACGTATATTGCAGGTAGACCCACTGACGTACACTGCAGATAGACCCACTGGCGTATACTGCAGATAGACCCACTGACGTATATTGCAGGTAGACCCACTGACGTAGATTGCAGATAGACCCACTGACATAGAGTGCAGATAGACCCACTGACGTACACTGCAGATAGACCCACTGACGTACACTGCAGATAGACCCACTGACGTAGATTGCAGATACACCCACTGACGTAGAACGCAGATAGATCCACTGACGTAGAGTGCAGATAGACCCACTGACGTACACTGCAGATAGACCCACTGACAGAGAGTCCAGTCCAGACAGACCCACTGACGTAAAGTACAGACACCCACTGACATAGAGTACAGACAACCCACTGACGTAAAATGCAGACACACCCACTGACGTAAAGTGCAGACACACCCACTGACATAGACTGCAGATAGACTCACTAACAAGAGTGCGGACAATCCACTGACGTAGAGTGCAAACACCCCAACTAACATAGAGTGCGGACAGACCCACTGACATAGAGTGCAGGCAGACTCACTGATATAGACTGCAGATAGACCCACTGACATAGAGTGCAGATAGACCCTCTGATGTAAAGTGTAGACACACCCACTGACATAGACTGCAGATAGACCCACTAACATAGAGTGCGGACAAACCCACTGACGTAGAGTGCAAACACCCCAACTAACATAGAGTGCGGACAGACCCACTGACAAAGAGTGCAGACAGACTCACTGATATAGACTGCAGATAGACCCACTGACATAGAGTGCAGATAGACCCTCTGACGTAAAGTGCAGACACACCCACTGACATAGACTGCAGATAGACCCACTAACATAGAGTGCGGACAGGCCCACTGACGTAGAGTGCAAACACCCCAACTAACATAGAGTGCGGACAGACCCACTGACATAGAGTGCAGACAGACTCACTGATATAGACTGCAGATAGACCCACTAACATAGAGTGCAGATAGACCCTCTGACGTAAAGTGCAGACACACCCACTGACATAGACTGCAGTTAGACCCACTAACATAGAGTGCGGACAGGCCCACTGACGTAGAGTGCAAACATCCCAACTAACATAGAGTGCGGACAGACCCACTGACATAGAGTGCAGATAGACCCACTAACTTAGAGTGCGGACAGAGCCACTGACATAGAGTGCAGATAGACCCACTAACATAGAGTGCGGACAGACCCACTGACATAGAGTGCAGACAGACTCACTAGATATAGACTGCAGATAGACCCACTAACATAGAGTGCAGATAGACCCTCTGACGTAAGTGCAGACACACCACTGACATAGACTGCAGTCAGACCACTAACATAGAGTGCGGAACAGGCCCACTGACGTAGAGTGCAAACATCCCAACTAACATAGAGTGCGGACAGACCCACTGACATAGAGTGCAGATAGACCCACTAACTTAGAGTGCGGACAGAGCCACTGACATAGAGTGCAGATAGACCACTAACATAGAGTGCGGACAGACCCACTGACATAGAGTGCAGATAGACCCACTAACATAGAGTGCGGACAGACCCCTGACGTAGAGTGCACCACCCCCCACTAACATAGAGTGCGGACAGACCCACTGACATATAGTGCAGACAGACTCACTGATTAGACTGCAGATAGAATCACTGACATAGAGTGCAGACAGACTCACTGACGTAGACTGCAGATAGACCCTTGACGTAGAGTGCACACACACACACAGCCACTGACGTAGAGTGCAGACCACCCACTGACATAGACTGCAGACACACCCACTGACGTTGAGTTCACACCCACACACTGACATAGAATGCAGACAGAATCACTGACATAGAGTGCAGATATACCCACTGACGTAGAGTGCACACACACCCACTGACGTAGAGTGCATACACACCTGCTGACGTAGAGTGCACACGCACCCACTGACGTAGAGTGCACACGCACCCACTGACGTAGAGTGCACACACGTCCACTGACGTAGAGTGCACACACACCAACTGACGTAGAGTGCACACACACACACCCACTGACGTAAACTCCAAGAGTTTTTGACGCGGTGTGCCCAGCCTCACCCTTTTAATCCCCCCCCCCCCCCCCCCCCCAGCCCCTCACCCCCTACATAAATCCTTCGCACCAACCCACCTTCCCTCCCCTCTCCTTTTTGTCATTCTCTGAACCATCACCCACACTCTGCATGCACGCACGCGCAATTATGCACGCAAGCACTCAAGCTCGCACGTGTGCGCGCGCGCGCGCACACACACACACACACACACACACACACACACACACACACACGTGCGTGCGTCGCTCATATGTGTGTGTGTGTGTGTGTGTGTGTGTGTGTGTGTGTGTGTGTGTGTGTACGTGTCTGTGTGTGCGCACTTGCTCGTGTCCCAGGGTGTTTAACGTCTTTTTACGGCGAGGACTGCGCGTATCGATGCGGGGCCTGCTTCAACGACTTCCCTTGCGACATCGTCACGGGCGAGTGCGAACGCTGCAAGGCTGGCTTCGCTATGCCCCTGTGTAAAGACGGTCAGTCTTTCTGGCTCCCCTCTGCCGAACCTGCCTCTCTCGCTTCGTCGCTTTCTTGTCCAGTTCTAGTTTATAAGTTGGATCCGTTTGTAAGCCAAGATTCAATTCTAGTGTATGAGTTGGATCCGTTTGTTAAGCTGTGATTCAATTCTAGTTTATAAGTTAGATACGCTTGTTAAGCTGTGATTCAATTCTAGTTTATAAGTTAGATACGCTTGTTAAGCTGTGATTCAATTCTAGTTTATAAGTTAGATACGCTTGTTAAGCTGTGATTCAATTCTAGTTTATAAGTTAGATACGCTTGTTAAGCTGTGATTCAATTCTAGTTTATAAGTTAGAGCTGTTTGTTAAGCTGCCATTGATTTTCTTTCCGTGTGGAAAGCTGTAAAATCATTACGAGAGAAATAAGAAACGTCCTTTTTCGTCTCCTTCTTTAGCGTCTGCTTTGTTTTCTTCTTCTTCTTCTTCTTCTTCTTCTTCTTCTTCTTCTTCTTCTTCTTCTTCTCTCCTCCTCCTCCTTCTCCTTCTTCTTCTTCTTCTTCTTCTTCTTCTTCTGCCTCGATCTCTTCATCATTGTTCAAAGTGTTCAACGAATCACCAAAGCCTGTTTAAGATTAGAATGGCTAATAGAAGTAACCCACGCAGATTGGCTAATGACATATATTATCTAAATCACAGCAGAATGGATTAACCATGGACAGATTTACCAACTATAGCAATATGGGGCAAATGATACATTATCTTAAATCCGTGTGAGATAACATAACGGATTATCTTATCACAACACGAGCGAGCCAAATGGTAATTATCTTTCATCATAGCAGAAAGGGGATTAAAATAAGCAGATTATCTTTCACAAAGAGCCCATATGGTTCAACTCATTATCTTACATGGCAAAGTCCATAGGGTTCACTAACAACTATCTTCACAGCAAGTCCCATAGGGTTCATCACAAATCTCCACAGGGCAAAGTCCCATAGGGTTCACTCACACATCTTCACAGGGCAAAATCCCATAGGGTTCACTCAACATCTCCACAGGGCAAAGTCCCATAGGGTTCACTCACACATCTCCACAGGGCAAAAGTCCCATAGGGTTCACTCACACATCTCCACAGGGCAAAGTCCCTAGGATTCACTCACATCTCACAGGGCAAAGTCCCAAGGTTCACTCACACCATCTTCACAGGGCAAAGTCCGCTAGAGTTCACTCACATCTTCACAGGGCAAAGTCCCCAGGATTCACTCACCCATCTTCACAGGGCAAAGTCCGTAGATTCACTCACACATCTTCACAGGGCAAAGTCCCATAGGTTCACTCACACATCTTCACAGGGCAAAGTCCCCTAGGTTCACTCATACATCTCACAGGGCAAAGTCCCTAGGGTTCACTCACACATCTCCACAGGGCAAAGTCCCATAGGGTTCACTCATACATCTCCAACAGGGCAAAGTCCCATAGGGTTCACTCACACATCTCCACAGGGCAAAGTCCCATAGGGTTCACTCATACATCTCCACAGGGCAAAGTCCCATAGGGTTCACTCACACATCTTCACAGGGCAAAGTCCCATAGGGTTCACTCATACATCTCCACAGGGCAAAGTCCCATAGGTTCACTCACACATCTCACAGGGCAAAGTCCCATAGGGTTCACTCATACATCTCCACAGGGCAAAGTCCCATAGGATTCACTCACACATCTCCACAGGGCAAAGTCCATAGGGTTCACTCAACATCTCTCACAGGGCAAAGTCCCATAGGGTTCACTCACATACATCTCCACATGGGCAAAGTCTCATAGGGTTCACTCACACCATCTTCACAGGGCAAAGTCCCATAGGGTTCACACATACATCTTCCACAGGCAAAGTCTCTAGGATTCACTCACACATCTTCACAGGGCAAAGTCCCATAGGGTTCACTCATACATCTCACAGGGCAAAGTCTCCATAGGTTCACTCACACATCTTCACAGGGCAAAGTCCCATAGGGTTCACTCACACATCTCCACAGGGCAAAGTTCCATAGGTTCACTCACCATCTTCACAGGGCAAAGTCCCATAGGGTTCACTCACACATCTCACAGGGCAAAGTCCATAGGTTCACCACTCATCTCCACAGGGCAAAGTCCCATAGGGTTCACTCACACATCTCCACAGAGCAAAGTCCTATAGGGTTCACTTACACATCTCCACAGGGCAGAGTCCCATAGGGTTCACTCACCCATTTTTTTTACGACAGTAATGAATGTCCTCAAAGCCGGGAGCAGAATCGCTTCAGCTTTGTAGGACTGGTTTCAATTCATTAAGCCAAAATGGCTGATCTTAGAATGGTGGATTGTGTGGTCAGAGGAAAAGTCACAGAATTTTTTTTCAGTTGTTTGTTTAAAAAAAAGATTTATTTGCAGAGGAATTTTCATGTTCACAAATGGTGGCCAACAGATGGGCAACAGCTTGTTTATCCGTAATCAGAGCGTCTGCAAGGCTCAGATGATGAATGAAGTTTGGTGTTTTCCCTTTTGATGAAAAAAACAGCCTTTTTTCTTTGATGTTTTGAAGTCAGCTTGGAACAGAAGTCTCTAAAAGACTGACGTTTTAATGCTGAACAATTAAGTCGTGGGAGAAAACAGGTGCAGGCTAACAATTCTTCAGTCATTATAGTAATGACTTGGCAAAGATTTGAATTAAAAAAAAATATGAAGATGAAGAAAATAGGGGGGAATATATTATAAATATGAGAAACCCTTCACTAGTTGCCTGAGGGAACCATCGTACCACCCTTCGAGTTTACGTAGTTTGGAAGTATGTCTTAGTTTGGAAATATATCTGAGTTTGAAAGTATGTCTTAGTTCGGAAGTATGTCTTCATTTGGCTCGAAATTCTTGATAGGCTTGAGCGCTTTTCGCTGATCGTATGTGATTAAGCAAGTCTGAGCCCGTTTTGAGTGTATGTCTAACATGTAGGCAGTCAGGATTAAACCGTGGCGTTTTGAGTGTATGTCTAACATGTAGGCAGTCAGGATTAAACCGTGGCGTTTTGAGTGTATGTCTAACATGTAGGCAGTCCGAATCAAACCATGGCGTTTTGAGTGTATGTCTAACATGTAGGCAGTGGCGTTTTGAGTGTATGTCTAACATGTAGGCAGTCAGGATTAAACCATGGCGTTTTGAGTGTATGTCTAACATGTAGGCAGTCAGAATTAAACCATGGCGTTTTGAGTGTATGTCTAACATGTAGGCAGTCAGAATTAAACCATGGCGTTTTGAGTGTATGTCTAACATGTAGGCAGTCAGAATCAAACCATGGCGTTTCAGGTACTGCAGTTTGCTGGACGAAGTTGAATGCCGTTTTTGTTTGTTTGTTTGATCATTTGTTTTTCCTTGTTATAAATATATCTGTCAGGCTTTTTGTTGTTTTTCCATGTATATCTGTCAGGCTTTTGTTGTTTTTCCTTGTATATCTGTCAGGCTTTCTGTTGTTTTTCCTTGTTGTAAGTATATCTGTCAGGCTTTCTGTTGGTTTTCCTCTTTATTATTATATCTGTCAGGCTTTTTGCAGGGTCCGGCCTTTGCGAATCAGTTTTTTTCTCTTCAGACATTTCCTGCAAAATGGCTCCAGCTAGCTTTCTAGAAATTGTGCTAAAGTAAAGTGCAGCTTTCTGTAGTTTTGCATTTTAAGACAACCGTAAAGTGGGTCCTTTCCAGCAGACAGTCAAGGACAGACCCACTCACAGTCAATGACAGACCCACTCACAGTCAAGGACAGACCCACTCACAGTCAATGACAGACCCACTCACAGTCAAGGACAGACCCACTCACAGTCAAGGACAGACCCACTCACAGTCAATGACAGAACCACTCACAGTCTAGTCCAGGAATTGCTTATCGACAAGTCTGTACACGAACGTGAAACCTGTGAATGAATGAAGGTATGTTGGGGACCCATCATTCAGACAACACAGATCCAGCTCTAAAAAAGACATCTTCAAGATGTAGACTTATGGAAGAAGGAGTCACACTACCCCAAAGAGATTTGTGCCCATTGAAATCACTCAGTCGCAGAAAAAGTCTTGAGAGATAAATACAGTTAAAAAAAATGATGCCTTGATGTCCTGAGCTCCGCATCTTGTACAGCAAACTGTAGAATGACGGCGGGCACCTTACCTTCAGGGTAAACCGACGTGTGTGATGTGTCAACATGGTGGGCAATTTACCTTCAGGGTAAAGCGACATGTGTGAAGTGTCAACATAGCAGGCACCTTACCTTCAGGGTAAAGCGACGTGTGGTATGAGTCAACATGACGGAAACGTTACCTTCAGGCTAAACCGACGTGTGGTATGAGTCAACATGGCAGGCACCTTACCTTCAGGGTAAACCGACGTGTGGTATGAGTCAACATGGTGGGCACCTTACCTTCAGGGTAAACCGACGTGTGTGATGTGTCAACATGGCGAGCACCTTACCTTCAGGGTAAACCGACGTATGGTATGAGTCAACATGGTGGGCACCTTACGTTCAGGGAAAACGGACGTGTGGTATGTGTCAACATGGTGGGCACCTTACCTTCAGGGTAAGCAGACGCGTGGTATAAGTCAACATGGTGGGCACCTTACCTTCAGGGTAAACAGACGTGTGGTATGTGTCAACATGGTGGGCACCTTACCTTCAGGGTAAACAGACGTGTGGTATGTGTCAACATGACGGGCACCTTACCTTCAGGGTAAAGCAACATGTGGTATGAGTCAACATGGCAGGCACCTTACCTTCAGGGTAAACAGACGTGTGGTATGTGTCAACATGACGGAAACGTTACCTTCAGGGTAAAGCAACATGTGGTATGAGTCAACATGGCAGGCACCTTACCTTCAGGGTAAAGCGACGTGTGGTATGAGTCAACATGGCGGAAACGTTACCTTCAGGGTAGAGCGACGTGTGGTATGAGTCAGCATGGCAGGCACCTTACCTTCAGGGTAAACCTACGTGTGGTGTGTGTCAACATGGCGGGCACCTTACCTTCAGGGTAAACCGACGTGTGGTGTGTGTCAACATGGCGGGCACCTTACCTTCAGGGTAAAGCGACGTGTGGTGTGTGTCAACATGGCGGGCACCTTACCTTCAGGGTAAACCGACGTGTGGTGTGTATCAACATGGCGGGCACCTTACCTTCAGGGTAAACCGGCGTGTGGTGTGTGTCAACATGGCGGGCACCTTACCTTCAGGGTGAAGCGACATGTGTAATGTGTCAACATGGCGGCCACCTTACCTTCAGGGTAAACCGATGTGTGGTGTGTGTCAACATGGCGGGCACCTTACCTTCAGGGTTAACCGATGTGTGGTGTGTGTCAACATGGCGGGCACCTTACCTTCAGGGTAAACCGACGTGTGTGATGTGTCAACATGGCGGGCACCTTACCTTCAGGGTAAAGCGACGTGTGGTGTGTGTCAACATGGCGGGCACCTTACCTTTAGGATAAAGCGACGTATGTGATGTGTCAAAATGGCAGGCACCTTACCTTCAGGGTAAACCGACGTGTGTGTGTCAACATGGCGGGCACCTTACCTTCAGGGTAAAGTGACGTGTGGTGTGTGCAACATGGCGGGCACCTTACCTTCAGGGTAAACCGACGTGTGGTGTGTGTCAACATGGCGGGCACCTTACCTTCAGGGTAAACCGACGTGTGGTGTGTGTCAACATGACGGGCACCTTACCTTCAGGTTAAACCGACGTGTGGTGTGTGTCAACATGGCGGGCACCTTACCTTCAGGGTAAAGCGACGTGTGGTGTGTGTCAACATGGCGGGCACCTTACCTTCAGGGTAAAGCGACGTGTGGTGTGTGTCAACATGGCGGGCACCTTACCTTCAGGGTAAACTGGCGTGTGGTGTGTGTCAACATGGCGGGCACCTTACCTTCAGGGTAAAGCGACGTGTGGTGTGTGTCAACATGGCGGGCACCTTACCTTCAGGGTAAACCGGCGTGTGGTGTGTGTCAACATGGCGGGCACCTTACCTTCAGGGTAAACCGACGTGTGGTGTGTGTCAACATGACGGGCACCTTACCTTCAGGTTAAACCGACGTGTGGTGTGTGTCAACATGGCGGGCACCTTACCTTCAGGGTAAAGCGACGTGTGGTGTGTGTCAACATGGCGGGCACCTTACCTTCAGGGTAAAGCGACGTGTGGTGTGTGTGTCAACATGGCGGGCACCTTACCTTCAGGGTAAACTGGCGTGTGGTGTGTGTCAACATGGCGGGCACCTTACCTTCAGGGTAAAGCGACGTGTGGTGTGTGTCAACATGGCGGGCACCTTACCTTCAGGGTAAACCGGCGTGTGGTGTGTGTCCGCAGGGTGCAGGGACCGAACCTACGGGGAAGACTGCAGCAAGAAGTGTGGGCAGTGCAACAAGGACGCCCCGTGTAACAGCGAGACCGGCAAATGCCAGCTCTGCGCCCCAGGGTTCCAATCCCCCTTTTGCCGGGATGGTCTGTGGCTGGGGAGAGGGACGGAAGAGGGAAGGGGGTGGGGGTGGGGAGGTGGTGACTGATGGGGGTGGAGATGAGGTTGTTAGGAAGGGGTAGAGGGGCGGAGGGTGCTTGATGAGGAAGACGTCAAGGTAGAGGGAAAGCGGGGTGCAGGAGGTATAAGAATGGGTTTTGGGGTGAGGCATTGAGAAGGATGGCGGTGGTGGTGGGGAGGGGAGGGGGGGGGGGGGCGAGTACGGGGAGAAGAGGGTAGAAGAAGGGAAGGGGTGGGGGGGGGGGGGGAGAGAAGCAGTTGAAGCCCTTATATTTGGGGGGAAGGGGGGAATTGGGGGGTGAGGGTGGTCTTCAGGTTGTGGTGGGTGTGTGTGTGTGTGTGTGTGTGTGTGTGGGTGAGTGGGTGGGGGGGGGGGGGGGGTTGATTGGCGAGGTGCTCTGATTCTTTCTACCATGTCTCTGTCCATCTCTCTTCTCTCGGTCTCTGTCTCTGTTCCTCCCTCTCTCTGTCTCTGCCCTCTGTCTGTCTATCCGTCTGTCTCTCTCTCTCTGTGCTCATTTTAACCTGCCTTTCTCTGTTTCTTACTGTCTTCACCAACTCGGATAATTCTCTCTCTCTCTCTCTGTATGTTTATGTGTGTGTGTGAGTGTTTGTGTGTGTGTGCGTGCGTGCGTGCGGGCGCGCTTGTGTGTATGTGTGTCTCTGTGTGTCTGTGTATGTGCGTGTGTGTGAGTGTGTTTGAGTGTGCGTGCTTGCGTGTGTGCGTGCATGCGTGTGTGTATGTGTGTGTCTGTCTGTGTGTCTCTATGTCTGTGTCTGCGTCTGTCTGTGTGTCTCTACGTCTGAGTCTGAGTCTGAGTCTGTGTATGTGCACGTGCAAGACGTCCCGAAGTAAGCGCAGGTGTCTGGCGTGCCCGCAGAGTGTGAGGACGGGCTGTACGGCATGGACTGCGCCCAGGCCTGTGGGCTGTGTGCCGGTGGCGCCCCCTGTGACAAAGCCAGCGGCTTCTGCCCCGACCAGTGCCAGGAGGACCAGCTGCCGCCGCTCTGCAGGAAGAAGAGAGGTCAGGTCTCACGCTGTTCACTCAAGCGTTTCGCCGCTACCTGCCTCAGTCTCTGCGTGCGTGGGAGCACACGCAAGCGCATGCACACTCGCACGCTCATGCACCCACGCTCACGCGCGCGCACCACACACACACATGCACGTGCACACACACACACGCACGCACGCATGTGCGTGCACACATACACACACATATACACGCATGCACGGATGCACGTGCACACATACATACACAAATGCACAGACGCACACACGCATGCATGTGCACACACACACATATGCACGCACGGTCGAATGCACGCCAGCACGCACACACACACACACACCGCACGCGCGCACGCACGCATGCTCGCTCACTCGCTCGCTCACACACACACACACACACACACACACCACACACACACACACACACACACACACACACACACACACTTCACCACAAAGCAACACAAGATACATCGGCCCAGACCACAAACACACTTCACCGCATCTCATCTTTACATCTTCAGATGGTCTTGGGAAGAACCCCCTCGCCCCACCCCCCACCCCCTCTTCCACTGTATCCCCTTCCCTCGCCTCTCCTCCTTTCCCCTGCCCCCTGGCATTCTCACCTTCCCCCCTCATTAAAACTTATCGAGTCTTGGGAGGGGAAATTGTACAGGATGGTGTTGGTGACTGGTGGTGATGTTAACGACGATGGCAAGAATGACAACGATGATGACGAAGATAATGACGACGGCGACATTGGCGACAAAATTCTGATGATAACGACAACACAACGACATTCATGATGATGAGAATACTGACGGTGACGATGACACAACGCCGATGATGATGAGAACGCCGATGATGATGAGAACGCCGATGATGATGCCGACGTCAGAGTGCCAGGACCAGTTCTACGGGGAGAGTTGTGACCAGAAGTGCGGCCAGTGTGCCCACCCCCCTGTGACGAGGTCACCGGCCAGTGTGTCTGCGTCCCGGGCCGCCCGCCCACCAACGACACCCAGTGCCAGCTGTGCCGCCCCGGGTACAACCCCCCTTTCTGCCAAGGTCAGTCACGGTCCACTCTCATCCACCTCGCACCCCCTCCCCCTACCTCCCTCCTTTCCTCCCTATCAGCCCTTCTTCTTCTTCTTCTCCTTCTTCTTCTTCTTCTCCTTCTCCTTCTTCTTCTTCTTCTTACCTCCCCCTTTCTTTGAACTTCTTCTTTGCACTTTCACGGTTTTTGTTTGTTTGTTTGTTATTTTTTTTTTTTTTAAATGTTGTTGGTGTTGTTGTTGTTGTTGATGTGGAAGCTGTCTCCCTGTTGTTCTTTTTATTTTGTTGTTGTTGTTGTTGTTGTGGAAACCTTCTCTGTGGCATGAATTTCAGGCCGCTGATTTCAGCTGTTTGTTTTTGTACTCCCAGTTCTTATAGAACAGGGAGTACTTTAGAATGGGAACGAAGAAATGCTGTCTGTGTGTCTGTCTGTCTGTGTGTCCGTTGTCAAAATGTGTTCCACTCGCTCCAGACAAAACTACTGGGCCGATCTTTCTGAAAATTTGTAGATATGTTCATTATGGGCCACGGATGATGCCCGATGTTTTAGTTTACCTCGTTATAGCCGTTACTAACGGCTGTAACGGCCTGTAACGGTTTTTCTTCTTTATGGAATATCTCAGAAAGTACTTGGCCAATCTTTCTGGAAATTTATAGGTATGTTCATTATGGGTCACGAATAATGCCCGATGTTTTAGTTTACCGTTATAGCCCTTACTAACGGCTGTAACGGCCTGTAACGGTTTTCTTCTTTATGGAATATCTCAGAAAGTGCTTGA
>CM065745.1:3482998-3490498 GCA_033310375.1 Conus canariensis
CACACCCACCACAGGACTGCACACACCCACCACAGGACTGCACACACACCCACCACAGGACTGCACACACCCACCACAGGACTGCACACACCCACCACAGGACAGCAACACCCACCACAGGACTGCATACACCCACCACAGGACAGCACCCACCCACCACAGGACAGCACACACCCACCACAGGACAGCCACACCCCACCACAGGACAGCATACACACACCCACCACAGGACTGCATACACCCACCACAGGACTGCATACACCCACCACAGGACAGCACACACCACCACACGGACAGCATACACACACCCACCACAGGACAGCATACACACACCCACCACAGGACTGCACACACCCACCACAGGACAGCATACACACACCCACCACAGGACTGCACACACCCACCACAGGACAGCATACACACACACCCACCACAGGACTGCGCACACCCACCACAGGACAGCATACACACCCACCACAGGACTGCACACACCCAACACAGGACAGCATACACACACCCACCACAGGACAACATACACCCACCCCACCACAGGACAGCATACACACACAACCACAGGACAGCATACACACACCCACCACAGGACTGCATACACACACCCACCACAGGACAACATACACACACCCACCACAGGACAGCATACACACACACACCACAGGACAGCATACACACACCCACCACAGGACTGCATACACACACCCTCCACAGGACAGCATACCCACACCCACCACAGGACATCATACACACACCCACCACAGGACAGCATACACACACCCACCACAGGACTGCACCCACCCACCACAGGACAGCATACACACACCCACCACAGGACTGCACACACCCACCACAGGACAGCATACACACACACCCACCACAGGACTGCGCACACCCACCACAGGACTGCACACACACCCACCACAGGACTGCACACACACCCACCACAGGACTGCACACACACCCACCACAGGACTGCACACACCCAACACAGGACAGCATACACACACCCACCACAGGACTGTACACACCCACCACAGGACAACATACACACACCCACCACAGGACAGCATACACACACCACCACAGGACAGCATACACACACACCCACCACAGGACTGGATACACACACCCACCACAGGACAGCATACACACACCCACCACAGGACTGCACACACCCACCACAGGACAGCATACACACCCACACCACAGGACTGCATACACCCACCCACCACAGGACTGTACACACCCACCACAGGACAGCATACACACCCACCCACCACAGGACTGCACACACCCACCACAGGACAGCATACACACACCCACCACAGGACAGCATACACACACACACCACAGGACAGCATACACACACCACAGGACAGCATACACACACCCACCACAGGACAGCATAACACACACCACAGGACAGCATACACACACACACCACAGGACAGCATACATACACACACCACAGGACTGCACACACCCACCACAGGACAGCATACACACACACCACAGGACAGCATACACACACCACAGGACAGCATACACACACACCACAGGACTGCACACACCCACCACAGGACAGCACACACACCACAGGACTGCACACACCTAACATAGGACTGTACACACACACACACCACATGGCTGCACACACCCAACACAGGACTGCACACACACCACAGGACTCCACACACACACACCCACCACAGGACTCCACACACACCAACACAGGACTCCACACCCACCAGAGGAATGCACACACCCACCACAGGACTCCACACACACACCTCAGGACTGCACACACCCACCACAGGACTGCACACCCACCACAGGACTATACACACATCCACCACAGGACTGCATACCCACCACAGGACTGCACACACCCAACACTGCACACATCCACCAGGACTGCACACAACCCACCACAGGACTGCACCACACCCACCACAGGACTGCACACACATCGCTCAGGATGCACACACCCACCACAGGACTGCACCACACCCACCACAGGACTGCACACACACCCACCACAGGACTGCACACACACCCACACAGGACTGCACCCACCCACCACAGGACTGCACCCACCCACCACAGGACTGCACCCACCCACCACAGGACTGCACACACCCACCACAGGACTGCACACACCCACCACAGGACTGCACCCACCCACCACAGGACTGCACCCACCCACCACAGGACTGCATACACACACCCACCACAGGACTGCACACACCCACCACAGGACTGCACCCACCCACCACAGGACTGCACCACCCACCACAGGACAGCATACACACACCCACCACAGGACTGCACAAACCACCACAGGACTGCACCACCCACCACAGGACTGCACACACCCACCACAGGACTGCACACACCCACACAGGACTGCACACACACCACAGGACTGCACACCACACACCACAGGACTGCACACACCCACTGCAGGACTGCACACACCCAACACAGGATGCACACACCCAACACAGGACTGCACCCACCCACCACAGGACTGCACCCACCCACCAGGACTGCACACACCCAACACAGGACTGCACCCACCACCACAGGACTGCACCCACCCACCACAGGACTGCACACACCCAACACAGGACTGCACCCACACACAGGACTGCACACACACCAACACAGGACTGCACCCACCACAGACGCACACACCAACACAGGACTGCACCCACCACAGACTGCACACACCAACACAGGACTGCACCCACCACAGACTGCACACACACACCACAAGACTGCACACACCCACCACAGCACTGCACTGCACACACCCACCACAGGACTGCACACACCCAACACAGGACTGCACAAACCCACCACAGGACTGCACACGCCCACCACAGGACTGCACACACCCCACACAGGACTGCACACACCCACCACAGGACTGCACACACACACACCACAGGACTGCACACACACACACCACAGTACTGCACACACCCAACACAGGACTGCACACACCCGGCGCAACACAGGACCGCCAGACAGTTGGTCAAAGGAGCAGCCCTCCGACGACCACAGTCCCCAAGGACAGGACGGTCCACCAGGACGACAACAGCACCAAGACAGACTGGACACACATGCCTGTCCACCAGATTTCAAACTCCCCACCCAACGTAGGGACAGACCACAGAAGTCGGCGCAGCCGTACACTGGCTGTTCAGCTGGGGACGTCCTTCATGACATGAAGACCAGCCAAGAAGTGGAACTCATACAAGGGCCAAGATTCAACAACCCAGAGAAAGGGAGATCACTCCACCATGATCAATACTTTCACAGAAAACCAGCCAAAGACACAGCACGGTGAAAGCGCCATTGGTAGGCCAAGCTAGGGGACAAAATCCACTCACTCCCCTTGTAGGAGGTCGGTCGCTCTCTCCCCAGCTCAGCAGCAAAGCCCCCAAATTGCTCTTCCATTGAAAACACGACGTAAATTAAGAAAAACAACCTGGTTACTTGGCAGGGTAAACAACAGACAGGAGACTTCTTTTTTTTTTTGGGGGGGGGGGGGGGGAGGGGAGGGGCGAAATTTCTGTCTCTCTAAGTCTGTCTACATGTCAAACATGACGTAAATACAGAAGGCAACCTAGTTACTGGACAGGGAAAACAACAGATACAAAACAGTAAAATTACCCCAAATCCCTGTCTCTGTATGTCTGTTGCCCTTTCTGTCTCGCTCAATATTAGTTATCCATGTACCCCGAGTGTGTTTCCGATACCTAGATGCCTTCTTCCTTCCGATATGTTGCTGCACAGAGCATTGATCTTCCCTCCAATATGTTGCTGCACAGAGCATTGATCTTCCCTCCAACATGTTGCTGCACAGAGCATTATCTTCCCTCCAATATGTTGCTGCACAGAGCATTATCTTCCCTCCAATATGTTGCTGCACAGAGCATTGATCTTCCCTCCAACATGTTGCTGCACAGAGCATTATCTTCCCTCCAACATGTTGCTGCACAGAGCATTATCTTCCTTCCAATATGTTGCTGCACAGAGCATTGATCTTCCCTCCAATATGTTGCTGCACAGAGCAGTGATCTTCCCTCCAATATGTTGCTGCACAGAGCATTGATCGTCCCTCCAACATGTTGCTGCACAGAGCATTATCTTCCATGCGTTCCATTGCTGCGTTTGTCATGTTATTCCATTGACTGCTCTAATACCCCATAATTTGTGTGTACCCCATCTGTGTGACTGAACAAATGCCCCATACTTCGTGTGTATCCATCTGTGTGACTCTGAACATGATGTCTTTAATACCCATAATTTGTGTGTGTCCATCTGTGTGACTGTCTGTCTGCTGTTTGAACAGGTTTTCTGTAATCCCACATACTGTCTGTCTATCTATCTGTGTGACTGTCTGTCTGATCTGTCTTTGTGATAATTATACAATTTTTGCTTGCCCTGCGCTTATATATATTTTTTTTCTACCTCAGGCGAGGACTGTGTGTGAAAGAAAAAATCATATCAACGCTGATCTGTAAACCTCGTAAATAAAGAGTATAATGTGTGTGTGTGTGTGTGTGTGTGTGTGTGTGTGTGTGTGTGTGTGTGTGTGTGTGTGTGTGTGAAAGAACTGGACACCCATCAATTACCCGTCCTCTCTCTCTTTCGTCTCATTTTTCCTCGCCTCTCCTCAGCACAAATACTACACTGTTCATCCCAACCCCATCCCACGTACACCCCCCCCCCTCTCCCCCACGCCACGCCACTCCGCTCTCCCCTTCCTGTACACAGCCGCGTTCAGATTGATCCTGTCGCAGCATCAGCACAAGCAGCCCATAGCGAGCAGTTAATGTGTCGCTGCGAGGCAACCCACCGGAGGAGACACAGAGCTGCTTCTGTATCACTTTGGATGTCTTCAGAGATTCCTCTCTGATCCAGCATACGCAGGGCACCTCCTACCAAGTCGTGTTGAAAGGTTGGCCGGCTGTGGAGACAGCATGTGAACAGTTCCACTCCGGAGCGGCGTCATGATGTCCGTCCAGGAACACTTCCAATGATCTGGCCAAACTGATATGACGTCACAACAGGCATTGACGTAAAGGAAATCAATAGTATGATGTTACAACATAAGAAATCGCTGATATGACGTCAGAATAGCACTACCGCTGAGAAGAAATTATTGATATGATGTCACCACAGGCATTGACGTAGAGAGAAAAAACGAAATCGCTATGACGTCATCACAGGCACTGACATAGAGAGAACAATGATTATATGATGTCACCTCTGGCACTGATATGAGGAGGGGGGGGGGGGGGGGGGGTCACGGATAGGATAGGACGTTGCCACAGGCCTTGACGAAGAGAGGAACCTGAACGGAGGACTTCAGATACGACGTCAAAGTCACAGATTTTTTTTTGTTATCTAAATGATAATCAATGGGGATCATGGAGACGTTGCTGTGTGTGTGTGTGTGTGTGTGTGTGTGTGTGTGTGTGTGTGTGTGTGTGTGCTTTGGTGATGGAACCGTCAGTATCTACACCAATATCTTTTATGCCGAGGGTTTCCACCTGCATCTTTCCCACATTGGTTTGGCTTTCTGGCCATTTTTGACAGTGTCTACCAAGCTCTGGAGCGATGGCAATTTAGCAGAAGTAACTGAGATGGCAATTTAATAGGGGTAATTGAGATGGCAATTTAGTAGAAGTAATTGAGATGGCCATTTAGTAGGAGTAATTGAGATGACAATTTAGTACAAGTAATTGAAGTGGTCTGGATACTTTTCCCATTCCTTCATTTCTTTGAGTTCTGAAGAACTAGCACACAAGTTGTATATAGTCTTTTACCTGTCCCATCCATGGTTTTTCCACGTCCCAGACGAGTGGCTTCTGTTTCCTTGACTGCCGCATGGGTTTGGACACACCCCAGAACTCGGGTTAAAACAAAACAAGGCAAGGCATTGACTGAGATGCATCTCCAAGAGGATGAAAATCACTGTTTATACACAAGCCTCGTGTTACTTGGCATGATCACGCACTCGCACACACACAGCAATCAAAAGACAGACACGCAAACTGACCACAAGAAGCGGATAAACAAGCCATCACTCTAGTCTGCATAAATTAAATCTTTACTCTGGTTTCCCTCCATAAACACATTTCATCGCACTGAATTCAATTATCCATTTTACAGTGGCAAGAATCTGTTCTGTATATTGACCTTCTTGTTACCCATGCACAGAGGAAAAACCCGTTCTGTTGATTTTCCAATGGTGACAACGACAACCTATCAGTCAGCTAGGTCAGGGATACACAGAGCTACATGTGATTCACACTATGGGAAGGACAGGGATAAGGGGTGGGTACAGGCAGCCCCAGCACTTCAACCACTGCTTTCACTGGGCGACTCATCAGATTATGACACAGACAACACTTGGTTATCTAGTGTGCACAGATCATGACCAGAATGCTGACTACACCACTGTCTTGATTCTATATAAGTGCCCAAATCAGAACAAAAACAGCAACAACAAGTTCTTTATTATTTCAAGGTAAAGAAACAAACCATGGCTATAGCATCCATCTTGTAAACCAACCAAATCACGCACTGTTCATCGACACAGCTATGCCAATTCCTCCTCTCTCACCACACAGGTCAGCACAAGGGCAGGTGTTAACAAAGGCTAGCACAAGTAGATTATAAACCAACCTACAGAGTAGATCATAAACCAACTTTAGAGTAGATATACACCAACTACACAGTAGATTATAAACAAACTTCACTGTAAATAAAGTGCATTCTCGGATTTCTTTTTTTTTTTTTTTTTTGCCCTTCACAGCTGTGGGCAATATCATTTTCATGCTCTCTCTTTCTTTCTCTCTGCATCACACACACACACACACACACACACACACACACACACACACACACACACACACACACACACACACATGCATGCACACACACACACACACACACACACACACACACACACACACACATGCACTTACGCATACATACACATCCGCATGTACATACACACAACGCCCTAAGTACGGCCACGAGAATCTTCCCATGGACAGATATGCACATCCAAGAACATCCCCCACCCCACCCCACCCCATGCCACACATTTAATATACACATGCACAAGCACACACTGTCCATACTTCTAAGCCTTTTTGTACCCTAAACATTGGTCACAGTTTGACTTTCATTGACACATGCACATGTGCGAGCTCACACACACACACCTTTCCCTATATTTCCAGATGCTTTTCCTATCGATATCCTGGGTGGACATAGTTGGGAAGTGTGGCTACTGCAGGCAGAGATCTAAGCAAATATTTCAAAAAGATTTCAAGTACTGTGTCTGCTAAACATGAACAAACGAATCACAAGACAAAACATGAAGCATATCGACCTCTTAGGTCTTCAGGCAAGATAAACAACACTCAGGACAACGACAATGAAGAACGAGCAATCGCT
>CM065745.1:3492998-3502998 GCA_033310375.1 Conus canariensis
TCCTTGACACACTGGGCTGCTCTGAGACCAAGCACTGAGCACTCCATTAACTGCTTGACACACTGGGCTGCTCTGAGACCAAGCACTGAGCACTCTATTAACTCCTTGACACGCTGGGCTGCTCTGAAACCAAGCATTGAGCACTCCATTAACTGCTTGACACACTGGGCTGCTCTGAGACCAAGCACTGAGCACTCCATTAACTGCTTGACACACTGGGCTGCTCTGAGACCAAGCACTGAGCACTCTATTACCTCCTTGACACGCTGGGCTGCTCTGAGACCAAGCACAGAGCACTCTGTTAACTCATTGACACACTGGGCTGCTCTGAGACCAAGCACTGAGCACTCTATTAACTCCTTGACACATTGGGCTGCTCTGAGACCAAGCACTGAGCACTCTATTAACTCTCTGTCACAAGTGGCTCCTCTGAGACCAAGCACTGAGCATTCTATTAACTCCACACACGTGGCTGCTCTGAGACCGAGCACTGAGCACTCTATTAACTCTTTAACACCTGGCTGCTCTGAGACCAAGCACCACTGAGCACTCTATTAACTCCTTCACAAACGTGGCGGCATTGAGACCAAGCACGGAGCACTCCATTAACTCCTTCACACACTGGGCTGCCCTGAGACAAAGACCTGAGCACTCTATTAACTCCTTCACAAACTGGGCTGAACTGAGACCAAACACTGAGCACTCTGTTAACTCCTTGACACACTGGGCTGCTCTGAGACCAAGCACTGAGCACTCTATTAACTACCTGACACACTGGGCTGCTATGAGACCAAGCACTGACCACTCTATTAACTTCTTCACACACTGGGCTGCTCTGAGACCAAGCACTGAGCACTCCATTAACTCCCTGACGTACTGGGCTGCTATGAGACCAAGCACTGAGATCTCTATTAACTCCTTCACACACGGGGCTGCTCTGACACCAAGCACTGAGCACTCTATTAACTCCTTCACACACCTGGCTGCTCTGAGACCAAGCACTGAGCTCTCTATTAACTCCCTGTCACACCTGGCTTCTCTGAGACCAAGCACTGAGCACTCTATTAACTCCCTGACACACTGGGCTGCCCTGAGACCAAGCACTGAGCACTCTATTAACTCCTTCACACACTGGGCTGACCTGAGACCAAGCACTGAGCACTCTATTAACTCCTTCACACACTGGGCTGCTCTGAGACCAACACTGAGCACTCCATTAACTCCTTGACACACTGGGCTGAACTGAGACCAAGCACTGAGCACTCTATTAACTCTTTAACACCTGGCTGCTCTGAGACCAAGCACCACTGAGCACTCTTTTAACTCCTTCACACACGTGGCTGCTCTGAGACCAAGCACTAAGCTCTCTATTAACTCCCTGTCACACCTGGCTGCTCTGAGACCAAGCACTGAGCACTCTATTAACTCCATCACACACTGGTCTGCTCTGAGACCAAGCACTGAGCACTCCATTAACTGCTTGACACACTTGGCTGCTCTGAGACCAAGCACTGAACACTCTATTCACTACTTTACACATGTGGCTGCTGTGAGATCAAGCACTGAGCACTCTATTAACTCCTTCACACACTTGGCTGCTCTGAGACCAAGCACTGAGCACTCTATTAACTCCCTGTCACACCTGGCTGCTCTGAGACCAAGCACTGAGCACTCTATTCACTCCCTGACACACTGGCCTGCTCTGAGACCAAGCACTGAACACTCTATTAACTCCTTGACACACTGGGCTGCTACACACTGGCCTGCTCTGAGACCAAGCACTGAACACTCTATTAACTCCTTGACAAACTGGGCTGCTATGAGACCAAGCACTGAGCACTCTATTAACTCCTTGACACACTGGGCTGCTCTGAGACCAAACACTGGGCTCTCTATTAACTCTTTAACACCTGGCTCCTCTGAGACCAAGCACTGAGCATTCTATTAACTCCTTCACACACGTGGCTGCTCTGAGACCAAGCACTGAGCACTCTATTAACTCCTTCACACACGTGGCTGCTCTGAGACCAAGCACTGAGCACTCCATTAACTCCCTGACACACTGTTCTGCTCTGAGACAAAGACCTGAGTACTCTATTAACTCTCTGACACACTGGGCTGCTCTGAGACCAAGCACTGAGATCTCTATTAACTCCTTCACACACCTGGCTGCTCAGCGACCAAACACTGAGCTCTCTATTAACTCCCTGTCACACCTGGTTGCTTTGAGACCAAGCACTGAGCACTCTATAACTCCTTCACACACTGGGCGGCTCTGCGACCAAGCACTGAGCACTCTGTTAACTCCTTCACACACCGGGTTGCTCTGAGACCAAGCACTGAGCATTCTATTAACTCCTTCACACACTGGGCTGCTCTGAGACCAAGCACTGAGCACTCTATTAACTACCTGTCACACGTGGCTGCTCTGAGACCAAGCACTGAGCACTCTATTAACTCCTTCACACACGTGGCTGCTCTGAGACCAAGCACTGAGCACTCCATTAACTCCTTCACACACTGGGCTGCTCTGAAACCAAGCACTGAACACTCTATTAACTCTTTAACACCTGGCTGCTCTGAGACCAAGCACCACTGAGCACTCTATTCACTCCTTCACACACGTGGCTGCTCGGAGACCGAGCACTGAGCTCTCTATTAACTCCCTGTCACACCTGGCTTCTCTGAGACCAAGCACTGAGCACTCTATTAACCCCACCACACACTGGGCTGCTCTGAGACCAAGCACTAAGCACTCTATTATCTCCTTGACACACTTGGCTGCTCTGAGACCAAACACTGAGCACTCTATTCACCCCTTTACACGTGTGGCTCCTCTGAGATCAAGCACTGAGCACTCTATTAACTCCTTCACACACCTGGCTGCTCTGAGACCAAGCACTGGGCTCTCTTTTAACTCCCTGTCACACCTGGCTGCTCTGAGACCAAGCACTGAGCACTCTATTCACTCCCTGACACACTGGCCTGCTCTGAGACCAAGCACTGAGCACTCTATTAACTCCTTGACACACTGGGCTGAACTGAGACCAAGCACTGAGCACTCTATTAACTCCTTCAACACACTGGCTGCCTCAGACCAAGCACTGAGTACTCTATTAATCCCTGACACACTGGCTGCTCTGAGACCAAGCACTGAGCACTCTATTAACTCCTTGACACACTGGGCTGCTCTGAGACCAAGCACTGCGCACTCTATTAACCCCACCACACACTGGGCTGCTCTGAGACCAAGCACTGACACTCTATTAACTCCCTGTCACACCTGGCTGCTCTGAGACCAAGCTCCACTGAGCACTCTTTTAACTCCTTCACACACGTGGCTGCTCTGAGACCAAGCACTGAGCTCTCTATTAACTCCCTGTCACACCTGGCTGCTCTGAGACCAAGCACTGAACACTCTATTAACTCCATCACACACTGGGCTGCTCTGAGACCAAGCACTGAGTACTCTATTAAGTCCTTGACACACTTGGCTGCTCTGAGACCAAGCACTGAGCACTCTATTAACTCCTTGTCACACTTGGCTGCTCTGAGACCAAGCACTGAGCACTCCATTAACTCCTTTACACATGTGGCTGTTCTGAGACCAAGCACTGAGCACTCTATTAACTCCTTCACACACCTGGCTGCTCTGAGACCAAGCACTGGGCTCTCTATTAACTCCCTGTCACACCTGGCTGCTCTGAGACCAAGCACTGAGCACTCTATTAACTCCTTCACACACTGGGCTGCTCTGAGACCAAGCACTGAGCACTCTATTCACTCCTTTACACATGTGGCTGCTCTGAGACCAAGCACTGAGCACTCTATTAACTTCCTGGCACACTGAGCTGCTCTGAGACCAAGCACTGAGCACTCTATTAACTCCTTCACACACTGGGCTGCTCTGAGACCAAGCACTGAGCACTCTATTAACTCCCTGACACACTGGGCTGCTCTGAGACCAAGCACTGAGCACTCTATTAACTCCCTGACACACTGGGCTGCTCTGAGAACGAGCACTGAGCACCCTATTAACTCCTTGACACACTGAGCTGCTCTGAGACCAAACACTGAGCACTCTATTAACTCCTTGACACACTTGGCTGCCCACCTGGATGGCACTGACTGTGGAGCTGCCTGCTGATGCTACAGAGTCATTTCCCCTGTCATTCAGTCCATCACCTGTCATTCAGTCCATCACCTGTCATTCAGTCCATCAGTCACCTGTCATTCAGTCCATCAGTCACCTGTCATTCAGTCCATCACCTGTCATTCAGTCCATCAGTCACCTGTCATTCAGTCCATCAGTCACCTGTCATTGAGTCCATCAGTCCCCTGTCATTCAGTCCATCACCTGTCATTCAGTCCATCAGTCACCTGTCATTCAGTCCATCACCTGTCATTCAGTCCATCAGTCACCTGTCATTCAGTCCATCACCTGTCATTCAGTCCGTCACCTGTCATTCAGTCCATCACCTGTCATTCAGTCCATCAGTCACCTGTCATTCAGTCCATCACCTGTCATTCATTCCATCAGTCACCTGTCATTCAGTCCATCACCTGTCATTCAGTCCATCAGTCCCCAGTCATTCAGTCCATCAGTCACCTGTCATTCAGTCCATCACCTGTCATTCAGTCCAGCAGTCACTGTCATTCAGTCCATCAGTCACCTGTCATTCAGTCCATCACCTGTCATTCAGTCCATCACCTGTCATTCAGTCCATCAGTCACCTGTTATTCAGTCCATCACCTGTCATTCAGTCCATCAGTCACCTGTCATTCAGTCCATCAGTCACTTGTCATTCAGTCCATCACCTGTCATTCAGTCCATCAGTCACCTGTCATTCAGTCCATCACCTGTCATTAAGTCCATCACCTGTCATTCAGTCCATCAGTCACCTGTCATTCAGTCCATCAGTCACCTGTCATTCAGTCCATCACCTGTCATTCAGTCGATCAGTCACCTGTCATTCAGTCCATCACCTGTCATTCAGTCCATCACCTGTCATTCAGTCCATCAGTCACCTGTCATTCAGTCGATCAGTCCACCTGTCATTCAGTCCATCAGTCACCTGTCATTGAGTCCATCAGTCCCCTGTCATTCAGTCCATCACCTGTCATTCAGTCCATCAGTCACCTGTCATTCAGTTCATCACCTGTCATTCAGTCCATCAGTCACCTGTCATTCAGTCCATCACCTGTCATGCAGTCCATCAGTCACCTGTCATTCAGTCCATCAGTCACCTGTCATTCAGTCCATCAGTCACCTGTCATTCAGTCCCATCACACCTGTCATTCAGTCCATCAGTCACCTGTCATTCAGTCCATCAGTCACCTGTCATTCAGTCCATCAGTCACCTGTCATTCAGTCCATCAGTCACCTGTCATTCAGTCCATCACCTGTCATTCAGTCCATCAGTCACCTGTCATTCAGTCCATCACCTGTCATTCAGTCCATCAGTCACCTGTCATTCAGTCCATCACCTGTCATTCAGTCCGTCACCTGTCATTCAGTCCATCAGTCACCTGTCATTCAGTCCATCACCTGTCATTCAGTCCATCAGTCACCTGTCATTCAGTCCATCAGTCACCTGTTATTCAGTCCATCACCTGTCATTCAGTCCATCAGTCACCTGTCATTCAGTCCATCAGTCACTTGTCATTCAGTCCATCACCTGTCATTCAGTCCATCAGTCACCTGTCATTCAGTCCATCACCTGTCATTAAGTCCATCACCTGTCATTCAGTCCATCAGTCACCTGTCATTCAGTCCATCAGTCACCTGTCATTCAGTCCATCACCTGTCATTCAGTCGATCAGTCACCTGTCATTCAGTCCATCACCTGTCATTCAGTCCATCACCTGTCATTCAGTCCATCAGTCACCTGTCATTCAGTCCATCAGTCACCTGTCATTCAGTCCATCAGTCACCTGTCATTGAGTCCATCAGTCCCTGTCATTCAGTCCATCACCTGTCATTCAGTCCATCAGTCACCTGTCATTCAGTCCATCACCTGTCATTGAGTCCATCAGTCCCCTGTCATTCAGTCCATCACCTGTCATTCAGTCCATCAGTCACCTGTCATTCAGTCCATCACCTGTCATTCAGTCCATCAGTCACCTGTCATTCAGTCCATCACCTGTCATTCAGTCCATCACCTGTCATTCAGTCCATCAGTCACCTGTCATTCAGTCCATCAGTCACCTGTCATTCAGTCCATCACCTGTCATTCAGTCCATCAGTCACCTGTCATTCAGTCCATCAGTCACCTGTCATTCAGTCCATCAGTCACCTGTCATTGAGTCCATCAGTCACCTGTCATTCAGTCCATCACCTGTCATTCAGTCCATCAGTCACCTGTCATTCAGTCCATCACCTGTCATTCAGTCCATCAGTCACCTGTCATTCAGTCCATCACCTGTCATTCAGTCCGTCACCTGTCATTCAGTCCATCAGTCACCTGTCATTCAGTCCATCACCTGTCATTCAGTCCATCAGTCACCTGTCATTCAGTCCATCAGTCACCTGTCATTCAGTCCATCACCTGTCATTCAGTCCATCACCTGTCATTCAGTCCATCAGTCACCTGTTATTCAGTCCATCACCTGTCATTCAGTCCATCAGTCACCTGTCATTCAGTCCATCACCTGTCATTCAGTCCATCACCTGTCATTCAGTCCATCACCTGTCATTCAGTCCATCAGTCACCTGTCATTCAGTCCATCACCTGTCATTCAGTCGATCAGTCACCTGTCATTCAGTCCATCACCTGTCATTCAGTCCATCACCTGTCATTCAGTCCATCAGTCACCTGTCATTCAGTCCATCAGTCACCTGTCATTCAGTCCATCAGTCACCTGTCATTGAGTCCATCAGTCCCCTGTCATTCAGTCCATCACCTGTCATTCAGTCCATCAGTCACCTGTCATTCAGTCCATCACCTGTCATTGAGTCCATCAGTCCCCTGTCATTCAGTCCATCACCTGTCATTCAGTCCATCAGTCACCTGTCATTCAGTCCATCACCTGTCATTCAGTCCATCAGTCACCTGTCATTCAGTCCATCACCTGTCATTCAGTCCATCACCTGTCATTCAGTCCATCAGTCACCTGTCATTCAGTCCATCAGTCACCTGTCATTCAGTCCATCACCTGTCATTCAGTCCATCAGTCACCTGTCATTCAGTCCATCAGTCACCTGTCATTCAGTCCATCAGTCACCTGTCATTGAGTCCATCAGTCACCTGTCATTCAGTCCATCACCTGTCATTCAGTCCATCAGTCACCTGTCATTCAGTCCATCACCTGTCATTCAGTCCATCAGTCACCTGTCATTCAGTCCATCACCTGTCATTCAGTCCGTCACCTGTCATTCAGTCCATCAGTCACCTGTCATTCAGTCCATCACCTGTCATTCAGTCCATCAGTCACCTGTCATTCAGTCCATCAGTCACCTGTCATTCAGTCCATCACCTGTCATTCAGTCCATCACCTGTCATTCAGTCCATCAGTCACCTGTTATTCAGTCCATCACCTGTCATTCAGTCCATCAGTCACCTGTCATTCAGTCCATCACCTGTCATTCAGTCCATCACCTGTCATTCAGTCCATCAGTCACCTGTCATTCAGTCCATCACCTGTCATTCAGTCCATCACCTGTCATTCAGTCCATCACCTGTCATTCAGTCCATCAGTCACCTGTCATTCAGTCCATCACCTGTCATTCAGTCCATCAGTCACCTGTCATTCAGTCCATCAGTCACCTGTCATTCAGTCCATCACCTGTCATTCAGTCCATCACCTGTCATTCAGTCCATCAGTCACCTGTCATTCAGTCCATCAGTCCCCTGTCATTCAGTCCATCAGTCTCCTGTCAGTCACCTGTCATTCAGTCCATCACCTGTCATTCAGTCTATCAGTCACCTGTCATTCAGTCCATCAGTCCCCTGTCATTCAGTCCATCAGTCCCCTGTCATTCAGTCCAGTCCCCTGTCATTCAGTCCATCAGTCACCTGTCATTCAGTCCATCAGTCACCTGTCATTCAGTCCATCAGTCACCTGTCATTCAGTGCATCACCTGTGATTCAGTCCATCAGTCACCTGTCATTCAGTCCATCACCTGTCATTCAGTCCATCACCTGTCATTCAGTCCATCAGTCACCTGTCATTCAGTCCATCAGTCACCTGTCATTCAGTCTATCACCTGTCATTCAGTCCATCAGTCACCTGGCATTCAGTCCATCAGTCCCCTGTCATTCAGTCCATCACCTGTCATTCAGTCCATCACCTGTCATTCAGTCTGTCACCTGTCATTCAGTCCATCAGTCCCCTGTCATTCAGTCCATCACCTGTCATTCAGTCCATCACCTGTCATTCAGTCCATCACCTGTCATTCAGTCTGTCACCTGTCATTCAGTCCATCAGTCACCTGTCATTCAGTCCATCACCTGTCTTTCAGTCCATCAGTCACCTGTCATTCAGTCTATCACCTGTCATTCAGTCCATCACCTGCCATTCAGTCCATCAGTCACCTGTCATCCAGTCCATCAGTCACCTGTCATTCAGTCCATCAGTCACCTGGCATTCAGTCCATCAGTCACCTGTCATTCAGTCTGTCACCTGTCATTCAGTCCATCAGTCACCTGTCATTCAGTCTATCACCTGTCATTCAGTCCATCACCTGTCATTCAGTCCATCACCTGTCATTCAGTCCATCAGTCACCTGTCATTCAGTCCATCACCTGTCATTCAGTCCATCAGTAACCTGTCATTCAGTCCATCAGTCACCTGTCATTCAGTCCATCACCTGTCATTCAGTCCATCAGTCACCTGTCATTTAGTCCATCACCTGTCATTCAGTGCATCAGTCACCTGTCATTCAGTCTATCACCTCTCATTCAGTCCATCAGTCACCTGTCATTCAGTCCATCACCTGGCATTCAGTCCATCAATCACCTGGCATTCAGTCCATCAGTCACCTGGCATTCAGTCTGTCACCTGTCATTCAGTCTGTCACGAGTCATTTAGTCTGTCACCTGTCATTCAGTCTGTCACCAGTCATTCAGTCTGTCACCTGTCATTCAGTCCATCAATCACCTGTCATTCAGTCTATCACCTGTCATTCAGTCCATCAGTCACCTGTCATTCAGTCTGTCACCTGTCATTCAGTCCATCAGTCACCTGCCATTCAGTCACCTGTCATTCAGTCCATCAGTCACCTGTCATTCAGTCACCTGTCATTCAGTCTGTCACCTGTCATTCAGTCCATCAATCACCTGTCATTTAGTCTGTCACCTGTCATTCAGTCCATCAGTCACCTGTCATTCAGTCCATCAGTCACCTGTCATTCAGTCACCTGTCATTCAGTCTGTCACCTGTCATTCAGTCACCTGTCATTCAGTCTGTCACCAGTCATTCAGTCTGTCACCTGTCATTCAGTCCATCAGTCACCTGTCATTCAGTCTATCACCTGTCTTTCAGTCCATCAGTCACCTGTCATTCAGTCTATCACCTGTCTTTCAGTCCATCAGTCACCTGTCATTCAGTCTATCACCTGTCTTTCAGTCCATCAATCACCTGTCATTCAGTCTATCAAAGGGGACAGGACTGGAAATTCTTTAGGAAGACATTTTCAAAGGGGACAGACCTGGAAATTCTTTCCAAGGATCTGGCGACTTTCGAGCTGACCCTTTCCTCTGCGGCTTCATGGACGCCAGGACGGAAAAGATCCAATCCCTTGCTCAGTTTCTTCAGTCTCAGTCTTCATCGCCTTGCAGTCTCCAGACATGAGTGCAGTAGTCTCCACGGCTGTGGAGTTCATCCCTCTCGGTGGTCTCCTTCTCCATCTCCTTCAGTGGACTCTGACTGCAGTAGTCTCCACGGCTGTGGAGTTCATCCCTCTCGGTGGTCTCCTATTCTATCTCCTTCAGTGGACTCTGAGCGACGCCTGGGGTCAGTTGTCCGCTCTCCAGCCTTGGGTCAAATTGGCTTGGTTGTA
>CM065745.1:3512998-3520498 GCA_033310375.1 Conus canariensis
GAAAAAAAAACAAACTGGCGAAGCAGGAAGTACCCGGGATGTGTTGACTGGGTGGGTTTTCCGCTATTTCTAGCTGAGAGCCACAAAATCGGTCATGTCACTGCTAATGTTACTATTTCTAGCGGACACATAACAAAACCTGTCGGGCGACAAGGGCAAGGGGAAAAGTGCTCTCTCTCTCTCTCTCTCTTCTCCTCTCTCTCTCTCTCTCTCTCTCTCTCTCTCTCTCTCTCTCTCTGTTGTTGTTGTTGTTCTTCGATTTAACGTCTTTTCACTTTAAAGTGATATTAGACAGGAAGTGAGCGTTTACTCGTATATGTGTATGTGTGTGTAGTATGCATGCGTGCTTGCATGTGTGCGTGCGTGTATATGTGTGTGTGTGTGTGTGTGTGTGTGTGTGTGTGTGTGTGTGTGTGTGTGTGTGTGTGTGTGTGTACATGTGTGTGTGTGTGCGTGCGAGTGTGTGTGTGCGCGCATGTGTGTGCGCGCCTGTGTGTGTTTGTGTTAAATATTAGTGGAAATACTACATAAGAACAATCCTTAGAAAAAGCAACATTAACAAATCAAACTGCAATAGTCAAAACAAAACAGTCTAAAATATGCAGAAATCATAAAAACGAGCCGACTGGACTTATCATTAAGTTCTGAACAAAGTTCAAAAGAAATACAGGTTCTTGGAAAATGCATTTAGATTAATCTTTTCTGAATTTTGATAGAGCTGATTCAAAATAAGGACAAAAGTACAAAATATGTGTTGTTGTACAACTATCAACAGCCCCGCATACACATTGGCTGTTTTTTATGAACTTGGTTTTGAAAGCGTTTAACCTAAGTCTGTAAAGCAGTGAAACCATTTTTTTTTGTGGTGCTTTGGGTGTTTATTGACATTATTTTATTAAAATGTATAATTTATTAATGAATTTAAAAAAAATTGTGATCGAGCGTTTAAACAACACTTTATTGAAGAATTAGGCTTATGTACTTTGGGAAGCATGTAGTCTGTATACATCTTTTCAAAATTTTCAAAAGAAGCTTTTTGTAATAGAGAGTAACCTTCTTGTAAACTCAAAAGAATGGGAATATCCTTGGATTTAAAAGATTTTTTTGCACCTGCCCGAGCAGTCCGATCAGCCCATTCATTTCCAGATATTGAACAATGAGATGGGATCCAACAAAAATCAACTGCGATACCCCTTGATATAAGAACATGAATAAGTACTTGAATTTCTGTGATGATTTCAGCTCGGTTTTTCGGATTTGTTGATTCTAAAGCTTGGAGAACGGATTTAGAGTCTACACAAAAGAGTGCACCATAGAAATTGAATGGTGTATCAATGACATACTGAATAGCCATTAAAATTGCTATTAATTCAGCTGTGAAAATGGAGAAGTCCTTACCAAGATAAAAAGATTTCTCAATTTTTAAAGTGGGGATGACAAAACCACAGCCTGCCTGATTGTCTAATAAAGAACAATCAGTGAAGATTTTTAGATGATTGGGATAAAAATCATTCATATGGGATCTAGCTTCATATGCAAGAACATTGATGTTATCAAATTTGGACAATTGTGTATAGTTATAATCAAACTTTGCCTTAAAAAGCTCCCAGTTTGGGATAGGACTTACTGGAAAACGCACAGCTAATTTCTTTTGATTAGTGTTTAATTTTGTCAATAGTTTAGAAGAAAATGTAAGAATAGTTTTATTAGATCGGATACGTTTTGCATGCTTAGGAAAATGAATATCGGACCTAATTTCAAGTTCCATTTGGTTTGAATTTTGAATGGAGAGCATCTTAAAATGTATTTAGCACAGGCTAATTTTGGCTGATCATCAAGAGGCAAAACACCTGCTTCATGGTAAGATCCTATGATGGAACCATGAAAGGAATGCCAAGGGCTATTCTGTATGCTTTACAATCTATGCTCTGCAGTTTTTTCAATAGATATTTTGGAGCACTAAAGAATACCTCTTGCGCATACGACAATTTAGATCTAACTAAAGCAGAGGACAAATGAATTAATGTGTATGTGTGTGTGTGTGTGTGTGTGTGTGTTGTGTGTGGGGTTGTGTGTGTTGTGTGTGTGTGTGTGTGTGTGTGGTGTGTGTGTGTGTGTGTGTGTGTGTGTGTGTGTTGTGTGTGTGTGTGTGTGTGTGTGTGTGTGTGTGTGTGTGTGTGTGTTGTGTGTGTGTGTGTGTGTGTGTGTGTGTGTGTGTGTGTGTGTGTGTGTGGTGTGTGGTGCGTGCGTGCGTGTGTGTGTGTGTGTGTGTGTGTGTGTGTGTGTGTGTGTGTGTGTGTGTGTGTGTGTGTGTGTGTGTGTGTGTAAATAATCGTTAAAAGACAGTTTTGATATATGTGATTTGTTATCCACTGACGATGCTGATAATACACGTTAAACAGCAAATAATGTCGCAGAATCTGTTAGCTTTATGAAAAAGAAACAGCTAGATCTTAATGAGTTTGGAAGCAGTGTCTGATACTAATACCAGTTTTTCATTAATTTGTTGTTGTTGTAGTTGTTGTTGTTGTTGTTGTTATTCTTCTTCTTCTTCTTTTTCTTCTTCTTCTTCTTCTTGAGTGTGTGTGTGTGTGTGTGTGTGTGTGTGTGTGTGTGTGTGTGTGTGTGTGTGTGTGTGTGTGTGTGTGTGTGTGTGTGTGTGCGTGTGGTAAACTGTTCTCTTTTCTTTTTCATCTGACGCGAATCTGATTTGTCATCAAAATGAATCCTTTGAAATTGTTTCCATTATTTTATTTTGAAATGCTTTGTTTGTTCACATTTATTTACTTAGCTATTCAGTTTACCTATTTTATTTCATAATTTGTTTCTTTTGCTGTAAATGTGATCTTGTTCCCCCTTGACCCCAAGACTGCAGAGGTCAATGTCAATTAAAATACGTCTGAAGCATCTCTCTCTCTCTCTCTCTCTCTCTCTCTCTCTCTCTCTCTCTCTCTCTCTCTCTCTCTCTCTCTCTCTCTCTGTCAATGAACTAGCAATGGAGTTATCTAATAAAGATAGACATGGTATTCAGATAATACCCGGATCAGTAGAGATATTTTTGTTACTATTTGCTGACGATATTATTCTTTTATCTGGAACAGTTGTTGGTTTACAAAACCAATTAAATGTCTTAAAAGAAGAAGCAGATCGCTTATGTTTAACAATTAACTTAGATAAGACAAACATTGCAGTCTTCGGAAAGGGTAGACATCTATCTTCAAACGAAATATGGTTTTATGGAAATACAAAAGTTCAAGTAGTCAACTCATACAAGTATTTAGGAATGATATTTTCAACAAAAGTGACGTTCAGTTGCGCATGGGAAGAATCTTTAAGGAAGGGTAAAAAAGGCGTGATTGAAATTCTGAGATCCTTAAGAAAGCTGAATTGTATTGATTGCAGTATATTTTGGAAAATCTTTGATGCACAGATAGAACCTTTACTTACCTATGGAGCTGAAATTTGGGGGTTAGAAGAAAATTCACAGATTGAAAAAGTACACACGTATGCTATGAAGCGTTTTCTTCAGGTGCCAGTACATTCATCTAACACTCTTTTATACGGAGAGATGGGCAGGTACCCTCTTTACATCAGATCTTTTGTGAAATGTGTTAGGTACTGGCTGAAAATATTGAAGCTTCCACAGTCACGTTTGTGCAGACAGGCTTATGACATGATGCTATTACAAACGGAAAGAGGCAGAAATAACTGGGCTAATAATGTAAAGAAAGTGTTATCAGAACAGGGGTTTGGCATAGTGTGGATGACCCAAGGAGTGGGTAACGAACAGCAATTTATTACAGAATTTAAAGATAGGCTCATCTGCTCTTTTAAACAAAATTGGCATTCAGATATGGAAAGCAAAGAAAAGTATCATTGGTTCTTCTCTTTTAAGAATATATTCCATACAGAAAAGTTTCTTCATGTTATCACTGATAAATGGCATAGAATTAATTACGCAAGATTTAGGTTACGCACTTTAGGTTTCAATGCAAATAAAAGATGGTTCGAGTCTGGAACATCCACAGAATTACCATGCCCTTTATGTGGATTCACTACTGACAACGAAAAACACTTTTTATTTCAATGTATTGCATATAATGAAGTGCATGTAAAATGTTCATTTTCCACTTTGGATGTTTTTGAAAGGAAAGATGTTGCTTCTTTGTTATCATCTGATGACGATGGTGTGATAAAATCAGTTGCTAGATTCATTGCAGAAGCAATGAAGATCAGACAGAAGCATTTACAATAATAGTGACAGCATCTCTGAAGTGTTCCCATCGGTCTTGGGCATTTGCAGTGGGTGGGCCCAGGGAGAGAATCCTCCAACACGCGCGCGAACTCCTCCACTTTTCTTTGATCGCGTGTTTAGCTGGTGTCGATGCGAGGCCGGCCCTCCTTTTTCGTACTGTGCAGTCTCTTCGCGCGGAGCTTCACTTTGCTGCACACCAAAGAGTGGTCAGTGTCACAATCGGCGCTCTGGTAGCTGCGAGTGATCTTGATGCTGGAAAGGTTGACACGTCTGGTGAGGATCAGATCGAGTTGATGCCAGTGTTTGGATCGAGCGTGTCTCCAGGAGACTCGATGCTGAGGTTTCGTGTTGAAGAAGGTGTTACTGACGCACAACCCATGATGACAGCAGAGCTCTAGCAGGCGCTGGCCATTCTCGTTCATTTTCCCAGTGCCGAACTGACCCAAGCAAGGTGGGCCAGGAGTTGTGATCGACATCTACTCTGGCGTTGAAATCGCCTGCAATGAACAGTAATTCTCTGTCGGGAATTCTCCTTATGGCAGCTACTGAGGTCGTCATAAACTTGTCTTTTGCTTCTGCTTGGATGCCAAAGTTGGTGCGTAGGCACTAATGAGACTGACTGGTCCCGATGATGTTTGAAGTCGGAGAGACAGGATTCGTTCTGTTCCTTCTACTGGTGGGGTTATGGACTCCAATAATCTGTTTCTAACTGCGAATTCCACGCCGTGTTATCTGACCTCGTCTGATGGTTTGCCCTGCCAGAACAGGGTGAAGTCTCTCTCCCTCACAGATCCTGTTTCTGGGAGCCTGGTTTCTTGAAGGGCGACAATGTCCATCTGCAGTCTGCTCAGTTCTCTGTCGATGACGGCTGTCTTGCGAACATCGTTTACTTCCTGCAGGTCGTCAGAAAAGCCTGGAGTCATTGTCCTTACGTTCCACGTACCTAATGGACCGTGGCGGGGCAGCACCTTACTGGCTGGGAGCTGCCCAGCTTAAGGCGGGCGGTAGCTGCCGAGTGAGATGCGATTACCTCTCCCACCGTCGGAAGCAGCCCCTGGCGTCTGACTCTACGCCAATTGAGTATGCAGACTTGTAACCGGTAGACTGCTACTTCCCGTGTTTTGTCGACGCTGCAAAGCGAAGCTGGAGTGACCTCTCCAGAGCCAAAGCCTGGGTAAGTAAGTATGGAGGGCAAGCTGTTACCCATGCAGCAGACTCCCCTCTCCACGTCGCTGGAATGGTCCATTGGAAAGGCAAATGCCGATACACATGGTTCCAGTGCCGTCGCAGGAGTTGCCAGAACATTGCTGTATACAGCCTCGGACTGCCTTGGGGACTCCGACTCCGGATTTTTCCTCAGGGTTGACTCCCGAAGCCTTTCCTAAGAGTGGGTATAGCCGCAAGGCAGCGGAGGTTTGAGATCAGAGTTTTCCTTCTCTTAGGCGGGCTGTCTTCCCAGACTAATGAGCCCCATCTGCCCAAGAAGGGGTGGTAGCCCTACACAAACCCGTTTAACCTCCGGGTGAGTTGGTCTACATTAGTCTGACCTCTACCCATTGACCTGTCCAGCTTGGGTGGCCCTACCAGGAGCATACAGTTTCCGCTGGCATAGCTCTCTGGGTCATAGAGGTACACAAGCTCCCACACCATGACAAGGAGTCAACAAGAACAACAATAGAATAACACAGAATGAAAATTTCACAACCCCCGAAAGAAAGTAATGGAAATATCGCACCCTCAGAGGATTTTTGTACATTAGGAACTATTCACCACCTTCCATGCCCTACTCCTAACATCTTCTGTGAGGGGGGCACCTGCATGCTGCTCTTCCGTCACCAGCAGTGAAAGCAGTGTTCACATTCCCAGGAAGCAAATGCTTCAAAGACACAACTGGACCAACCCAGCCTCTGCTTCCCTTCCCGCATGCTCAAACAAACTCCATAGACACCGAGGGCGCCACCGCACGCTCAAACAAACTCCACAGACACAGATGGCGCCACCTGAACCCAGGGCAGCTCTTTGCGAGGGTCATGCCGCATCTTGTTTCCATCATGACCACTGACGGTGACAGTGGCGTTCGTAGATACAGACAGAACTAAATCAGTGAATAAAGAAATAACCAACTTGTGGGCAATAGACACATAGACACATGGCTCAGGGGGTGCAGATACGTACAGAAATAAATCAGTGAATAAAGAAATAACCAACTTGTGGGCAATAGACACATAGACACATGGCTCAGGGGGTGTAGATAAGTACAGAAATAAATCAGTGAATAAAGAAATAACCAACTTGTTGGCAAGATACATTCAAAGACAAGATATCACCGACAACAGATTCCACATTAAACCAATGTGTTGAGCTGTTGAGTGACAACATCAAAAGCAGTGGTGGTGGTGGTGGTGCTAGAGTAGTAGTAGTAGTAGTAGTAGTAGTAGTAGTAGTAGATATAGTAGTAGTAGTTATGATGATGACAATGACACTACTACTACTACTGCTACTACTACTACTACTACTACTACTAGTGCTCCCACCTCACCTCCACCACCACCTTCCCATTCCAGCATTCCTCCTTTGAACTTGCCCATCTTTCTGTCACCCTACGTCAGCACTGTCTTCAGCTTTTCTGCATCTACCGTCCTCCCCCCAACCAAAAGAACAAACTCTCTGATGCTCTTTTCATTGAAGAGTTCCCGTCCTTCCTGGAACAACTGCAATACAATCAGTGGCTGTCCTGTCATCGTTGGTGACTTCAATGTTCACGTCAACGTCCCCACTGACTCCCTCGCGCTTTGCTTCGCCGGTCTGCTGGACGATTTTGGTCTGCACCAGGCTGTCACCTTCCTGACTCCCCAGAAAGGCCACACCCTTGACCTTGTCATCAGCCGGCGTGACGACAACGTGCTGCATTCCACAGCCCCAGATTTCACTCTGGACTTCTCCGACCACTACTGTGTTGTTGCCCAGCTCCGCCTCTCACGTCCTTCACGCCTTCCTGTGTACGTGGAGGCCAGAAAGATCGCCGCTGTCAACACCGTCACCTTCCAGTCTGATCTTCAGGCCAGACTGGAGGCCTCTTCACACCTGTCAGCTGACCAGCTCCACCAGCTTCTGTCCAGTCTTCTAGATCAGCACGCCCCGGCCACCCACCACCAGATCTCCAGCCGGCCTCCCTCACCCTGGGTCACCTCTGTTGGACCTCAGCTGCTGCAGGCTAAGCGAGAACGGCGCCAGGCAGAGCGTTG
>CM065745.1:3525498-3530498 GCA_033310375.1 Conus canariensis
GGGAGGTGCTTGAAACGACCCAGTTGTTCGTCTGCCACTGTTTCTCGCTCTATCTGGTCTTTCTTTCTGCCTCTCCGTTCGTGCATTTGTCTGTCTGTCAGTCTGTCTGTCCGTCTGTCTGTCTGCCGTCTGTCTGTCTGTCTGTCTGTCTGTCTGTCTGTCTGTCTGTCGTCTGTCTGTCTGTCTGTCGTCTGTCTGTCTGTCGTCTGTCTGTCTGTCTGTCTGTCTGTCTGTCTCTCTCTCTCTCTCTCTCTCTCTTTCCATTGCAGTTCATGAGTGAGCATGATGGGGGCATGACGAAACTGTACCTTTCTTCTTTCGCTCAGACTCCCAAACGTCACCATGGCAACAGGAGGGCCAGCTTCTCCTCAACCTGGACACACTATGACGTCACGCAACGACTGTCCCTTGCGTGGGTCCCTTTGTCTGGGCCCCGTCATTCTGCCGTGTAGAGACGTCATCTGCCGGAAATGTCTTCACGGTATGCTGCAAGAGCGGGGCCTGCAACTTGCTTGTCATCAGTGTGGTCAACAACTGGACCTGCCGAGGGACCGGAAAGTGACTGTCACCAACCTTGTCCAGCAGATGGGGACAGACCCTGTCCTGGAAAGGTTGGTCTTTCAAGAGTTGAATAAAGCCACAGACGTCCGGTGTCTCCACTGCCCCAACAAACAGGCTGTCAATGTTTGTCTGGACTGTCAGGAGTATTACTGTGATGTCTGCTCCGGTATTCATTGCAGGAGTGGATTCACAAGTGACCATGTTCTTCACCAGCTGTCCCAGGCTCTGCAGAATTCTCCTGCTGCTGCACGTGCTACACCCACACCCAGCCCTGGACCCTCTTCCGCCATGTCCACATCATCCCTGGACAGTATTCGTAACCTCCCTGACCCCCAGTCAGGTGTTAAGTCTAGGGGTGTGGATGAGTGGAATGAGTGGGTGAGGAAGCAGATGAGTTTGTTGCAGGAAGCTTCCAGAGAAAAGCTGAAGGTGAAAACCATCCTGCTGGACATTCTGTCTCTAGGACAAGAATTGCTGAACGGCGTCATGGCAGATGAAGAGGTCCTCGACGCCTACCAGCACTTCTTGCCTCGTTTTAACGTCATCCAACGTACAGACACCGGCATTTACGTCATCCAAGAAACAGGTTCCGATGTCAGCACAGAAGTAAAGACAGAGACCATGGAGAGGCGATTGTGTGGCGTCAGGAAGGTCGTCACTGCCCCGATCCAGACGCAGTGGAGACGATCAGGACCCAACTGGATCAGCTGTCACACCTTGCTGGTTAGTGTTGAAAGGGACTGAGAACATATGGGTGGAGAGAGAGAGAGAGAGAGAGAGAGAGAGAGAGAGAGAGGAGAGAGAGAGAGAGAGAGAGAGAGAGAGAGAGAGTCTGTCTCTCTGAATTAGAAATATGCGTAGGATTTGTCTGTCTTTCCCTTGCCCTCATATTTGTATTGGGTGGTTACTAGAAATATTCATGACACATGACAATGACATCAATCTGAAAAAGAAGAAGAAAAGAGGATGATAATGATGACAGAAAAGTTGAGGACGACTGACACTGTTCAGAATGATACACTGTGTGGGTGACACTGCTCAGAATGATACACTGTGTAGGTGACACTGTTCAGAATGATACACTGTGTGGGTGACACTGCTCAGAATGATACACTGTGTAGGTGACACTGTTCAGAATGATACACTGTGTGGGTGACACTGCTCAGAATGATACACTGTGTAGGTGACACTGTTCAGAATGATACACTGTGTAGGTGACACTGTTCAGGATGATACATTGTGTAGGTGACACTGTTCAGAATGATACACTGTGACTGTGTAGGTGACACTGTTCAGAATGATACACTATGTAGGTGACACTGTTCAGAATGATACACTGTGTAGGTGACACTGTTCAGATGATACACTGTGTAGGTGACACTGCTCAGAATGATACACTGTGTAGGTGACACTGCTCAGAATGATACACTGTGTAGGTGACACTGTTCAGAATGATACACTGTGTAGGTGACACTGTTCAGAATGATACACTGTGTGGGTGACACTGTTCAGAATGATACACTGTGTAGGTGACACTGTTCAGAATGATACACTGTGTAGGTGACACTGTTCAGAATGATACACTGTGTAGGTGACACTGTTCAGAATGATACACTGTGTAGGTGACACTGTTCAGAATGATACACTGTGTAGGTGACACTGTTCAGAATGATACACTGTGTAGGTGACACTGCTCAGAATGATACACTGTGTAGGTGACACTGTTCAGAATGATACACTGTGTAGGTGACACTGTTCAGAATGATACACTGTGTAGGTGACACTGTTCAGAATGATACGCTGTGTAGGTGACACTGTTCAGGATGATACATTGTGTAGGTGACACTGTTCAGAATGATACACTGTGACTGTGTAGGTGACACTGTTCAGAATGATACACTATGTAGGTGACACTGTTCAGAATGATACACTGTGTAGGTGACACTGTTCAGAATGATACACTGCGTAGGTGACACTGTTCAGAATGATACACTGCGTAGTTGACACTGTTCAGAATGATACACTGTGTAGGTGACACTGTTGATAATAATACTCTGTGTAGGTGACACTGTTCAGGATGATACACTGTGTAGGTGACACTGTTCAGAATGATACACTGTGTATGTGACACTGCTCAGAATGATATACTGTGTAGGTGACACTGTTCAGAATGATACACTGTGTGGGTGACACTGTTCAGAATGATACACTGTGTAGGTGACACTGTTCAGAATAATACACTCTGTATGTGACACTGTTCAGAATGATACACTGTGTAGGTGACACTGTTCAGAATGATACACTGTGTGGGTGACACTGTTCAGAATTGTAAACATTGCAGATGATGAGTTCTGCCAGGTGATGAACCTTAGAAGTGTGAGACTGTGTGTGGTGATGAACTGAATACGAGGATAGATTATGTTGGTGTCAAACTGTTCAGGGTGATATATACTATGAAATCGCTCAATCGTCTTCTTCTTGTTCTTTTCCTTCTTTGGTGGGGATGGGGTGAGGGGTAATAAACTGTGCAAGTGATCAATTGTGTAGGGTAATAAACTGTGCAAGTGATCAATTGTGTAGGGTAATAAACTGTGCAAGTGCTCAACTGCTTAGGGTGATAAACTGTGCAAGTGATCAACTGTGTAGGGTGATACATTATGTGAGAAATCAGCAATGTAAGGTGATACACTGTAAATGATGACCTGTGTTGGGGTAAAACGATGTAGGGTGATACATTATGTGGTGACAGGCTGTGTGTGGTGGATAACTGTGTGGGAGATATCTTGTGTAGGGTGACAGACTGTGTGTGGTGATATCTGTGTGGGAGATAATTATCTTGTGTAGGGTGACAGACTGTGTGTGGTGATAACTGTGTGGAGATATCTTGTGTAGGGTGACAGACTGTGTGTGGTGATAACTGTGTGGGAGATAATTGTATATGAGAAGGGTGAATGTAGTATGACTTTGTAAAGCGCTTAGAGCAATTCGTTTGATTAAGCGCTATATAAGAAATCATCATTATTATTATTATTATTATAATTATCTTGTGTAGGGTGACAGACTGTGTGTGGTGATAATTGTGTGGGAGATATCTTGTGTAGGGTGACAGCCTGTGTGGTGATAACTGTGTGGGAGATATCTTGTGTAGGGTGACAGACTGTGTGTGGTGATAACTGTGTGGGAGATATCTAGTGTAGGGTGACAGACTGTGGTGATAACTGTGTGGGAGATATCTTGTGTAGGGTGACAGACTGTGTGTGGTGATAACTGTGTGGGAGATATCTAGTGTAGGGTGACAGACTGTGGTGATAACTGTGTGGGAGATATCTAGTGTAGGGTGACAGACTGTGTGTGGTGATAACTATGTAGGAGATATCTTGTGCAGGGTGACAAAATGTTCAGGAGCAAAGAAAAAGCTCTGTTCAGATCATAAAAAAGGGAACAAAATCACATAGTGACAAAATGTCAACAGGAGACACTATGTCCCAGGATGACAAATGTCTGACATGAAAATATGTTCAGTGGTTTTAGAATGTGTAGGGCTGTTACAACATCAAGAGATGACAAAATATTTTGAGACACAAAATTGTCACAGCTGACAGAATGTCTAGAATTGACAAAATGTGCAGGAGTCATGGAATATTCAAAGGGGAGAGAGTGTGCAGAAGTGTGATAATGACCAGGGGCTAGTCAATGTCCAGTCTGACAAAAAGCCGTTTGGATGACAAAGATCCGGGATTAACCCAATGCTTGGGTGTGGAAAATGTCCAGGTAATATAACTAGGTGCCTAATGCTTTTTTAAATAGTGGCAAAGGCTGCAACATGTTATAGCGGTAACAAAATTCCGTGATAACAAAGTGCCCATTGATTACAAGACGTCCACAGATGACCAAACGCCAAGGGTAACAACATATCTAGATGGCATAACATCCAAAACTAAACGTGTCTGTTAATGACAATATGTCTAAGAATGACAAAATGTTCATTAATAACCCAACATTCAGCGATGATGAAATGGTCAGAGATGACAAATTGTCAAGTTGAGAAAATCTCTGTTGATAACCAAATGCCCAGTGATAACACAATATCTAGGGGAAACAGAATGGGCAGTGTTGACAACCAAATGCCCAGTGATAACACAATATCTAGGGAAGCAGGATGGGCAATGTTGATAACCAAATGCCCAGTGATAACACAATATCTAGGGGAAACAGAATGGGCACTGTTGACAACCAAATGCCCAGTGATAACACAATATCTAGGGGAAGCAGGATGGGCAATGTTGATAACCAAATGCCCAGTGATAACACAATATCTAGGGGAAGCAGGATGGGCAATGTTGATAACCAAATGCCCAGTGATAACACAATATCTAGGGAAACAGAATGGGCAGTGTTGACAACCAAATGCCCAGTGATAACACAATATCTAGGGGAAG
>CM065745.1:3532998-3545498 GCA_033310375.1 Conus canariensis
GACACAGTGACGGACGTTTGTTGGTCAGTTGTCAGGAAGATGACGACGGTCCTGCTGCTGTGCACGTGCTGACCAGACAGGGTCATGTGGTGTCAGTAACTGACAGCACCAGGCTGACAGGACTGACAGAACCACGGTACATCTGTGATGACGGGGACAACCACGTCCTGGCGGCTGACTTTCATACACACTTGGTGCACAGGGTGGAGGTCAGTTCTGGCCACGTCACCCACACCTATGACCACACTGACCTCAGTTGTCCTACACAGGTGTGTGCAGACAGGGCAGGTATCATCTATGTAGCGAGTGGGGGTGGTGGTTGTGTGTTGGTGAGGAACAGGGGGGGTCAGTGGAGACGACTGCTGACCTTTGCCCTCAGTGACCCAGGGTATGTCTATCCTTGTGGGCTGTGTATGACCAGGACTGGACGTCTGGTGGTGACATTGTTGCACAGTTCTGGTAGAGACAGTGTTGTTGGTGTCTATGACTTGGTGTAAACTTCTGACCTGACCTCACTCAGTGTGTGTGTGTGTGTGTGTGTGTGTGTGTGTGTGTGTGTGTGTGTGTGTGATTGGGTGTGTCTGTTCATCTGTCCATCCATTCATCTGTTGTCTTCGTCCTTTTCATTCGTCTGTTTAAATGTCTGTTTATCTGTTTCTTCTCTATTTGCCTGTCTCTGTACATATCCCTGTGTGTTTGTCTGTTGTCTGTCAGTTTATCCATCTGTCTGTGTATCCATCAGTCTGGTTATCTGTTCATCCACTCCCCTATCCAATCCTGCAGTAGACAGACGTTACAGACTGGTCCCGTCACTGACGTAGATCTGATGAAGATCCGTGGAGAACAACCCAACCTGGTTCCTTTCTCTCTGCACTGGCTGCACTTTGCCACATGACGTCAATTCACGTGACGTCATTGCCCGTGTTCAATGATACCAGTCGTCTGCTGGGCCACAGGGTCTGTTCCAATACTAAAACGTTTTTCAGCAGCTGTAGTTGAAGAACGCAAACAGCAAACGACGAGGGCGAACGATCTGTTGCTGTTACAAGCAACAAAGATGGCCACTGTGAAATTTTACCAGTAAAATCCACAATAAATTTCCCTGTTAGCATTGAAGAAACTAGTGGAAAAGAACACAGAGAGAAAAACTGGAATGATTAGGATTGAGTCAAAATCAGCTTAATTTCAGCGTAATTGGGGTTTACATATTACCAGTTTGGATGACGTTCGTTACCAAAGCGCTTGACAACATGACGTCATGCTTGTTCTATGCTCCAAGACGTGTGCGCATATGACGTAGTAAACACAGGTGGTATCAACATATGGCTTTGGTGAAATTTAAAAGGAGAAAACAAAATGTAACATACTTTGGATTTAAAACATTTTTAAAGTACTGCACTTAAAACAGATTTTTTTCCTGGTTTATAATCTGCTTGGGTTAGAGGTGCAACATCTGTACCGTTAAGAAGATCCAGAGTAAAAGGAAGACTATGACGATTACATCAGTTCATGTTGAACGAATTAAAAAAAGAGAGAGACAATGTAGGCTCCGTTAATAAGAAAATCGGTCCTAGATCTGGATTTGTTGTTGGTAGATTCCTTATCAAAAGGAAAGGAGCTGGCATGTTACCCCCCCCCCCCCCCCCCCCCCCCCCCCCCCCCCCACCCAAACCACACACACTGACACACGGAATTACGCACAAATTTCATTATTGATCAAGTTGGACATCTTCACTTCTTGACAAACTGTTACTACATGAAATGACGTCATAGCTCAATTAACAATTATTACGTCATCAGCTGAGCTGAGTTGTCCATTGAAATGGCGATGCATTTTCCGGGAGTCCTCACTGAAGAACGGAGACTGAAAACAATGAAGATGAACGACCAGTTTCCGTTATAGTCACACACCAAGATGGCAATGTCCAGTGGTCAACAAGACTGTGCTGGTTTGACTGACAGTAGATCGTCACTTTGAAAACAAGGAGTAAAATATCCATTCCCAATCTGAGAGTCTTGCTCAAATTTCCTGACCAACACTGCAGGTGTCTGTACCTCTTGAGCCTGGTTGATGCCGGGATATATTATGAAAGGAAGCATAAAGTACAGCCCTGTCATGTAGTCTCAGACTGGAATGAAAATCCGTAGCATCATCTTAATCATCCTCATTCTGATCGGTCAGCATAAAAAAGTCTCAAATTCTGTGGCCCTTGATGCCCTGCTCTCATGATGACCTCAGTTTCGATGTCCTCTCCACGTCTGTGGCCATGATTTAGTTCCATCGGGGTCGCCGGTATAGGCAAGTCCATAGGGGCTGTCGTTGGACGGATGTGATGGCGCTCTCTGGAGGGAGAGCTCACTCACGCCGGCTCTGCGACTAAGCAATTATTGTCGTCAGTAGGGGGCTTAATAGGTTTCCTGCATATGTTGGATCAGAACAGGCACCACTGAACACCACCGAAGCTACTCAGCAGCAGTGCAGTGTCTCCTCTGGTGGGTTGCCTCTTTATGACTTGACATTGACTGCTCCCTGTGGATTGCCAGTGCCGGGGCTGCGGTGGGACTGACCGGGCTGTGACTGTGGACGGGGTGTTGGACTGACCGGGCTGTGGCTGTAGACGGGGTGTCAGAATGAGTGGCGTGGGTGCAATGCCACTCAGGTGGCACAGAAGATGGGACAGCAAGAAAAGAGAAAAATCCATTCTCTCTCTCTCTCTCTCTCTCTCTCTGTGAGTGTGTGTGTGTGTGTGTGTGTGTGTGTGTGTGTGTGTGTGTGTGTGTGTGTGTGTGTGTGTTGTATCATTCGTTGTACCATGACCCTAGACTGGAGGTGTGACGTGACCAACACTTGGACAGTCAGGGACCTGGCCTCAGTTATGAGCAACAGGGCAGAGGCGCTGTAACCAGTCGAGTCCTTCATGTTGTCCATCCAGTCCAGTCCTTCATGTTGTCCATCCAGTCCAGGCCTTCATGTTGTCCTTCCAGTACAGTCCTTCATGTTGTCCTTCCAGTACAGTCCTTCATGTTGTCCATCCAGTCCAGGCCTTCATGTTGTCCTTCCAGTACAGTCCTTCATGTTGTCCATCCAGTACAGTCCTTCATGTTGTCCATCCAGTCCAAGCCTTCATGTTGTCCTTCCACTACAGTCCTTCATGTTGTCCATCCAGTCCTTCATGTTGTCCATCCAGTCCTTCATGTTGTCCCCTCCAGTCCTTCATGTTGTCCATCCAGTCCAGGCCTTCATGTTGTCCATCCAGTCCAGTCCTTCCTGTTGTCCATCCAGTCCAGTCCTTCATGTTGTCCCTCCAGTCCAGTCCTTCATGTTGTCCATCCAGTCCAGTCCTTCATGTTGTCCATCCAGTCCTTCATGTTGTCCATCCACTCCTTCATGTTGTCCATCAGTCCTTCCTTTTGTCCCTCCAGTCCAGTCCTTCATGTTGTGCATCCAGTCCATGTTGTGCATCCAGTCCTTCATGTTGTCCATCCTGTCCTTCATGTTGTCCGTCCAGTCCAGTCCTTCATGTTGTTCCTCCAGTCCTTCATGTTGTCCCTCCAGTCCAATCTGTTATGTTGTCCATCCAGTTCAATCCTTAACTTTATCAATTGAATCTACTTCATGTTCTCAGTGCAATCCATTATTTTGTCCATCTGATCCAATTCCCAATGCTGTCCATGGAATGCAGCCCTTCATATTGTCGGTCCAGTTCATGTCATCCATCCTCCATACGGTCATGTTGCCCATCCAAGCTTTGCCTCGTCAATGGAATCCAGTGTTTTACGTGGCTAATCCCATCTGACCCTTTCTGTCGTCCATCCAAACTGGTCCTTTGCCTCGTCAATGGAATCAAGTGTTTTACGTGGCTAATCCCGTCTGACCCTTTCTGTCGTCCATCCAATACCTTTTTTTTCTTTTAAGTTGTTCGTCCATTCCATGCTGGGCAGACGATCAGTGCAGAGGTAGCTGCAGTGTAATCAGTGAGCTGAGGAGGGAGGGAGGGGAGGGGGTGGGGGGGGGAGTCTTGCAGGTGATGCTTACTCTGGATCTAGTCCTGGCAGGCAATGCCAGCCCAGCCTCGTTTGGAAGCCGTTTGTTGAGTCCCTTTGTTCTGTGACCCCGGGCAGTTCCCCTGGTCCCTCTCTTCTGGCGTCTGACAATTTCATGAAGCATTGATGAATCTGTCATTATATCATGTTGCATATAACGTCAAGTTCATGAAGCATTGATGAATCTGTCATTATATCATGTTGCATATAACGTCAAGTTCATGAAGCATTGATGAATCTCTCATTATATCATGTTGCATATAACGTCAAGTTCATGAAGCATTTGTTGAATCTCTCATTATATCATGTTGCATATAACGACAAGTTCATGAAGCATTGATGAATCTCTCATTATATCATGTTGCATATAACGTCAAGTTCATGAAGCATTGATGAATCTCTCATTATGTTATGTTGCATATAACGTCAAGTTCATGAAGCATTGATGAATCTCTCATTATGTTATGTTGCATATAACGTCAGGTTCATGAAGCATTGATGAATCTGTCATTATATTATGTTGCATATAACGACACGTTCATGAAGCATTGATGAATCGCTCATTATATTATGTTGCATATAACGCAAGTGCAATGTTTGAGCAAGGCATGGTTTTTCATGTCTCTCAATTCTTGATACATGTGTGCTTTATTTATGAAGTTTTCAGTGGTTGTGCATTGTCTGAAATGTTTCATTTATTGCATGTTTGGGTTTGTTGTCAACAGACGATGTTTGGAAATGGGAGGTAATCTGTGTTAAAAGTTGACGTTCAGTGAGAGTGACCTCGCCGTTTTCACGGGACCAATGGCCGTGTTGTGCATGCCCAAAGCCGTTCAGCTCCGTCGTCAGTTTAACAGTTCAACCAAGAGTGACAATGCCAAACCCTGGATGTTCCGTCGGTCAGTTTAACAGTTCAATCAGAGAGTGACAATGCCAAACCCTGGATGTTCCGTCGGTCAGTTTAACAGTTCAACCAGAGAGTGACAATGCCAAACCCTGGATGTTCCGTCGGTCAGTTAACAGTTCAACCAGAGAGTGACAATGCCAAACCCTGGATGTTCCGTCAGTCAGTTTAACAGTTCAACCAGAGAGTGACAATGCCAAACCCTGGATGTTCCGTCATCAGTTTAACAGTTCAACCAGAGAGTGACCATGCCACACCCTGGATGTCAAACAGTGCGTCTGTACTGCAGATAGTTGTACATCCTGATCGTTATCCTGGCTTCGTCTGTACTGCAGATAGTTGTACATCCTGATCGTTATCCTGGCTTCGTCTGTACTGCAGATAGTTGTACATCCTGATCGTTATCCTGGCTTCGTCTGTACTGCAGATAGTTGTACATCCTGATCGTTATCCTGGCTTCATCTGTACTGCAGATAGTTGTACATCCTGATCGTTATCCTGGCTTCGTCTGTACTGCAGATAGTTGTACATCCTGATCGTTATCCTGGCTTCGTCTGTACTGCAGATAGTTGTACATCCTGATCGTTATCCTGGCTTCGTCTGTACTGCAGATAGTTGTACATCATGATCGTTATCCTGGCTTCAAATCTGATATTTGACTCTCTACATCTATTTGCTTGACCCATAAGCTGAGAAAAAGACATCTGCTGTTTTCACCAGATTATATATATATATATATATATATATATATATATATATATATATATATTTTATTGCTCTTCCTCGATCCATCTCGTTCAGTCTGCGACGTGGAGGCATGCTGTTGCATTGCATTTTTCGCCAGTACAGGGCTTTTAAAGACATTTGGTTGAGCATACTTTATGACCTACAGCCTGATTTAGCTCGTGCTTCACATGATTTTGATTCAGCACATGCTCCTCGGATCCCAAACGCATCAGAAATTCACCCCAATTTATTCCAAAAATTACAAAGTGGCGACACGTGTTTTTCAAGGCGCGTGAGAAATGTGTGCCACAAAATTGCAGTTGCCGCATTCACTATCAATTTTTGCGTGTGGTTCAATTTGTTTGGACCACAGAGGCGGTACAATTTTTGTGTGTGAATTTTTAACAGTTTTTGTGCATTCTCAATGTTGGTCCTGAACTTTTTTTGAACAGTATATATATATATATATATATATATATATATATATATATATATATATATATGTATATATATATTTCTTGAGTCTCGGAACTACAACGTTGTTTCAAGTTGCATCTTTCACAACAAAAAACACCAGTTCTCTGCCTCCTCCAGCAAAAGATGCAATTTGTGCACAACAGAGAAGTAGTACATACTCCGCAAACCAGGCATGGCAACTTTGAACTCACAGTGGAGATGATCAGCGCGTGCCGACATAGACGAAAGTTCCTCCTAGCAAACGTAACATAAATGACACACAGAAAGACCCTGTCAGAACGTCACACATAGAAAACGTAGCCAATATATCACATCATCTGATAAAATATGTCATCTGATAAATTACGCCATCTAATAACTTCTAGAACCTGATGAGAGCGAAAGCTTAAAACAACGTTGTAGTTCTGAGACTCAAGAAATCTTGTAATATGCTCCTATCCGGAATAGGTGAGCACTCTTCAATTCTACAAAAATTCAATTCTACAAAAATGAATCTTAAATAAATGTTAGCGAACCGCCCAGAGAACGTGGACAAACGAGTCACAAGACGAAACACAACTAGTTTCGACCTCTTAGGTCTTCATCAGGTGAGACATTAACGAATAAAACAATGAAAATTCACTTAGCTTTGATCGCTTCAGATCACTTCGTAGGGTTCAGCGCAAGGAAGAAGGCGTTGAATGAGAACGAGGCTGTTGGAAGGGAAATAGTGAGCGAGTCAAAGTCGTAATGAAGATAATAATATTACTGATAGGAATACTAATAATGGTCAAAATACTGAGAAAAAAAAAAAGAAAAAAAAAAAAAGGGACAAGATTACTACCAATCTGTGTCAATAAGTATGGGTATGGGAGAAAGGACAGTGGGTTAGAGGATTCTTAAACAGCAGGGTTGCCGTGGCAACAGTCCCAGAGGCGAAGGCGATGGTGATGTCAATGCCAGTGGTAGTATCAATACTAGCAATAGTATTACTGAATGATACTGCTAACAACGATAGTGAAGGTTAAGGTAATGAAAGCATGATACAGAAATATATTTAGAAAATACATTTTTATAATAATCAAATAAATAAATAAATGAAACATTAAAAATAATAATAAATTAAAAAATCAGTAAATAATAATAATAATAATTTTAAAAAAAAATAATAATAAAATAATAATAATAATAATGATAATAAATGCATAAATAAGATAGCTATAAGTTGTGTGAGGTGAATAGTGGGAGATAAGGTAGTATGTGTGTGTGTGGTGGGAGGATATTATGGGCTGAGATTGAAGTGGTGGGTTGGTACATGTTACTTTAAGGTGTAGATGCTATGAGGGTGGAGGGAAGAAGGGGATGGGTTTACGTACTAACTGGGGGAGGGGGAGGGGCAACATATTCACACCTATACACAATCTCTCTCCTCTCTCTCTCTCCCCTCCCCCCCCTTTCACGACCAACGATAAAGGAGCCAGCATTCTATTTATTATGTGTGTGTGTGTGGTGTGAGTGTGTGTGTGTGTGTGTGTGTGTGTGTGTGTGTGTGTGTGTGTGTGTGTGTGTGTGTTCCATTTGTAATATCAGCCTTATTCATTGGTTACCCCCACCTCCACCCCCAGCAACCGCCATATCCACCAACACCCCTACACACATCATTACTAGGGCAGGGGGAGGGGGGAGTAAGTCGATTGATGTAGCAAATGGAGAGACTCAGAGAGTGTAGGAAAATGGAAGATGATGATAGTTGCAACCTATGTCTGAGGTAAACAGAGGGAGGTAGGGTGGTATGGGTGTGTGTAGGTGGGGGATATTTCAGGCTGGAGCTGCAGAGATGGAATGGTACATACTACTTTTGGACGTTGATGCCATGAGGGTGGACGGTGCCCAGTTTGGCAATGAGATGAGATTCCTGCATAAGGCGTTCCAAGCTGTCACTCTTAGATTGCCAAAGTGCCAAGACTTTGACATGGTTGATGTTGTGTTGGGCATGGCTGAAGTGTAGAGCGACTGGTTTGGGCCGATGGTGGCGGATGTCGGCCAGGTGTTCAGAGATGCGCGTCTCAAGTGTGCGAGATGTCTCACCTACATAGATCTTACCGCACAGCTGACAGTGGATGGCATACACAATGTTGTGGCTCTGGCAGGAGAAAGTGCGTTTAATAGTGAAAGAGCCTGTGGGGCCATGTAGGATGGTGTCTGGTTTGGTGAGAGAGCAGATTTTGCAGTTGGGTTTTGAGCAGGGGAAAGTACCTGGTGGCTTAGGTGTTGAGATTTTGTTCAGCTTAGAGCGCACCAGTAGGTCGTAGAGGTTTTTGTCACGTTTGAAAGTGATCATTGGTGTGGTCTCAAAGGCAGGTTTATGATTTTCTACTATGTGCCAGTTAGACTTCAGGATCCTGCAGATGGGCAGATTGTGAGGATGGAAGAGAAGGCAGGCAGTGGGTCTGTCTGTCTCTTTGGGAGGTTTAGTTTCCAGAGTAGATGTTCTAGATTTAGCTGCAGTGCGGCTGAGAGCATCACTGATGACGGCACTAGGGTATCCACGGTTGGTGAAAAAATCAGACATTTTGGCTGCTTGTATAGTGAAATCCTCTTCGCTAGAGCACAGTCTGCGTAGGCGAAGGAATTCAGAATATGGAATGCTATTTTTAGTGGACTGGTGGTGGGAAGATGTGTAGTCCAGGTATGAGTGCGCATCAGTAGGTTTGTAGAAGACTGAGGTTTGAAGCAGTCCATCTTTGAGGGAGATAGTGATGTCCAGGAAATTAACTGACTGTGAAATGGTGTAGGTCAGCTGGATGGATGGATGGAAGGTCTGTGCAAAGTTGAGGAAATTCTGGAGGCCATGTTCTGGCATGGATGTGGCTCCCAATCCATCATCTATGTATCTTTTGTAGAGCTCTGGTGTTGGGCCTGTGTAAGAGGTTAGTAGGCGGTGTTCTAGGTGTCCCATGAAGAGGCAGGCATAGGATGGTCCCATTTTGGTTCCCATAGCAACACCACTGATTTGTGAGAATGTGTGGTTGTTGAATTCAAAAGTATTGAGGGTGAGGACTAATTCTGCAAGTCTGACTAGTGTAGCTGTGGGAGGGTGTTGTTGGTTGGGGGGCCGTTTGTTAAGAAAGAATGCGAGGGCCTTCAGTCCATCAGCATGAGGGATGGAAGTGTAGAGAGAGACGACATCAAGGGTAAAGAGGAGGCTGGGTTTGAAAGTGGGATCTGTGTTGTAAGCTAAGTGAATTTTCATTGTAAAGAGGAGGCTGGGTTTGAAAGTGGGATCTGTGTTGTAAGCTAAGTGAATTTTCATTTTCATCAAGGGTAAAGAGGAGGCTGGGTTTGAAAGTGGGATCTGTGTTGTAAGCTAAGTGAATTTTCATTGTTTTATTCGTTAATGTCTCACCTGATGAAGACCTAAGAGGTCGAAACTAGTTGTGTTTCGTCTTGTGACTCGTTTGTCCACGTTCTCTGGGCGGTTCGCTAACATTTATTTAAGATTTGTTTAGATTTCCGCCTGCAGTCCTCTCGCTTTGCAACTAGATCTACAAAAATGAATCAATGTTCATGTTTTATATATATATATATATATATATATATATATATATATTATGTAAACAGTACATATATATATATATGTATATATGTAAACAGTATATATGATATATATATATATGTGTGTGTGTGTGTGTGTGTGTGTTATATATATATATATATATATATATATAATATGTGTGTGTGTGTGTGTGTGTGTTTGTGTGTGTGTCTGTGTGTGTGTGTGTGTGTGTGTGTGAGAGAGAGAGAGAGAGAGAGAGAGAGAGAGAGAGAGAGAGAGAGAGAGAGAATACACTTGATCACAACAAAAAACACCAGTTCTCTGCCAAATTTTCGTCTTTACTTGACTTCATCAGGACTGTCACCTTGGAACACCTAGTAGTCCTCCTTTGACGTTAATCGTGTCATACGTCATCGTCTATACGTATTTATTGGTCTCTCGTTTATGTCGTCAAACCTGGAAGATTTTTGTTCTGTTTCTTCCTTTCTCTGTTTTCACTCACTCTCTCTCTCTCTCTCTCTTCCTTCCTTTTTCTCTTCTTTTCATCCTTTCAAACACACACACACACCCCACACACACACACAGAGTTTGTCCGAGTGGCAGCAGGGGAAGTATCGTGGACACCACCTGAGCTCTAGTCCCATACATTCAGGCCGTCAGGGTAATTGGTTTTCAGTTTGTGACGCCACAATCGTTCCCTGACTTTGCGTTTGCACGCATTCTTGGAGTGGCACTGTTCTATTGCAACAACCCTCATGTCCGCCATGGAGTGGTTGTTGGCTTGGAAGTGTTTGGCTACCAGGGTTTCAGCACGGCAGCCTTCCGTTTCTCTGGTCCCTTCATTTTTTATGCTTGACCTGTGGCCATAAAAGCGTTTCTTTAGTGGCTGTCCCGTCTCCCCAACGTACTGCGTGTCCCCACAGCGTGCACAATTGATGAGGTACACCACATCACTGCTGGTGCACGTCAGTCTATGGTGTACCTGGAACACCTGACCGGTGCGGACACTGGTGAACTGTGTGGTCTCTTGCAGATGTTCAGCGCAGAGGACACAGGTCTTTGGCACCTGTAGCAGCCTGCAGGCCCTGGGAACACTGCCACCTGCACAGGGGGAGGCTGGGAGGGCATGAGCAGACTGCGCAGGTTTCTGCACTTCCGCTCTCCTACCATGGGGGCTTGGGGGATGGCCTTTCTCATCCTTCTGCTGGTATGGAGCATGGGCAGGAGCTCCTGTAGCCACTGGGCAATGGGAGGGTGGGCGGCGTTGTGTGCAATTATGAAGGGGATGCGTCCTGTGGAGTTGGTCCTGTTCCTGTACGTGAGGGTCTGCTGCCTTGGTATTGCTGCTGCCCGGTCAATGGCTTTTTGCACCAGGCCAGGTGGGTAGCCCCGCTTCACGAGACGGCCCTTCAGTTCCACACAACGCTTGAAGAATACTTCCTCCTCTGAGCATAGTCTCCTCAGGCAGAGGCTCTGTCCGAAGGGAATGCCGCGGACGCAGTGGCGTGGATGGCATGAGTTGAAGGGGAGGTACATGTTGGCGTCCGTTTCTTTGATGTGCACATCCGTGGTCAGTTGCCCATTGGTGATGCTTATCTCCGCATCCAGATTGGGCACCTTGGACCTGCCGTAGTTTGAAGTGAACTTCACACTATGATGCTGCTGGTTGAGCCATGCTAGGAAGTCTTTAAGGCATCCTCCCCCTGAAGCCACAGCATCAGCACATCATCGATGTAGCGTCTCCAGTGTCGGACCGGGATCTTCCAGGGGGAAGAGGTCAGCAGTTCTTTCTCTAGCCACCCCATGTAGATGTTAGCGATGGCAGGTGCCATGGGCGTGCCCGTCGCTGTCCCTTGTACTTGCCGGTGCAGAGAGAGAGAGAGAGAGAGAGAGAGAGAGAGAGAGAGAGAGAGAGAGAGCGAGAGAGAGAGAGAGAGAGAGAGAGAGAGAGAGAGAGAGAGAGAGCGAGAGTGTATAAATATGTGTGTACTTCCATCATTACATTGATGACATGTCAGAGATTCAAGAAGAAGGAGGGGGGAGAAGATAAAAGAAATGACAATGACAGGTCAGGGAAAAACAAATATAAAGTCCTTCACCAACAGCCTATGAGAACCATCGTAACCTTTCTTGAAGGCAGAACAATTCTTATCGTCTGCTCCAAGGCCTTTCGTCCACTAGATCGGACTCGTCAGGGAGACACGGCTGATTGTGGCTGTGCTCCCTTGGTATTAAATAGAGATATGCCACAGTCTACAATATTGTGTCTGTGCTCCCTTGGTATCAAATAGAGATATACCACAGTCTACAATACATGTCTATATCTTTCAGTCCGTTGCCCACACCCTCTACACCCCCCTGACACCCCTCAGACAGGTGTGAGGTGACAGCACACCCTCCACACTCCCTGACACCCCTCTGACAGGTGTGAGGTGACAGCACACCCTCCACACTCCCTGACACCCCTCTGACAGGTGTGAGGTGACAGCACACCCCCCACACTCCCTGACACCCCTCTGACAGGTGTCAGGTGACAGCACACCCTCCACACTCCCTGACACCCCTCTGACAGGTGTCAGGTGACAGCACACCCTCCACACTCCCTGACACCCCTCTGACAGGTGTCAGGTGACAGCACACCCTCCACACTCCCTGACACCCCTCTAACAGGTGTCAGGTGACAGCACACCCTCCACACTCCCTGACACCCCTCTGACAGGTGTGAGGTGACAGCACACCCTCCACACTCCCTGACACCCCTCTGACAGGTGTCAGGTGACAGCACACCCTCCACACTCCCTGACACCCCTCTAA
>CM065745.1:3555498-3572998 GCA_033310375.1 Conus canariensis
CACACACACACACACAAGAAAAAACAACAACAAACAAACGGCTGAGCAAGGCATGAAATATTTAGTGAAACGCCAAAGAAGCAATCATCAAAAAAGAAAAAAAAATCAGTCAAGTCTCTCATCCAAACTTGTTCTTGTGTAGTGTCAGACCTCGGCTGTTAGCCTTTTTTCCCTTTTAGATGGACAAAATAATGGATTGCACTGAGTTGAGAACATCAAGAAATGGATTCGATTGATAAGGTGACGGATCAGGCTGAATTGACAACATAACAGATTGGACTGGATGGACAACATAACAGATTGGACTGGATGGACAACATAACAAATTGGACTGGATGGACAACATAACAGATTGGACTGGATGGACAACATAAAGAACTGCTTTTCAATGTTCAAGGTGAAGATTTGGATGGTCAGCACGATCGACTGGACTGGATGTACAACATAGCAGACTGCGAGTCTGATTGGAGGGAGTTTACTATTAATATGTACCCTGACCTGGGCATTATAGGTAATCTTGGAGCAGAATTTTCAAATGTTGTTATGAATGTCATTAATAACCCATTCTGGAAAGATGTTATGAAGCACTATAAGAAATTATGTTCCAGATGCTGTCCCATCTCTGTGCATGATTTTATGGTTGAATATATTCATTACAATATCAACATTTTGAGGGACAGAAGGGTTATTTTTGTACAAGAATGGAGTGATTATGGTATTTTCTTTGTGAAACAACTGTTGAATGAAAATGGCAATTGGATGACATAACAAGAATTCTTGCAAAAATATCAAGGTATTAACACCAATTTTCTCTTATATGAAGGCATTTTAAACGCAATTCGTACCTATTTTCAAAAACTCCAGATATCTTTAACTTCCAGATACAAGCCCCGAGACCCAAAAGCCTGGTTTTATATTAAAAGAGATAATAAATTTGTTCAAAACATTCTAAATGGAAATAATGCCCTCCCAACAGCTATCCATAAATGGAATAATCTTTTTGAAAACCTTAATTGGAAAACCATCTTCTCTCATTGCTATAAGGCTTCTACAGATATGCAGCTTAGATGGTTTCAATGCAGGCTTTTGCACAGATTGCTCCCAACACAGAGGTATTTATTTCTGTGTAAAATTATTGAATCCCCTATCTGTAACTTCTGTGAAGAGGATGAGCAGACTATTGATCATATGCTTTTTGACTGCATAATTGTACAGAGGTTCTGGAGAAATCTGCAAAGTCTATTAAAAACTAAATGTCAGCACTGTGACAACTTCATTATTGACAAAGAGTTGGTTTTATTTGGTACCAAACAGCATGTGAAAACGGATAAATCTATTGATTTTGTTCTGCTCTTTGCCAAGTTTTACATTTACAAATGCAAATTACAAAATTCCCCTCCTGACCTACATGTCTTTCTCACAGTATTAGGACACAGATTCAAACATGAAAAATATTTGGCTTTTCTTAATCATAGTATAGGACAATTTGAGGAAAATTGGTTGCCCTATTACCCTATTATACCTTAGCTTCCTTTGTGATGTGTGAGCACCTATATGTATGGAAGTGTATAACTTACCTTTTCTCAGGTTGTTTACAACTGTTGTTGTTGTTGTTGTTGATTTATAGTCTGTTCACACTTGGTGATATTAGACTTTACGGGGTGGGGGGGGGGGGGGGGGGAGAGGGTGAAGGAGGACAGGGTGGAGGAAAAGGTAAGAAATAAAGAAAGGTAAGTTTACAACTGTGAGACTGGGCTGTTCTATATACTTTGGTAAAGGAATTTGAGTGCTTTACAATGGAATGTTATCCTTCTCCTGTCCCAATGACCCATGCCACATTAGATTCGCACTGCTTTCCTTACACCACTTGCCGGTGTTTATGTAGTGCTTATATACACAATGTATGTGTATGTGTGTGTGTGTGTGTGTATTTGTATGTATGTATGTGTGTGTGTATGTGTGTGTGCACTCATCATAGAGGTCATTTGGTGTCATTATCAGAAAGAATGACAGGGTGAATGTCTGATGTATCAATGTCTATATTTCTTTTTGAAGTCATAAATATTGGAATTACTATACATTGCTCATTGTATCAATATAATGCCTATGTAAACTAGTGTTATAAATCAACTTTGCCCATAGGAATGATGATAACATTTACTGATTCAGTCGCTACTAGTTGCTGAATACTATTATTAACAGTATTGTTGAACCTATGCTTGATTACCAAAGTGATGTGTCCAATGTTGTTTCTGGAATAGATTCCTTTACTTAACTATCACCTTTACTTTCATGGTTATTCTTTCTATTCATATGTGCATATTTGTGCTCTGTATGTGTCTTGTAAAAAACGAAAAATTGTTCAATAAAAAAAAAACATAGCAGACTGCACTGGATGTACAACATAGCAGACTGCACTGGATGTACAACATAGCAGACTGCACTGGATGTACAACATAGCAGACTGCACTGGATGTACAACATAGCAGACTGGACTGAAGGGACATTTGGAGAGGATTGGATTAAGAATATAACAGATTGGATTGGATGACAACATGAAGGACCGGACTGGATGACAACAGGACGGACTGGATTGGATGGACAACATGAAGGACTGGATGCAGAACATGAAGGACTGGATGGAGAACATGAAGGCCTGGATGGAGAACATGAAGGACTGGATGGACAACATGAAGGACTGGATGGAGAACATGAAGGACTGGACTGGATGGACAACATGAAGGACTAGATGGACAACATGAAGGACTGGATGGACAACATGAAGGACTGGACTGGATGGACAACATGAAGGACTGGATGGACAACACGAAGGTCTGGATGGACAACATGAAGGGCTGGACTGAATGGACAACATCAAGGGCTGAACTGGATGGACAACATCAAGGGCTGGACTGGATGGATAACATGAAGGACTGGATGGACAACATGAAGGACTGGATGGACAACATGAAGGACTGGATGGACAACATGAAGGACTGGACTGGATGGACAACATGAAGGACTGGATGGACAACATGAAGGACTGGATGGACAACATGAAGGACTGGATGGATAACATGAAGGACTGGATGGACAACATGAAGGACTGGATGGACAACATGAAGGACTGGACTGGATGGACAACATGAAGGACTGGATGGACAACATGAAGGACTGGATGGACAACATGAAGGACCGGACTGGATGGACAACATGAAGGACCGGACTGGATGGACAACATGAAGGGCTGGGCTGGATTGACAACATGAAGGACTGGACTGGATGGACAACATGGACTGGACTGAATGGACAACATGAAGGACTGGATGGACAACATGAAGGACTGGATGGACAACATGACGGATTGGACTGGATGGACAACATGAAGGATTGGACTGGAGGGACAACATGAAGGACTGGACTGGAGGGACAACATGAAGGACTGGATGGACAACATGAAGGACTGGACTGAAGGGACAGCATGAAGGACTGGACTGGTTACAACGCCTCTGCCCTGTTGCTCATAACTGAGGCCAGGTCCCTGACTGTCCAAGTGTTGGTCACGTCACACCTCGAGTCTACTGTCACGGTACAACGAATGATACAACACACACACACACACACACACACACACACACACACACACACACACACACACCGTCTTCAGTTGACTCATGTCCAGTGGATGTCTTCCTTTTGGAGCATGGGAAGGAGTAATAAGGATACATCTCTCAGCCCATCCCCACGTCCCACCCCCACGTAGGTATATACATAGATAACACGATAGGAGTAAAAAGAAGAATGAGAAATTACCTATGTCTGTATCTTAGAGAGAGAGAGAGAGAGAGAGAGAGAGAGAGAGAGAGAGAGGGGGGGGGGATTTTTCACTCTGTTGTTTTCAACCAATTCCTGTCCACCAATGTGACGATCTACTGTCGGTCAAACCAGCACAGTCTTGTTGACCTCTGGACATCGCCATCTTGGTGTGTGACTACAACGGAAACTGGTCGTTCGTCTTCATTGTGTTCAGTCTCCGTTCATCAGTGTGGATTCCGGGGAAAACGCTTCGCCATTTGAACAGAGGTTGAGTTCAGCTGATGACGTAATATTTGTTAATTGCGTAATTACGTCATTTCATCAGACAACAGCTTGTCAAGAGTGAAGACGTCCAACTTGATCAATAATGAAGTTTGTGGGCAATTGTGTGTGTGTGTGTGTGTGTGTGAACAATTGTTTCAGATGTTGGATGTAGATCTCACTTGTGATTATGGGTTTGAGATTTATTCTATTTTTGAAGGGCATGTTGCCTATTTAAGTACAAATCTAATTTCTCTGCAAACTGTACCTTCACTCTATAACATAGCGCAGTTCCTTTTAATAAGGAATCTACCAACAGCGAATTCAGATCTACGACTGACTTTCTTATCAACAAAGTCTATATTGTCTTTTGTTTTCTATTTGTTTAAAATGAACTGACGTGATCGTCGTAGTCTTCATTCCGGATCTTCTTAACCTGAGTACAGATTTTGTATAAATCTGAAGAAAAAAAACCCAACTATTTTTAAACATGTAAAATTCTTTATCAATATTGTAGATCCTAAATGTATCACATTTTGTTTTCTACTTCAAAATTTCTGTTTATCCAAGATACATTCTGGTACCATCAGTGTTTACAACATCCTATACCAGCATGTCTTGGAGCATAAAACAAGTATGACGTCATGCTGTCAAACGTTTTGGTAACAAACGTTGTCCAAAATGGCAGCATGTGAACCCTAATTACACTGAAATTAAGCTGATTTTTTAATCTTAACCATTCCAGTTTTTCTCACTCTGTTCTTTTCAATTATTTCTTCAATGCTAATGGAGGAAATTTACTGTAGATTTAACTACTAAAGTTTCACTGTCGCCATCTTTGTTGTTTGTAACAGCAACTGGTCGTTCGCCTTCATCGTTTGCTGTTAGCGTTCTTCAACAACAGTTGCTGGAAAACGTTTTGGTATTGGAAGAGACCCTGTGGCCCAGCAGACGACTGTGTCAATGAAAGTGACAATGACGTCACGTGAATTGACGTCACGTGGCAAAGTGCAGCCAGTGCAGAGAGAAGTGAACCAGGTTGGGTTGTTCTCCACGGATCTTCATCAGATCTACGTCAGTGACGGGACCAGTCTGTAACGTCTGTCTACTGCAGGATTGGATAGGGGAGTGGATGAACAGATAACCAGACTGATGGATACACAGACAGATGGATAAACTGACAGACAACAGACAGACACACAGGGATATGTACAGAGACAGATAAATAGAGAAGAAACAGACAAACAGACATGTAAACAGATGAATAAAAAGGACGAAGACAGACAGACAGATGAATGGACAGACAGACAGACACACACACACACACCAAGTGAGGTCAGGTCAGAAGTTTACACTAAGTCATAGACACCAACAACACTGTCACTACCATAACTCCCCCATGTCACCACCAGACGTCCAGTCCTGGTCAGACACAGCCCCCAAGACATGAAATACCCCGGGTCACTGAGGTCAGAGGTCAGCAGTAGTCTCCACTGACCCCCCCTGTTCCTCACCAACACACAACCATCCCCACTCGCTACGTACATGACACCTGCCCTGTCTACACACACCTGTCTAGGATACATGAGGTCAGTGTGGTCATAGGTGTGGATGACGTGGCCAGAACTGACCTCCACCCTGTGCACCAGGTCTGTCCCGCAGTCAGTCACCAGGACGTGGTTGTTCCCGTCATTACAGATGTACCATGGACCCTTCAGTCCTGTCAGCCTGGTGCTGTCAGTTACTGACCTCACCACGTCACCCTGTCTGGTCAGCACGTGCACAGCAGCAGGACCAGCGCCATCTTCCTCACAACTGACCAACAAACGTCCGTCACTGTGTCCTGCTACACCTACATACTCCCTAACCGTTTTTATCCGTGACGTCACTGTCAGTGAGTCTGTCACTTTGATCAGATAGATCAGGGGGAAACCTGTTGTCACGGCAACCAGGCCGTCAGACAACAGAACCAGGCAGTATGGTTTTTCACTAACGGTCAGAGAGGCAGACACTGTGTGAGGGGGAGCCAGGCCCATCATCTTCACCTTGTCGTTGTTGTAGTCCGCCATGACTAGGGTGTCGTTGGGCAGACACACAATGGCAGTGATCCAGGGTTTCTCCCTGTCGTCTGCTGTTGTTGGCGACGTCGTGAACAGACACTGGGGAGTCGCCGTCATGACGTCAACGGTGGGGGTGAAGGTGTGGGTGGTAGTGGGGGTGGCCAGGGGCAGTTGAGCTGAAGTGGGGGTGTAGGTGGAGGAGGTGGGTGATCCAACGGGTGTAGTGGAGGTTAGATCTGAACTGTCTTGATCTGCGGACAATCGTCATCATCATCATCAATATCATCATTATCATTATCGTCATCATCATCATTATCATAGTCATTATCATCATCATCCAGGTTAGATCTGGACTGTCTTCATCTGTGGACAATCATCATCATCATTCTCAATATCATCATCATCATTATCATCATCAACATCATCATTATCATCATCACTGTGCATCATCATCATTATCATCATCATCAACATCATCATCATCATTGTTGTCGTCGTCATTATTATCATCATTATCACTGTGGATCATTATCATTATTATCTTCATCATATCATCATCATCATGCTCACCATTATCTTTATCATTAGCAGCATCACTGATCATCGTCATCCAGGTTAGATCTACACTGTCTTGATCTGAGGACAATCATCATCATCGTTATCAATATGAGCATCATCATCATGATCATCATCTTCGTCATCATCATTATTATCGTCACTGAGCATCACTATTACAACAGCAGCAGCATCAACATCATCATTATCACCATCAGTGATCATCATCATCCAGGTTAGATCTCAACTCCCTTGATCTGTGGACAATCATCATCATCATCATCATCATCATCATCATCATCATTACTACCATCATTATTACCAACGTGTTACCTCTGTGCTGTATGTCAGGATTGTTGTCTGTAAATTTAGACACCTGGACATTTTATTACTATTGAATATGTTATCGCTGAATATTTTGTCACCTTTGGATATTTTGTCACCTCTGGACATTTTGTTACCTCTGGATATTTTGTTACAATTGAAAATTTTGTTACTGCTGGACATTTTGTAACCGATGGATATTTTGTCACCATCCCCCCTCCCCCCCCCTCTTTTTTTTTTTTTTTTTTTCTAAGTTGGCAGTAGAAGGGTATCTGGGAGTCAGGACCTGGATACAGTCTAGACCCCTTAGAGAGTAAGGAGTTCAGGGCCACAACACTGGATACAGTCTGGACCCCTTAGGGAGTAAGGAGTTCAGGGCCACAACACTGGATACAGTCTGGACCCTTAGAGAGAAAGGAGTTCAGGGCCAAAACACTGGATACAGTCTGGACCCCTTAGAGAGAAAGGAGTTCAGGGCCAAAACACTGGATACAGTCTGGACCCCTTAGAGAGAAAGGAGTTCAGGGCCAAAACACTGGACACAGTCTGGACCAAGTAGAGAGTAAAGAGTTCAGGTCCCAAACACTTGTCTCATGGGGAGTTTCTACACCCCTGGACATTTTCTTAACCCTGGATAATTTGTCACCCCTGGACATTTTGTTACAGCTGGTTATTGTGTCTATCATGGTCATTTTCCGACCACTGAGTACTTTGTTACTGCTGGATATTTTGTCTTCTCTGGCAATTTTGTGACCGCTTAGTATTTTGTGAGACTTGGACATTTTGCTACCCCTGGTTATTTTTATTACCTTTTGGGTGCGTATTTTGTCACCCCTGGACATTGTTATCAAAAGTGATTTTGTAAACCTTTTGACATTGTGTTACCCTGGACAGTTTTTCATCCTTGGATGTTTTGTCGTCACCAGACATTTTGATGCCCCTGGACATTTTTTTTTTCTGACAAGACATTTTGTAACCACTAGACATTTTGTTCCCCAGGACATTTTGTAACAAATCCATATGTTCTAACCTTTCGGCATTTTATTACTATCTGAATATTGTCAGTCCTAGAAATTCTGCTATCCCTCCATATTCTGTTGCCTGAGATGGACATTTTGTTGCTCATGGACACTTTGTGACTAAAAGTCATCTTGTCAACCACTGGACATGTTGAAATCCCTGGAAATTTCGTCACCACTGGCATTTTGTTGCTCCTGGACATTGTCACCCATGGACATCTTTTGTTTTCATTGAAGGACATTTGGTAATCCCCCGGAAATCATGCATCCTCTTGTTTCCATGTCAACCCTGCACATTTTCCTTCCCCTGGATATTTTGTTACCCCTGGGCGTTTGATTTTCAAGAGACATATTATCAGCTTAAGAACTTTTCATCTCTGAACATTTTATTATCCCTGGAGTTTTTTTTAATATCAATGGGCATGTTGTCTTTCCTGGACATTTTATTGTGAATGGTTCACCTTTGGGTATTTTGCCAAGGCATTTTTTCACCTGTGAACATTTTTTTGTTATCAATTGACACTTTTTTATTATGGGAATTTTGTTGCCCTTAACATTATGTGGCCTTGCCATTTTTTTGAGGGGGAGGGAGGGGGTCATTTATCTATATTTTCATTCGTTTTTTCCTTAGGCGCCTTGTTACTCTAGACATGTCACACCTTGGCACTGTGTCGGTCGTGGATACCTGACCACCTGAGCATTTTATTTAAAATAAAAACAAATAAAAAAAAAAACAAAGAAAAGAAGAAAGAAAAAAAAATAAGAAAAAGCAAAGAAAAGGCATTTTGTCAGACCAGACTTTTCATCATCCCTGGGGATTAGGTCAAATGGCACATTTTGTAATCCCTCGCCATTTAACAATTTCGCATCTTTGAATGTTTTTTTTTTTCATTTCTGCATATTTTGTCAATGTTAGACATGTTGTCAAATTCAGACATTTTGTTAGGCGTCACCATTTTGTAGCCCTAAACATTTTGTCATCTGTTGATGTTTTGACAGCCCTACACATTGTGACACCTCTAGTCATGCTTTGGTGCTGGGCATTTGTCATCCTGGGACATTTTGTCTTCTGGGGACATTTTGTCACTTCTTGATCCCCCCCCCCCCCCCCTTTTTTTTTTTGACGCTGTCAAAAATGATAACTTGTTTTTGCACCTGAACATTTCATCACCATACACATTGTATCCCCTATAGAATTATTGACCATATACAACCTATCACTCTACACAATAGATTGCCTATACAGTTACTGTCCACACAGAACCTATCACCCTACACAATAGATCAATACAGTTATTGATCACATACAACCTATCACCCTACATCATTTATCACCCAGCACAGACCATCATTTACAGTGTATAAACTTACACTGCTGATCACTCACATCATGTGAAACCTTACACAGTCGATCATTTTTACAGTTTATTAACCTCAACCATGAGCACTTACACACTTTACCCTCCTCCCCTCCTCCCACCCCACCCCCAAAGAAAGTCGAGAGCTGACACTGGTTATCGCCCTGAACGGTTTGAGACCTATACAATCTATGAGCGTATCAATTTGTCACCAGAAACACAATTTAACACTTCTATAGACCTACACCATCTATCAGCCTATTAATTAATCGCAAGAAACACAATGTAACACTTCTATAGACCTATACAATCTACCAGCGTATCAATTTATAGCCAGAAACACAATTCAGCCCTTTTATACACCTATACAATCTATCAACGTATCAACTGATCACCAGAAACACAATTTAACACTGCTATGGTTTATCACCCAGCAGAATTTATTATCCACAATATTTATTATCCTGAACAATGTCAACTACATGGTGTATTATTCTGAACAGCGCCACCGATATGGCTATCATTCTGAACAGTATCTCCAACATAGTGTATCATTCTGAACAATATCACCTGCATAGTGTATCATCCTGAACAGTGTCACCTACACAGTGTATCATCCTGAACAGTGTCACCTACACAGTGTATCATCCTGAACAGCGTCACCTACACAGTGTATCATTCTGAACAGTGTCACCTACACAGTGTATCATTCTGAACAGTGTCACCTACACAGTGTATCATTCTGAACAGTGTCACCTACACAGTGTATTGTTCTGTACAATGTCACCAACACAGTGTATCATTCTGAACAGTGTCACCTACACAGTGTATTATTCTGAACAGTGTCACCTACACAGTGTATCATCCTGAACAGTGTCACCCACATATTGTACCATTCTGATCAATGTCACCTATTCAGTGTATAATTCTGAACAGTGTCACCCACACAGTGTATCAGTCTGAACAATGTCACCTACACAGTGTATCATCTGAACAGTGTCACCTAGAGAGTGTATCATTCTGAACAGTGTCACCTACAGAGTGTATCATTCTGAACAGTGTCACCCACACAGTGTATCATCCTGAACAGTGTCACCTACAGAGTGTATCATTCTGAACAGTGTCACCTACACAGTGTATCATCCTGAACAGTGTCACCTACACAGTGCATTATTCTGAACAGTGCCACCTACACAGTGTATCATTCTGAACAGTGTCACCTACACAGTGTATTATTCTGAACAGTGTCACCTACACAGTGTATCATTCTGAACAGTGTCACCTACACAGTGAATTATTCCGAACAGTGCCACCTACACAGTGTATCATTCTGAACAGTGTCACCTACACAGTGTATCATCCTGAACAGTGTCACCTACACAGTGTATCATTCTGAACAGTGTCACCTACACAGTGCATCATCCTGAACAGTGTCACCTACACAGTGTATCATTCTGAACAGTGTCACCTACACAGTGTATTATTCTGAACAGTGTCACCTACACAGTGTATCATTCTGAACAGTGTTACCCACACAGTGTATCATCCTGAACAGTGTCACCTACACAGGATATCAGTCTGAACAATGTCACCTACACAAGGTATCATCCTGAACAGTGTTACCTACACAGTGTATCATTCTGAACAATGTCACCTACATAGTGTATCATCCTGAACAGTGTCACCTACACAGTGTATCATTCTGAACAGTGTCACCCACACAGTGTATCATTCTGAACAGTGTCACCTACACAGGTTATCATCCTGAACAGTGTCACCTACACAGTGTATTATTCTGAACAGTGTCACCTACACAGTGTATTATTCTGAACAGTGTCACCTACACAGTGTTTCATTCTGTACAGTGTCACCTACACAGTGTATTATTCTGAACAGTGTCACCTACACAGTGTATTATTCTGAGCAGTGTCACCTACACAGTGTATCATCCTGAACAGTGTCACCTACACAGGTTATCATCCTGAACAATGTCACCTACACAGGTTATCATTCTGAACAGTGTCACTTACATCGCTTATCACCCTGAACAATGTCCATCGTCCTCGTCTTTTCTGTCATCATTATCATCGTCATCATTCTCCTCTTTTCATCTTCCTCCTAATCTCTCTCTTGTTTTCTTTCATTTTCTTATTTCTCAGACTTCTTTCATTGTAAAATGTCATGAACATTTACAATAACCACCCAATGAGCATATGAGGGTAAGGGAAAGACAGACAAATCTTATACATATATTTTTATTAATTCAGAGAGACAGACACACACTCTCTCTCCCTACCCCCCCCCCCCCTCTCTCTCTCTCTCTCTATTCACCCATTCCTTCTCAGTCCCATTCAACACTAACCGGCAAGGTGTAACAGCTGATCCAGTTGGGTCCTGATCGTCTCCATTACGTCCGGGTCGGGGCAGTGACGACCTTGCCTGACGCCACACAGGCGCCTCTCCAAGGCCTCTGTCTTCACTTCTGTGCTGACATCGGAACCTGTTTCTTGGATGACGTAAATACCGGTGTCTGTGCGTTGGATGACGTTAAAGCGAGGCAAGAAGTGCTGGTAGGCGTCGAGGATCTGTTCATCTGCCAGGACGCCATTCAGCAATTCTTGTCCTGAAGACAGGATGTCCTGCAGGATGGTTTTCACCTTCAGCTTTTCTCTGGAAGCTTCCTGCAACAAACCCATCTGCTTCCTCACCCACTCATTCCACTCATCCACACCCCTGGACTTAACACCTGACTGTGGGTCAGGGAGGTTGCGAACACTGTCCAGGGATGATGTGGACATGGCGGAAGAGGATCCAGGGCTGGATGTGGGTGTGGCAGGTGCAGCAGCAGCAGAATTCTGCAGAGCCTGGGACAGCTGGTGAAGAACATGGTCACTTGTGAATCCACTCCTGCAATGATTGGCTGAGCAGGCGTCACAGTAATATTCCTGACATTCCAGACAAACATTGACAGCCTGTTTGTTGGGGCAGTGCAGACATCGGACATCTGTGGCTTTATTCAACTCTTGAAAGACCAACCTTTCCAGGACAGGGTCTGTCCCCATCTGCTGGACAAGGTTGGTGACAGTCACTTTCCGGTCCCTTGGCAGGTCCAGTTGTTGACCACACTGCTGACAAGCAAGTTGCAGGCCCCGCTCTTGTAGCATGCTGTGAAGACATCTCCGGCAGATGACGTCTCTACACGGCAGAATGACGGGGCCCAGACAAAGGGACCCACACAAAGGACAGTCGGTGCGTGATGTCACAGGGTGTCCAGGTTGAGGAGAAGGTGGCCCTCCTGTTGCCATGGTGACGTTTGGGAGTCTGAGCGAAAGAAAAAAGGAACAGTTTCGTCAAAGACCCCCATCATGCTCACTCATGAACCGAACTGGAGAGAGAGAGAGAGAGAGAGAGAGAGAGAGAGAGAGAGAGAGAGAGGAGAGAGAGAGAATCTTGATATAAGAGGGTAGTGGATTAAGCATAAATACTTTTTGTACTTCCAGACCTCTGGGCACGAACAAAAATATGTATGTAGTGAGAAACAAAAGCAAACAATATCTATGAAAGAAACGCAACAAGCAATGCATGAATACATTTGGAAACAAAAAATATCTAATCAACAAAAAAGAATTAAGAGGGGTTGGGGGGGGGAGGGGGGGAGAGAACAATGAGAGAGAGAGACAGACAGATTGAGAGAGAGAAAGAAAGAGAGAGAGAGAGAGAGAGAGAGACAGACAGACGAACAGACAGACAGACAGACGAACAGACAGACAGACAGACGAACAGACAGACAGACAGACAAGCGTATGAACGGAGAGGCAGACTTACAGACAGAAGGAGAAACAGCGACACGTGCAGCTAGGTAGTTTCCAGCAACTCCTTCCCCCAGCCCCCCCCCCCCCCCCCCCCCCCCTTCCTCTTCCGAGTTGTTTCAGAAAGGACGGCACGATGAGAGGCTCCAAGGTCTACGTAGCTTGAAGCTATATCACTCCTGACAATCCTGGAGTTAAGGACATTTGACATTAGGCTTCAAAGTTTACATTGCTTTAAGCTATATCACCATTGACAATCCTGGAGTTAAGGACATTTGACATTAGGCTTCAAGGTCTACACAGCTTTAAGCTATATCACTGCTGACAATCCTGGAGTTAAGGACATTTGACATTAGGCTTCAAGGTCTACACAGCTTTAAGCTATATCACTGCTGACAATCCTGGAGTTAAGGACATTTGACATTAGGCTTCAAGGTCTACATAGCTTTAAGCTATATCACTACTGACAATCCTGGAGTTAAGGACATTTGACATTAGGCTTCAAGGTCTACATAGCTTTAAGCTATATCACTACTGACAATCCTGGAGTTAAGGACATTTGACATTAGGCTTCAAGGTCTACATAGCTTTAAGCTATATCACTACTGACAATCCTGGAGTTAAGGACATTTGACATTAGGCTTCAAGGTCTACATAGCTTTAAGGTATATCACTACTGACAGTCCTGGAGTTAAGGACATTTGACATTAGGCTTCAAGGTCTACATAGCTTTAAGGTATATCACCATTGACAATCCTGGAGTTAAGGACATTTGACATTAGGCTTCAAGGTCTACATAGCTTTAAGCTATATCACCATTGACAATCCTGGAGTTAAGGACATTTGACATTAGGCTTCAAGGTCTACATAGCTTTAAGGTATATCACTACTGACAGTCCTGGAGTTGAGACATTTGACATTAGGCTTCAAGGTTTACATAGCTTTAAGCTATATCACTACTGACAATCCTGGAGTTAAGGACATTTGACATTAGGCTCCAAGGTTTACATAGCTTTAAGCTATATCACCATTGACAATCCTGGAGTTAAGGACATTTGACATTAGGCTCCAAGGTCTACATAGATTTAAGCTATATCACCATTGACAATCCTGGAGTTAAGGACATTTGACATTAGGCTCCAAGGTCTACATAGCTTTAAGCTACATCACTACTGACAGTCCTGGAGTTAAGGACATTTGACATTAGGCTCCAAGGTCTACATAGCTTTAAGCTGTATCACTACTGACAGTCCTGGAGTTAAGGACATTTGACATTAGGCTTCAAGGTCTACATAGCCCAAAGCCATATTGCCACTGACAGTCCTGGAGTTAAGGACATTTGACATTAGGCTTCAAGGTCTACATAGCCCAAAGCCATATTGCCACTGACAGTCCTGGAGTTAAGGACATTTGACATTAGGCTTCAAGGTCTACATAGCCCAAAGCCATATTGCCACTGGCAATCCTTGAGTGAAGGACATTTGACATTTACTCAAAACCCCACTTTATAATGTTCCCTTGTAAGACAGCTTCTTTCCGTTTAAGAAGATAAATAGATAGAAATTAGAGCCCAGTTTGTTCAAATAAGCCACCTTATATGTTTTTACTGGCCTTTGCAGTACATACAGGCTGTTTTATAATTCAAGCTACTATGCCTGAACAACATGATGTGGAGTAAGCATGAATAAAAGCAACTGAGTATTTAAGATCGTGGTTTCACCCCTATAGCCACACGTTGTATTTGGCAAAAGATCAAGAGTTATGTTTAGTTCATTTTTCGAATAATGTTCAGTGGTTAATGTATTAACAAAGCTGCACATTCTACATTGGCATGATGGTGGAACAATTCTTCAGTTTCTACACCACTGAGAAATGAGCTAAAACCAGTAAAATGAATTACTCCTATTACCCTCCACCCACTACCCGCCCTCCTCCCATACACACCCTTTCAGCCTCCCCCACCTCCCTCCCAGTTCAACTCTACCCCCTGTATGCAACACCACCACACAGGTTGAGTCATCTTTAGTCTGCCAGCTGGCCAGGCACAGAGCTCAACTGACACATGCCTGAATCATCACATTCATGTTTCATGCTCTTTGATATGGTCTGCACCTTCCAACATAATCCTGGGGACTGTCTGATTACCAGATACTAGCAGTGCCTAAACTTCAGGTTGGCCAGAAATTGGCCATAGTGGCCTGTAGCCTACGTTGTGCGCCCCAGGTTTATCACTGCTTCTGTTGGAGCACCGATCAAATCAGAAGAGACATGATGAAGACATAAGTCTCAAAAACTGGCCCTGCACATCACAGTAAGATCTTTTTCAGCACGGCCAGGTGTCCTGCACTGGTATGGATGAATCGGTCGTCTGTTGCAAAGCCGAAAAAGCGCGCCAAACTAGAAAATGACGTCATTCAAAGGTGACGTTTTCTTCCGCATAATAACTTCACTGAAGATGTGTACGGAACTGTGTAAAATTGTGGAGGTTTTGCCAGATAATAAAGACAGTAATTATAATGACAATAGCAAAGAAAGAGAATAATGATTATAGTGATGATGATGGCTGATATCATTATCAGTGTTGTTGTTGTTGTTATCATCATTATCATTTTTATCATTATTGTTAATATCATTATGGTTATTCTTGTTGTTTTTTGTTGTTGCTGCTGTTGTTGTTGCTATCGTCATCATTGTTATCATTAACAAAAACATCAAGAACAAGAACAACAAGAGGTAAGGTAATATTGCTTATAGCCCAGCCGACCGCAAAGGGCCATCTCAGGGCTGTCCCACGATTAAGTCAACTCACAGGTCATTATGAAAAAGAAAAAGACCACCACCGCCAGCATCACCACACCACCGCCACCACAAACAATAATAATAATAATAATAATAACAACAATAATGATGATAATAGTAAATAATGCAATCATATTTTCATTAATATTCTTGTTAATATTAATATCATCATCATCATTATTATTATCATTATGATGATGATGATGATGATGATAATGATGATGATTATTATTATTATTACAAGAGGAAGAATAATAAGAAGAATAGGGGCAAAATGAAGAACAAGAAGAAGAAAACATGAAGTGATGATGATAATGACAACGACGACAACGACAATGATGGCGACGATGATGATGAGTATGATGATGACGACGACGACGACGACAACGAAGACGACGACGACCCTGCCACTGATGTTGTCCGGCCCACTCACACTGCGAGGGTTGACCTTCTTGAAGCATGATTCCACCTCACGCTCATCAAGTTCAATAGGTGTATCAGGCATCTGCTTTACTGCTTCCAGCATGTCTTGCTGCTCCACATGTGTATCAGGCATCTGCTTTACTGCTTCCAGCATGTCTTGCTGCTCCACATGGAAGTCGTGCTGGTCAAAGCGGGTGTAGAAGGTGTTCAGGTCCTCAGCTAGCTGCTGCGGATCATCACAGCTGATTTTCTTCTTCACCGGCCTATATCCTGTCATGGCGTTGACACTCTGCCACAGTTGTCTTGAGTTGCTGGAGCTGAGAGAGGCCTCAACCTTCTCACGGTACTGCTGCCAGCCTCTGGTCACCTCCCTGCTGACTGCCTTCTGCAGGTCCTGGACAGCCTGTGTGTCTCCTTCTCTCAGCTTGGCTCGGCGCTCTTTCAGAAGTGTGCCTGTGTACCCAGTGATCCAGGGCTTCCTGTTGGGGTAGATGGTGACTTCTTTCTCTGGATCCAGCATGTCCGTCCAGGGAGGAGCTGGCCTCAAAGAACACGTTCCAGTTGGTACAGTGAAAGCAGGAGTTCAGCAGCTGATAAGTGTCTGCAGTCCACTTCTTGATCCGCTTCCTCTGTGGCTTGCTGGTCTTGAGGCGTTGCCTGTACCGGGGCACCAGCTGCACCATGTTGTGAATGGATCTGCCCAGGGGCGGCAGAGTCCTGCTCATGTAGGCCTGTGGGATGTTCCCATAGCACTGGTCCAGGGTGCTGTCTCCGCACGTCTTGCACGTCACATGCTGTTTGTAGTTTGGCAGCACTATCTTCAGCTGACACTGGTTGAAGTCACCCAGAATCAGGCGCACAGAGTCAGGACAACTCGTTTCTTGTGACTGGACAACCTCCCTGATTTTGTACATGGCATTTTTTGTGTTAGCTCGGGGGTGAACCTAAAGAACTGTTACGAATACCCGTTGGGACTCCCTTGGCAAGTAGAAGGGGTGCAGTGCAATAGACAACAGTTCCATGTCCTGACAGCAGTGTTCTCCCCTGACTGTAATACTGGAGCACCATCGTTCATT
>CM065745.1:3577998-3600498 GCA_033310375.1 Conus canariensis
TACCTCACTAGACTGACAGATCTCATCCATCGATCTGCAGTGTGTTGTATGAACAGAGGTAAGGACACCAGGCTGACAGATCTCATCCATCGATCTGCAGTGTGTTGTATGAACAGAGGTAAGGCAAACTTCGCCCTGTCTGCTGCATTGCTGAATCTGTGACTTTCCAAGTCATGACAGATCAAAAGCTTCCATCAGTCTATGACAGATCAAAAGCTTCCATCAGTCTATGACAGATCAAAAGCTTCCATCAGTCTATGACAGATCAAAAACTACCATCAGTCTATGACAGATCAAAAGCTTCCATCAGTCTGTGACAGATCAAAAGCTACCAGTCTCAGTCTGTCTCACAATGAATGAAGGCATAGTTGGATAAACAGACATTTTGGTGAATCGGCATATCCAATGACATTGAAAGAAACCGCACTCATTCCTAAATTGAACAGTGAAAGCTCTACTCAAACGGTATTGATAGAGACATTAATTGTGAATAAAATAATTTTGAATGAAATGGTGAAACATTAACAAAAGCCCAAATTTAGCTATGTGGATTCATATAGTTGGAAATATAGTTTCACGTTTAAGGCTGTCATAGAAGTAAAATATCAAATTTTGAATAGTTTTAGCTCTTCAGAATCAGTCATGAAGCTTTCTGTATCCTGAAAACAATATGCATTAAAAGAAAACAACAGCTAAACTTGAGTCCAAAACCACCTCATAACCACTTCTTCACAAAATTCCCATAAGTCCACAATCACGCCATCCAGTCATGCCATCCAGTCACGCCATCCAGTCACGCCATCCAGTCACGCCATCCAGTCACGCCATCCGGTCACGCCATCCGGTCAGCCATCCGGTCAGCCATCCAGTCACGCCATCCAGTCACGCCATCCAGTCACGCCATCCGGTCAGCCATCCGGTCAGCCATCCAGTCACGCCACGAAAGAAAAACAAAAGGAAAAAGAACAGGGGCGCGAGTGAAGAAAGGGGGTCAAGAAGAACGTCTCCTGGGAATACAAGTCTGGAAGAATTGCCTGGGACAGACATACACACAGAAGGTTCATTTAGAAATTAGAAACACACACACACACACACACACACACACACACACACACACACACACACCCCACACACTGACTGACTCACTGACTGAAACCATTTACACACAAACATCTGTATGCTCTCTCTCTCTCTCTCTCTCTCTCTCTCTCTCTCTCTCTCTCTCTCTCTCTCTCTCTCTCTCTGCGCGGTAGAGGTGTGACGTGTTTGCACTGTCAGTGCAGGAAGGAAACACACACACACACACACACAACACGCGCGCGCGCGCGCGCGCACACACACACACACACACGCGCGCGCGCGCGCGCGCATACACACACACACACTTCACACACACACACACACACATTTCACACACACACACACACACACACACACACACACACACACACACACACACACACAACACAACACAAAAACGACAACAACAACAACCAACCGTGTGTTTCTTGCTGAAGTAAATGGTTGCAGTCGGCTATGAGATGTCCGACAGTTGTACGCTGGCAGCTTCGGGCCGCTGATGTGTTGTTGAGTGACTGAATCACAACACACAGTGTGTGACCTACTTAGTCCAATGGCTGTAGACCCTGAGTCACTACACACAGTGTGTGACCTACTCAGTCCCATGGCTGTAGACCCTGAGTCACAACACAGTGTGTGACCTACTCTCCCCATGGCTGTAGACCCTGAGTCACAACACACAGTGTGTGACCTACTCAGTCCCATGGCTGTAGACCCTCAGTCACAACACAGTATGTGACCTACTCAGTCCAATGGCTGTAGACCCTCAGTCACAACACACAGTATGTGACCTACTCAGTCCATGGCTGTAGACCCTCAGTCACAACACACAGTGTGTGACCTACTCAGTCCAATGGCTGTAGACCCTCAGTCACAACACAGTGTGTGACCTACTCTCCCCCATGGCTGTAGACCCTGAGTCACAACACACAGTGTGTGACCTACTCAGTCCCATGGCTGTAGACCCTCAGTCACAACACAGTGTGTGAACTGCTCAGTCCAATGGCTGTAGACCCTGAGTCACAACACATAGTGTGTGACCTACTCAGTCCAATGGCTGTAGACCCTCAGTCACAACACACAGTGTGTGACCTACTCAGTCCCATGGCTGTAGACCCTCAGTCACAACACACAGTATGTGACCTACTCAGTGCAATGGCTGTAGACCCTCAGTCACAACACACAGTGTGTGACCTACTCAGTCCAATGGCTGTAGACCCTGAGTCACAACACACAGTATGTGACCTACTCAGTCCAATGGCTGTAGACCCTGAGTCACAACACAGTATGTGACCTACTCTCCCCCATGGCTGTAGACCCTGAGTCACAACACACAGTATGTGACCTACTCAGTCCCATGGCTGTAGACCCTGAGTCACAACACACAGTGTGTGACCTACTCAGTCCAATGGCTGCAGAGAACTAGTAAACAGGCATTCTGGCTCACCCACCTCCGCCAGCTCCAACCGGCTGAAGCCGGTTTCGCTGTTGCTCCGCCGGCTTACCCAGAATGCCTGTTTACTAGTTCTCTAATAGTAAACACTTTACAAACATACATAATGTGTAGGATTATCTGTTTTTAACACTAATTTAGAAAACTTTTGAGACTTAAGTTTTTGCTTAATCCTTTGTTTTTCTTGATCGTTTTCAATAACATCATTTTCACGCATACATTCATCAAATGCGTCTCTGTCTTTCATGTGGAATAAAACTACAGTCTTTAATTGTTCTCTAAAGTCTTTTAAAACTGAGTTATATTTCTGGCATAAAATCCACACACTTATCCCAGCATGTCTTCCACTGAAAGCCAGTTTTGATAAAGTATTTCTTTTTCTAACTATGTCTCTCTCTGCCGAACAGTCATCTATAATAAATAGTGTCTGCGTTCCCTCAAACTGTTTATAAAAGTGTTCTAAACACTCACTCAGTTTATTGCTAGGATCAACTAAATAGATTTCATCATCTGCCCATATAAACCTTCTGTCGTGATATGCTTTGTTCCATTTGAGTGTTGGACAGAAAATTACTATATGATCAAAATTATAACGATAAACTGTTTGTAATAGGTCGAGGACAAATATTGTTTTTCCACAACCAGTCTGTCCACAAATCAATGAACAATGAGGGGTTTTTATCATAAAGTTTAACATCGGCATTGACACCAAAGTCGTCTGCTCCATAGTTTTTAAAACATAATTTAATCTAATCCAGTTAGTGTTTTTATCATACTCTCTGTCAAAACTTGTTCAGTATAATAAAACCCTATAAGGCCCAAATGTGTAAGATTAATCCAGTTTAGTTCTGTAAGATCGTTTCTATTTAGACTAATATCAATTTTGTTGCTTGTTGTTATAACCTTAATATCCTCGCCATTGTAAAGAACGACGACAGTAACTTTAAGTTTGTCAACGTCTAAGTTTTGCCAGCTAATAAGAATTCCTTTCATAAGATTGTCACTGACGCCCAGAGCTCCATTTCTTGCCTCATCTTTTAAGACAGAAATTTTAAATATCATTGTGAACGTGTCTCCTAATTTTGTGCGTGGAATGAACTGTAATTTTGTAGAAGCTTTCTTTAAAACCGATTCTCTTCTGTGGAGGATGTACTGTTTGTCCCCAAACTTCTTTATTTCGATCTCTTTCCGACTGTTGTCCTCTGGCATAAGACTTACATGTAAAGGGCCAGAGTTCAATGCTTTTCTGAAACTTTTTTGACGGTCAAAAAATGTAAATGGACTTAAGAATTCAAATTTTATGTCCCATTCTAAATATGGTTCTAAGTGCCATTTGCTGTCAGTTTTTCGAACTATTTTATATTCATACTGACCTGTATTATTTGCTTCTAGATTGCGTAGTTGTTCTAGTTTAGGAAACTTTTTGTTGTCGCCAACCTCTTTGCGCTTATAATAACCATCTTTAGTGTACTCAAAACCATACAAAGTGCCTATCTCACCGTTTTGTTCAAAGTCCTCAACGTCTGCAAGGTCTTTTAATTCTAAAGTTACACACCTCTCAGGCGCTAATGTAACTCCTGATTCTTCTGGCCCACGTGACATTTTTTAGTACAACGTATTATTTTATTTCCAAAACAATGTGCAGGTTATCACATTTCACGACTTTCCCTGTTTTATCTGTGATCTTTATATTAAATGATCTGACCCTCCCACAAGCTAATCTTTTAAACTGTAAATTAGGGAATTGTATAATTTCATAATCGCAATATGCAGCTTTCCCTGATGGAAGAGCTCTTAAAACAGTTGAGGGCCTTCCATCATATAAGTTTTCATCAGTGCTCAGCTCGTCCAAATGAACATAGAGTAATGAATGTAATGCAAGATCGAGCGGATATTCTCCCTCATAAGTAGTTTTGTCTGATGTAACTCTAAAACTATGAATGCCTCGATTGTCAGTTGCAAAGCCTAACATTTTAGCTAGCTCTCCATCAAAATAGTAACCTACTTCTTCTTCAGGTTTGAATGCTAACATTATTTTCAAATTTGCATTGTTAAGTTTGAGAGTAATGTCGAAGTTACTCATTGCTTCTTTTAGCGAGCAAAACCCGTAATAACCATCAGGTATGGTTAACTGGCTAACTAAGTTTCCTCTATTATCATATTTTTTAATCTTATTATTTTCCTTGGATTCAGTTATATTAAACCATACGACTTTGTAGAATATTTCATGGAGTGCAACCCTTTGGGTTCCGCATTCATTATCAATAGCATATTCTAAAAACGAAGGACTGTCTTGAGTTGTTATTGTTACAAACATTTTTAAAACAATTTAAAAATGAGTGCATTCAAATATACTAATGCAAAATATTCTGTTGGGCCGCACTACAATCTTAAAAATATAACAACTGACACCCTTGACATTTCTGTGACTCAGTCTGAAGCCTTTCAAGTAAAGGTTAGTACTCCATTAAACAGATATCTTAACCCCCCTATTAAAAAAGACTACATCCCGAAAGTGTGGTTCAGTCATCCGATGCAGTTTTATCAGAACCAGTTAAGCTTTGCTGTGTTTTGCGCATCAACTGGGTGTGGAGTGTCGTATGCTGATCATTTAAATCATCCTGATCCTTTGGTGAGGTCAGTGTATAGATTTCATTTTTATTACACCTTCAGACGTATTTTATCTGAACTGCAAGCACCATTACCAAATGACAAAACGTTTAATCCATTCAGCAACAGAATAGATTACAAGGCTTTTGAAAGGATCTGTAACGAATTTGATATTGACCCAAAGACAGACTTTAGACAAAAGTTGGATCTTAATCATGGTTTAGGCACTCTTTATTATTGGGGCGTGCATAGAAAGTATAACTATGATTGGAATCCTCCTTACACATCTTTCTCTTCAGGCACAACTGTTCACCTCGGGTCCATAGAGCAAGAGCATAAAACAGCGTGGACAACATTTATTTTAGACACTTCTAAGGGCCTAACTAGAGCGGGAATAGAACGAATAAACGACTCCATTCGTACTTATGTTTGGTGTTTGCTAGGTTCGCAAGCACAGGCAAGATCTAACATAACTGATCCTTCTACTGGCTTTGATGCACAAAAACAGTACTTGGCAAATTTAGAGGACGCCATTAATTCTGCAATTGATTTGCCTTCAAGTATTAAAAGGTACCAAAATGTTTTACAATTTGCAAGATCGAAAGTAGACTTTGCTGTCGGCACTGGTTTATACATGCTACCTTCTGACCTCAGGCTCCAGGTAGGAACAATAATAAACTACAACAATGAAATCCTTGTTGCAGGAAATGAACAGAAGGTTGGACAAAACGACATAAATTCTGAGCCAGTAATATTACAAACAATAAAAAAACACCCCCCAAGATTAAGTCATCCAATCCCCAAGGCCCAAAGCCCAAAGGCCATTGAAGACGCGCGTGATGACCATGAATATGAAAAGACGGCACTTGTTATTGGATTAACTGCCCTAGGATTACTTGGTCTTTATCTTACTAAAGAGTAACCCAACTATTAAGACAACTAATGTCCATAAGTGCTCAGCCATAAAGCCAACTACTTTACTTGCGGCAGACAAAAGCCAGCTAACGATCCCCCCTATTATACCAGGCAAAGAATCTATTGCCTTACTGGCTAATTTTTTTAGTAAGTTTGCAAGGTGATCGAGTTGTTTTTTTACCCATGATTTATCTGATGACGGAGTTGGCGGGCCTGGTGGCACTGCTCCCCCACCACCGCCGCCTGTAATAGCCAACACCAGTGTACTTATTGCAAATCCTAAGGCAGTTATAACACTTGCTAATGTGACACCTTGCTCTCTAAACAGTGTTCTTATTCGTTCTGCTAGCGTCGTGTCTTCATATAAAATTCTTTGGATAGTTTCTCTTATTCTGCTCACTTGAGTTCTTAATTGTTCTCGGTTAGTAGACAGCACTTCTAGTCTTGCTGATCTCTCTTGTTCAAGATCTTTTAGTCTTTGTGTTATTCTTTCTTTAACACCAGGTCCTAAGTTGTGGTCATCAGCCTCAACTAGTTTTTCTTTTTCTTTTTTTATATGCTCATCTAGTTCACCCAGTTTTGCTAAATTGTTTGTTAATTCGCCTCTGATGCTTCTCAAAGCATGATTAAGGGCCGTTATTTCTCTCATAGGTAGCGGCGGATCGTGCATAGTTTTTAATGCTGTTTCTTCTGAAAAACTGGTTTCTGCTTCTATTGCTTGTATTATTTCGTCTGCTGTTTGATTTAAATCTTTAAGTTCTGTGTTTTGCATTTGGTTATCTGTTGGGAGTTCTTGTAGTGTGTTTTGAAGTTTAGCAGCTGCCTCACTGTCTAATCTTCGCGGTTTAGCAATGCCAAGGCGATTTTGATCGCTCACACTGAGCCTTTGTCTAATTGTAGTCTTTGCTAAAAACTTTGATGGGTCTGGTTTAGATGTAAGCTGTACAGGTTGTCCTTGCTCGTTTTTAAAAAACAAATGGTCATCTTTTGTTTCAAAATCATTAGGGTCTATAAATTCGGGAGGTTCTTGGCCTAAACTTTGATAAAATGATTTGACCTTACTTTCTGTTAATTCACGCCGCAATGATTGTAATGGATGTGTCAAAGGAGTCATTTCACTCATGTCGTCTCCAGGATCAGTAACATCATAATCTTCATCTTCAATGCCTGCCATGGTTTTAAATAATTAACTTTTTATTTTGTTTTATAAAAAATGTCACAAGCATATGGCTCAATTCTTGACCCGCATAGAAGACTGAAAGAGCCCTTTGGCGTGAAGGGAAATAAACAGAATATTATAGTTCCAAATAATCCATCTACTATTGATTCAGATCAAATTCTTACTGTTAAATTTCCAGACCTAGGAGCAGATGAAGTGATTGTGCCGGGATCTGCACGGCTTACTTTCAAAATAGAACTCGAATCAGCAACAGACGCAAACAGGACAGTTGTACAGAATTTGGGACGGGCAATCGTTAAGAAAATTTCTATAAAACTTGAGGGGCAAGAAATATTTTCTTTACACAATGCAGACATATTTCTAATCTATTGTGATCTATGGCTAACCGCGAATGAAAGGGCTGACCTCGCGTTTCAAGGAATCGAAAGTGATGAAGCACTAAAACACAGAATAGACGCCGAAGATGCTAAAGACGGTAACAAGCCCGAAGCTGTAAATTTTGCGTATGGAAATCGCTTTTCCATCCCCTTGGATTTTGAGTTATTAAGCGCGCATGCGCCATACTTTCAAGGAGCATTAAAAGGCAGATTGTCATATGAACTAACTTTTAATGAATACAAACGTGTCATTAAATCTACAGACACTGATTCTAAGTACAGCATTTTCGACATCTCGTTAGAGTTTGACATTGTTAGCAACCCTAACTTAGCAAGGCTGATTGAGCAACAATATCAGTCACGATTAGCAATATTTTACGAAAGAGTGATTCATCATACTACATATCCTAAACGCAGGGCAGACACTATATGGAATTTTAGTTTTAGTGCCGCAGCAAGATCCCTTAAAGGTATTTTATTGCTGTGTGAAGATGAAGAACCATACCAAAGACAAAGTGAAAAGTTTATCAATCCTAAAATCACGAAAGTACAATGTTCAATTGAGGGTAGTCCTAACCAAGTCTACGGTAGCGGGCTTAAACCTTATCATCATTTTGATGAAATAAGAAAATATTTTGGAGGCGGGAGGTATAGAAATCCAACAGTAGACCTTGTGTCTAAAGATCTACACCTTCACAATGTTAGACTTGATGATTATTTAACAACGAAATACGGTTTATGGATTGACCTAAGGTCGACAGAGGATAATCAGTTGCATGGGAGTGGGAGAACAGTTAAAGACGTAATAAACATTCAAATTGATAAAGAAAAAGAGAGTGATAAACCACTTAATGTATATTTGTTTTTAATATATGATGCGCAGCTGAATATTCAAGATAACAGATTAAAAGATATCCAATACTAAATTATTTTTATTTTTAAAAAAAGCATGTCTGTTCAGGTTTATCCAAAAGTGCCCAAAGAAGAGAACTCTGTTGCTGTAGACATAAAAACTTTCAGATTAACAAACATAACACAAATGCAAACCCAACTAGAGCAGGACCTTTCAAAATACAGTAAAACCAAACGAAGGTATTCTGCTGTCTTTAATGCTGTTACATATGTTAATACTGGAGCATCGATCACTAGTGCTTTAACAGCAGGAACAAGTGTAGGTCTCTTAGCAACAGGCATAGGCGCACCGGCAGCTTTACCTCTAGGCGGTTTGTCTTTAACTCTTGGCCTGTGTTCATTGGCTGTAAGTGCTGCCAGCAAAAAAATAAAAGCTAAACTCCAAAAGCACACAGCTATAGTTCAACTAATAACAGCTAAACTTAGTTCCCTCAAACTGACAATAAATAAAGCACTTGCCGACTCGAACATCACGGATGAAGAATTTAGTCGCCTACAGGCTGATTTTGAGGACTACAAAAGACAAAAGTTTGATCTTCAAAGAAAGGCAAGGGCAACTTTTTCTCAACAGCCAGACACCGACCAGATAAAAAAGGAATGCTTAAAAAAAGTAAACGAACATTAAACTCTGTTCTAAACAGCTCACATTAACAACTCCAAAGGGCGTTTATACTTTAGTTTACGAGTCCAAGCACAAAAAGACCGTTGATATTGATTCTGATTAAGACGACTTTGGAGTCAATGTATTTTTTTTAATTTAAATAAATATGTTGAGTTAGAAAAGAAACTCAGCATGGATAAGATATATGAAGGTTCAGATGAATTGTTTGAAGCAATGCTCGAGGAAGAGCGTTTGTCAAAAGCTTTAAATGAGGTCGTTTTAGAAGTTATTGATCCAACAAACGTGGAGGCAAGCGTTGTACATGCTATTTCTCAAGTTCCAAGTAAACTAACAATAAACCCTCCAGTTAAAGTAAGGGTAGTTGTTTTAATCGACTATATAACAATAAACGAAGAAAATCTAGAAGTCTGGGTCTCAACTAAACAGCAGACTATTCTTTCTTATAATGACTTAACACCCGGTTGGGCAGATCAACTTCTTACACAGTTTAATGAAGCCTCTGAAGCAGCTAAAATGAGAGGCTCTGGTTGGTCAGAGGGTGAAGTCCTAGACATCAGATTAAGACAGGCTAAGTATGAGCCAATTGTAGGCAAGTCTTACATTCCACTGCCTCCAACATTAGTTGCAAAGAGAGCAGTTCTGAACATAAAAAATTCAGACGACAAATGTTTTATGTGGTGCGTTCTTGCTAGGCTGCATCACGTTGCCAAAAATGCAGAGAGAGTATCTAACTATTTGCAGTGGGCCAAGGATCTTAACTTTAACGGCCTTGAATTTCCTATGGCTGTAGACAAAATTGATCAGTTTGAAGAACAGAATCCCCCAATAACTGTTAATATCTACACATGGGCTGAAGAAACCAACCTTCTGCCCATTAGAGTGTCTAAGAACAGCCCATCAATAGGCGAACCAACCAAACATCATGTAGACTTACTCCTGATGTCCAGCCATTCAGGATTGCATTACACGCTGATACGCACAATGAGTAGATTACTAGTGCATACTACAAAACACCATAGCAAACAAGAATTTTGTAGAAAATGTTTAACAAGAATTCCATCCGTTCAAGCTGCGAGTGAAATGTAAAACATTGTCTTAGTCCAGTTGACTGCAATACAGAACTAATTATGCCAAGAGAAGGCAGTAAGGTTAGTTTTAAGAATTACAAAAAACTCCAGAGGTCGCCATACGTTGTTTACGCAGACTTTGAATCGCTTATTGTTCCTTATGAAGGGCCAACCCGCAGAAACTTCCAAAAACAGTTTTAATGAGTAATCATCAGATTTGTTCGTTTGCTTTTATCATTGTCAGGTCGGATGGCGCCCATTCAGAGCCAGAATTATATAGAGGACCTAATGCGGCTAGTAGATTTTTACATCGCATGCAGCAAGTGCGTAATGCTTGTTCTAATAATCTGAATTTATCTGAAATCATGATGACGCCCGAAGACCAAGAACAGTATGAATCAGCCACTCACTGTTGGATTTGTGGTTTAGAGCTAACACCTAAAAGTTTAAACCCAACAGTAAGAGATCATGATCACATTAGCGGAGAATTTAGAGGAGCAGCGCATAACAATTGCAATCTTCAACTAAAGTTTGATCCTAGGACTTGGAGACTTCCTATATTCTTTCATAACTTGCGAGGTTACGACTCTCATCTTATATTGCAAGCAGTAACTAGCGCCTTTAGGGTGTCATGCATTGCGCAGTCATCAGAAAAGTACATGTGTTTCACTTTAAATAATTTATCTTTTTATGACTCTATGCAACACCTGATGGGTTCATTAGAGTCACTAGCAGGATCCTTAAAGTCCTGCCCAATAACAGAACACTATTTTGACCCAACTCTTGTTAGAAAGGGCGTTTATCCTTATGAGTACATGAACAGCTGGGAAAGGTTTGACGAAGATACACTTCCGCCTAAAGGCGCGTTCTTTTCTAGTCTTAGAGGAAAGGACATCAGTGATTCTGATTACCAGCATGCTCAAGATGCGTGGCAGAAGTTAGAGTGTAAAACGATGGGAGACTATCATGATTCCTATTTAATGGCGGATACCTGTTTGTTGGCGGACGTCTTTGAAAATTACAGAAAGACCTGCATGAAACATTACAGCCTGGATCCTGCACATTATATTTCTGCGCCTGGGATGAGTTGGGACGCTTTCTTAAAATTTACTGGTGTACAGATTGACCTGTTGTCTGACCTGCCAATGCTTCAGATGATTGAAAACGGATTGCGTGGGGGAATCAGTATGGCGTCGCACCATTACTGTAAAGCAAACAACAAATACTTGGACGACTATGATCCAAGTAAAAGATCTAACTATCTTATGTATTTAGATGCAAACAATCTGTATGGATGGGCTATGAGTCAATCACTTCCATTACGTAACTTTAAAATGTACACAGGAGGTGTAAAAGACATTCAAAAGTTTTTAAAATGGCTACCTACTCTAGAAGCTGATCGTAAAAGAGGTCTCATTCTAGAAGTTGATTTAGAATATCCTCATGAACTTCATGATTACCATAATGATTACCCATTAGCAGCAGAAACCCTAAAAGTGTCAATGACAGAACCGCCTAAACTTGTGCCTAATCTTCGTGACAAAAAAAATTATGTCTGTCATTACAGACTTCTTCAATTTTATTTAAGACATGGTTTAAAGTTGACAGCTGTTCATCGTATAATTGCTTTTGATCAAGAACAGTTCATGAAACCATACATCATGAAGAACACTGATCTCAGAACTAAATCCGCAGATGCTTCAGAAAAAGACTTTTTCAAGTTGATGAACAACAGCTGTTTTGGAAAGACTATGGAGAATCCGCACAAGCGTAAAGATGTTAGATTGGTCACCAGAGAAAACATTGCAATTAAGTTGACTTCAAAACCTAATTATCAGGACTTCAGAAGATTTCATGATCAGCTTTTTGGCATAATGATGAAAAAAAAGAAAGTCAAATTGGACAAACCTGTTTTTATTGGGTTTACTGTTTTAGAGCTGTCGAAGCTTTTGATGTTAGAATTTCTTTACGACTACTTTAAACCCTTGTATCCAGAGTCCAGAGTTCTGTACACAGATACAGATTCCTTTGTAATCGACATCCCTACTGAAGATTTTTACAAAGACATGGAATTAGAAGTAGCAAAAGAGCATGCTGGATGGTACGACACATCTGATTACCCTAAAGATTCGCCTTTGCATTCAGTTATTAATAGAAAGGTTTTAGGTAAGATGAAGGATGAATTATCTGGAGAGGTGATCAAGGAGTTTGTTGGTTTGAGGTCGAAAATGTACAGTCTTTCAAGCCAAAAAAAAGTTGTCAAAAAAGCAAAGGGAATATCTCGCAGTGTTGTGCAGTCAAGCATAACCCATGGCAACTACAAAGAAGCATTGTTTGGCAATAAGACTTTTCATCATGACAATTACAAGCTGCGATCTAATCTGCATGAGATTAACACAACAGTTGTAACAAAACGGTCTCTTGACCGCACTAACACAAAAAGAGTATTTGTTAATCCAGAGTTTTCATATGCAATTGGGCACTGGAGAATAGTATAATCATATGTCTTCAGGCTTATATTTTTCAGCAATCGCACGTTCAATTATATCATCATCTAATTTAGCAAAATTAATATTATTTATTAATGCTAGATGTGCTTTAATTTTTTTTGTCATTTCACAATATTCATGTTTCCATACCCATAAATCAAAGCTTTGGGGTTTAAAGCGATTGTCTGGCGATTGTTCTAGCCAGAGATTGTCAATCTTCTCAAATACTTCTTTAATGATATGCTGATACTCAAATAAATCGTGCATTAATTTTAAAGACTTTCCCTTTGCCTTTTCTGCCATTTCCCTTTGAGCTTCCATTTTAAACTCAAATATATTTGCCTAAATTAAAACAGTTCTTTAAGCTCAATCATATCAATATCCAATTCAGACAAAATTTTTCTCATGTTTGCTTGATGTGCACGAATTTTTTTTATTTTTTCAAGATATTCTTTATCCGTTATTCTGATAATCAAAATTTGGGATCGTAGGCGATCAGGATGCGTTGCCGTGTGCCGATGAATCCACTTAATTGTTTCCTTAATAGCTGAACACGTATCATATGATTCTTGTATTAATTCTAAGGTCTCTTTTTTTATCATCATTTTAGTTTGATGTAAGATTTCTTCCTTTTGAGCTTCCATTTTAAACTCAAATATATTTACGTAAATTAATTAAGCGACTGGAACTGTGTCTGGAGGGATTATCTGCAGTTCTTCCTTCACAAAAGATCTTTGAGGGGCCGGCCGTTTTGTTGTGTCAGTTTCTCGTAAATAATACACGGGCGGATTCATTTTCACAATTTTTTTTATCTCATATGGATCAACACTCCAAACTGGATCTGTTGCCCTGATGCGAGTGTCCCCTTCCGCTTCTCCCGGCGAATAAAGGTATCTCACTTTCAAACCAAATGGTAATAGTTTGCTTGATGAAGACTCTCCTTCAACAACATTTATTGTTTGTTTTCTGATTGCTTGTACTGGTTTTAGACCTTTAAATTCTTCATTATTCATTGCACGTAGAACTGAGGGCAGTCTTTTTACCCATTCTGTGTTGCGAGAATTGTCAATCAGCTCTCTGTGATACTGGTAGGAGAAAAGTCTTTCAGATAACTGTTTGTTAAAGTTTTCAACCAACCCCTGTGATCTGTGAACACCCGGAATGCCTCTTTTAATGATAACTCTATGTTTTAACAATAATTGATTCACTTGACCTTTAAATTCTTTTCCATCATCGACTTGAATCATGCGAGGATAAGTTAAGGGTCCTCGTTGATATATCAGTTGTATAGCGACAGCAACAGCAGAAGCACTCTTTTGTGTTAATGGTTCAGCATCTTTGTATCTTGAAGCTATGTCAATGACTGTAAGTGCGTACTTAAATCTTTTTCGTCTAATCGTATCATGGGGTAAATATAGAAGATCCATTTGATGGGTGTCGTTCGGTATTGTGTTGACAAAGTGTGGTCTTTGTATTCGTTTGGGCGCTGGTAGATAAATTTGCCAAATCGCTTGTTTAGATAACCATTCCTTTGCTGTTTGTTCACTGACTCCAGCTGCTTGGCTTAGCTTTTTAATTGCTGTTATTCCCTTCCAGTATCCTTTTGGCGAATAATAGATCTTGTTCATTTTTTATTCAGCCAATATTATGCGCAACAAAATACACAACGGTCATGCCAAAGGCAATAAACAATATTTCTTGCATCTTTTGTTTTTCTGATGGTTGATAAAAATCGCTGAATTTTGGTGGAGGCAATGTCTCGATTGGCTTGCCTGTTACAAGATAATATTCTTTTATTGCTTGATCAACATCTTTAAATGTGTAAGCTGCATGTCCCTGTTTTTTCAGTTCATCATTAATAAAATCTAACTGCTCAATTCTCTGCTTTTCATACGCAGCTTGTGCTGCGGCTAGTTGCTCCATAGCTTTGTTATGTCTTTTTCTCTCGCCGTCATCCCCTAGTTTACTAAATGCGTAATTACTTCCGCTAAAAGCAAGCGCATTAACCACAGCGCCACCAATCATCATTACGAGTGAAGCCATTTTTATAAATGTATTTTTTAAATTTTACATATTAATACTGTCTGGAATTATTCCTTGCTTAACTAGAAAATCTTTCGTAGCAAATGAAGCTGTAATAACAGCAATCAGCTTTGCTGAGTCTTCAAAGTCTAGTTTGCCAAGATCTGCTGGTTTTATTCTTAACAAGCTTTTACCAAGCATCGTGTATCCTACACTTAGGCCTCCAATAACAGCAGAATGGTATACGAGGTTAGTAATAGTTTTTTCGGTGCTCATTTTTAAAAAATAAAATAATATTTATTTATTAATAAAACATGAACTGCGATGATCTACTTCCTGAACTTATGATTACAAATGATCAAGTTGATGACCAAGATATTATGCCTAAAAAGGAAAGGCTGTATTCTTTGGCGGCATGTGGAAAAACAAAACAGTACCTTGGAAATGAATTCAGCATAGAACAGATTCAACAAATGTAGCCACAAGACATTGTAAAGTATCACAACAGGTATGAAGCGCAACTGGGGTCAAGAATGGTCAAAAGTGTCGGGCAAACGGTTCTTAGTTTGTACACTAAACTAGTTAGTAGATTTGCTCCCATTGATTCTGAACAAGATTTTATGTATGACTTAACACAGGATCCCGTTTTAACAAAGTCATTAGAGTCTCTAGGATGTGATCTATATTACAGATTTGGAACATTGTTATCGCCATTAATCATGGGATTAATTACTTTTAATCATATATATTTTGTTTCCCTTCAAAATGACCGAGCCAGAAAATCAGCAGAATCAGAAAACATTGAATCAGGTGGAGAAAGTGACCAGTAAAAAGCCTCCTCATCCTGGGCGTGTTGCAGCAGGAAAAAAATTAGCAGAGTGGAACAAACAAAAAAAATTAATGTTGCAATCACAGAATATAACTCATAATGAAAACATAACACCGCCAACAGTTGTTTCAATGCCAGCTGTAAATACACAAGTTGATTCAAGACCTACAACACCAAAGTCGTCATGGAATATTGAATTTAAAACAGTTGCCATTTTTGGCGTCATTGCTGCTGGGGGTGGTTATTACGGTTATAAAATATATAAACAACGCCAGCAAAAACCAAAGCAGTCCAAAAAATCTCAACCACTAAATACAGAAGCCGAACAAAAAAGCATGCCAGAACTGCCAACAACAAAATCTCATTTTGATCCATTTGATATGCAATAATATGTTAAAAACTTAATAAATAATTACAAGTGACTTGAATAAGAACTTGATAACGACTTGATGACAACTTGATAAAAACTTAAATAAGAACTTGATAAGAACTTGATAAGAACTTAATGACGACTTGATAAAAACTTAATGACGACTTGATGACGACTTGTTAAGAACTTGAATAAGTACTTGAATAAGTACTTGAATAAGAACTTGTTAAGAACTTGATGATGACTTGTTATGAACTTGATGTTGACTTGTTAAGAACTTAAATAAGAACTTGAATAAAAACTTGAATAAGAACGTGATGCCGACTTGAATAAGAACGTGATGCCGACTTGAATAAGAACCTAGAACGACTTAATGACGATTTTTTCACAATTAATTGTTACATTCTTTTCCGGGGAGACAACTCCTCTTCACTTCTGCCTTTATGTAGTATCTAGGTCAGACATGTCTGGCCACGGCTTACTCAACTGCACAATAGCCGAGTCGAAGCGCCACACTGTTTCCGGGTTCGTGTCAAGTTACACATAACGGATGTAAGGGCGTCGTTTACTGCAGGCCGCCACGCGGCATTGTATAAATTTAGACGGCTAAATTCCCCACCGGCGTCGTTTAGTGCAGGCGTTAGACGTCATTGTATAAATTTAGGCGGCTAAATTTCCAAACATATCAAAACATGTTTCTTACCTTCCCCCAATCACAAGACTAGATAGAATCAGCTGATTAGTAACAGTGACGACATTTCCGCCCAGCACTTGTGTTGTTAGCAACTGAACCTAGCTGTCTTGTCATTTTCACATTGGGTTGGTGTGCTGTGTAGACGTGTGTGATTTCCAGTCAGGAAAGCGTTGTGACTTTAAAACTTTGCTGATTGATTCAATGTCTCAAGATAGCATTTTTTCAGAAGAAGAGAGGGATTTACTAGGTAGTCCTTCTTCAAAATGACGGGGTCCATATCCCTAATTGCAGGTGCTGACAGTAAGAACTTGTAAAGGGAGGAAGTAAAAGCAGGCTTGCGGCGCGCACCTGACCAAGAACGTTCCCGTGCGAGCGGCTATTTATAGGAACTTGCAAATAGGTGGGAGGCCTGTGCTGCGGCAAAACTAGCCTTGCTGACTGTTACTATAAATAGCCGTTCACGCGTGAACGTCCTATTTTAGCAGCATGAGTCTAACAGGATGTAGTGGCTCTCGTAACTAGGACAAACGTGCATGCATGCACGTTTGACATAGATTTGCAAGCCCCTCTAACTATGTCAAACGTTCATACATGAACGTTTGACATAGATATAAAGTTGCAAGCCCCTCTCAGACACACACAGTCGGTAAACGGGCCGCTCAGCCTGCTGACTTACTGCGACGCTATCATTGTGTTGTCTTGGTCTTGCAAAAGTAGCTGACAATCAACTGACTGGCGGTAGACTGTTTGAGGGAACACAAAAGAGAAATACTTTATCAAAACTGGCTTTCAGTGGAAGACATGCTGGGATAAGTGTGTGGATTTTATGCCAGAAATATAACTCAGTTTTAAAAGACTTTAGAGAACAATTAAAGACTGTAGTTTTATTCCACATGAAAGACAGAGACGCATTTGATGAATGTATGCGTGAAAATGATGTTATTGAAAACGATCAAGAAAAACAAAGGATTAAGCAAAAACTTAAGTCTCAAAAGTTTTCTAAATTAGTGTTAAAAACAGATAATCCTACACATTATGTATGTTTGTAAAGTGTTTACTATTAGAGAACTAGTAAACAGGCATTCTGGGTAAGCCGGCGGAGCAACAGCGAAACCGGCTTCAGCCGGTTGGAGCTGGCGGAGGTGGGTGAGCCAGAATGCCTGTTTACTAGTTCTCTGCTGCAGACCCTGAGTCACGACACACAGTGTGTGACCTACTCAGTCCAATGGCTGTAGATCCGCACACACGGCGTGCCAAGCCATCAGCCCGCTGATAGTGCAGCGGTGTGTGTTCAGCATTACACTCCTGTGTCATGGAGCTCCCTGTACAGTTCAACACAGTGGTATATGTGTCAGCATTACACTCCTGTGTCATGGAGCTCCCTGTACAGTTCATAGTTCAACACAGTGGTATATGTGTCAGCATTACACTCCTGTGTCATGGAGCTCCCTGTACAGTTCATAGTTCAACACAGTGGTATATATGTCAGCATTACACTCCTCTGTCATGGAGCTCACTGTACAGTTCATAGTTCAACACAGTGGAATATGTGTCAGCATTACACTCCTCTGTCATGGAGCTCCCTGTACAGTTCATAGTTCAACACAGTGGTATATGTGTCAGCATTACAGTCCTGTGTCATGGAGCTCCCTGTACAGTTCATAGTTCAACACAGTGGTATATGTGTCAGCATTACACTCCTTTGTCATGGAGCTCCCTGTACAGTTCATAGTTCAACACAGTGGTATATGTGTCAGCATTACACTCCTCTGTCATGGAGCTCACTGTACAGTTCATATTTATATGAAATCGGATATTAGAGCAAGAGGACATCTTGCACCTTACTGTGCTCCACGTGATACCGCCTCTGGACTTCTGAAAGATACAAAAAGCAATTATCTATATATTTACGCGCGGGCGCGCACACACCCACACACCCACCCCCCCCCTCCCACCCCCCCACACACACGCTGCATGCACGCACACACACACGTGCGCGTGAACGCATGCGTGCGTGCACGCGCGGACGCGCGCACACACACATACACGTCTCTCTCTCTTTCTCTCTCTCTCTCTGTGCGTGTGTGTGTGTGTGTGTGTGTGTGTGTGTGTGTGTGTGTGTGTGTGTGTGTGTGCGTGTGTATGTATGTGCGTGTACATACCCAGTAGGGGAAGAGAGCTGGGGTACATACCCATGAGGGGACTACAGCTGGGGTACATACCCATGAGGGGACTACAGCTGGGGTACATACCCATGAGGGGAGTACAGCTTGGGCACATTCCCGATAGGGGGTACTACCATGGGGGTACACTTACACATGAGGGGTCCTACAACTGGGAGGGTTCTTACCCATGAGGGGACTACAGCTGGGGTACATACCCATGAGGGGACAACAGCTGGGGCACATTCCCATGAGGAGACTACAGCTGGGGTACATACCCATGAGGGGACTACAGCTGGGGTACATACCCATGAGGGGACTACAGCTGGGGTACATACCCATGAGGGGACTACAGCTGGGGCACATTTCCATGAGGGGACTGCAGCTGGGGGTACATACCCATGAGGGGACTACAACTGGGGGTACATACCCATGAAGGGACTACAGCTGGGGCACATTCCCATGAGGGGACTACAGCTGGGGGTACATACCCATGAGGGGACTACAGCTGGGGCACATTCCATGAGTTGACTACAACTGGGGATACATTCCCATGAGGGGACTACAGCTGGGGCACATACCCCGTGGGGGACTACAGCTGGGGCACATTTCAATGAGGGGACTACAGCTGGGGCACATTCCCATGAGGGGACTACAGCTGGAGGTACATACCCATGAGGGGACTACAGCTGGGGCACATTCCCATGAGGGGACTACAGCTAGGGCACATACCCATGAGGGGAATACAGCTAGGGCACATACCCATGAGGGGAGGGGACTACAGATGGGGTACATACCCATGAGGGGACTACAGCTGGGGCACATTCCCATGAGGGGACAACAGCTGGGGTACATACCCATGAGGGGACTACAGCTGGGGGTACATACCCATGAGGGGACTACAGCTGGGGTTACATACTCATGAGGGGACTACAGCTAGGGTACACACCCATGAGGGGACTACACCTGGGGGTACATACCCATGAGGGGACTACAGCTGGGGCACATTCCCATGAAGGGACTACAGCTGGGGCATATACTCCGTGGGCGACTACAGCTGGGGCACATTCCCATGAGGGGACTACAGCTAGGGCACATTCCCATGAGGGGACTACAGCTAGGGCACATAACATGAGGGGATACAGGTGGGGATATATACCCATGAGGGGACTACAGCTGGGGCACATTCCCATGAGGGGACTACAGCTGGGGTACATAGCCATAGGGGACTACAGCTGGGGGTACATACCCATGAGGGGACTACAGCTGGGGGTACATACTCATGAGGGGAGTACAGCTAGGGTACATACCCATGAGGGGACTACACCTGGGGGTACATACCCATGAGGGGACTACAGCTGGGGGTACATACCCATGAGGGGACTACACTGGGGTACATACCCATAGGACTCACCTGGGGGTACTACCATGCGGGATACGCTGGGGCACATTCCCATGAGGACTACAGCTGGGCATAACTCCGTGGGGACTACAGCTGGGGCACATTCCCATGAGACTACAGCTAGGGCACATACCCATGAGGGGACTACAGCTAGGGCACATTCCCATGAGGGGACTACAGCTAGGGCACATACCCATGAGGGGACTACAGCTGGGGCACATTCCCATGAGGGACTACAGCTGGGGCACATACCATGAGGGGACTACAGCTGGGGCACATACCCATGAGGGCACCACAGCTGGGGCACATTCCCATGAGGGGACTACAGCTGGGGGTACATACCCATCAGAGGTCTACAGCTGGGGCACATTCCCATGAGGGGACTAGAGCTGGGGGTACATACCCATGAGGGGACTCCAGCTGCGGCACATTCCCATGAGGGGACTACAGCTAGGGCACATACCATGAGGGGACTACAGCTAGGGCACATTCCCATGAGGGGACTACAGCTAGGGCACATACTCATGAGGGGTCTACAGCTGGGGCACATTCCCATGAGGGGACTACAGCTGGGGCACATTCCCATGAGGGGACTACAGCTGGGGCACATTCCCATGAGGGGACTACAGCTGGGGGTACATACCCATGAGGGGACTACAGCTGGGGCAGATTCCCATGAGGGGACTACAGCTGGGGGTACATACCCATAAAGGGACTACTGCTGGGGCACATTCCCATGAGGGGACTACAGCTGGGGGTACATACCCATGAGGGGACTACAGTTGGGGCACTTTCCCATGAGGGGACTTCAGCTAGGGTACATACCCTGAGGGGACCACAGCTGGGGCACATTCCCATGAGGGGACTACGGCTGGGGTACATACCCATGAGGGGACTACAGCTGGGGGTACATACCCATGAGGGGAATACAGCTGGGGCACATTCCCATGAGTGGAATACAGCTGGGACACATACCCATGAGGGGACTACAGCTAGGGCACATTCCCATGAGGGAACTACAGCTGGGACACATACCCATGAGGGGACTACAGCTAGGGCACATTCCCATGAGGGAACTACAGCTGGGGCACATTCCCATGAGGGAACTACAGCTGGGGGTACATACCATGAGTGGACTATAGCTGGGGCACATACCCATGAGGGGACTACAGCTTGGGTATATACCTATGAGGGGACGACAGCTGGGGCACATTCCCATGAGGGGACTACAGCTGGGGTACATAGCCATGAGGGGTCTACAGCTGGGGCACATTCCCATGAGGGGACTACAGCTGGGGGTACACACCCATGAGGGGACAACAGCAGGGGGTACACGCCCATGAAGGGACTACAGCTGTGGTACATACCCATGAGGGGACTACAGCTGGGTACAATCCATGAGGGGACTACAGCTGGGGGTACATACCCATGAGGGACTACAGTGGGGATACTATACCCATGAGGGGTCTACAGCTGGGGCACATTCCCATGAGGGGACTACAGGTGGGACACATCCCTTGAGGGGTCTACAGCTGGGGCACATTCCCATGAAGGGACTACAGCTGGGGTACATACCCATGGGGGACTACAGCTGGGGCAGATTCCCATGAGGGGACTACAGCTGGGGTACATACCCAAGGGACTACTGCTGGGGACATTCCCTGAGGGGACTACAGCTGGGGGTACATACCCATGAGGGGACTACAGTGGGGCACTTTCCCATGAGGGGACTACAGTTGGGGCACTTTCCCATGAGGGGACTTCAGCTAGGGGTACATACCCATGAGGGGACCACAGCTGGGGACATTCCCATGAGGGGACTACGGCTGGGGTACATACCCATGAGGGGACTACAGCTGGGGTACATACCCATGAGGGACTACAGCTGGGGTACATACCCATGAGTGGGAACTACAGCTGGGGACATACCCATGAGGGGACTACAGCTAGGGACATACACCATGAGGGGACTACAGCTGGGCACATACCCATGAGGGGACTACAGCTGGGACATTCCCTTGAGGGGAACTACAGCTGGGGCATATTCCCATGAGGGGACTACAGTGGGGGTACATACCCATGAGGGACTACAGCTGGGGCACATACCCATGAGGGGACTACAGCTGGGGTACATACCATGAGGGGACTACAGCTGGGGCACATTCCCATGAGGGGACTACAGCTGGGGTACATAGCCATGAGGGGACTACAGCTGGGGGTACATCCCATGAGGGGACTACAGCTGGGGGTACATACCCATGAGGGGACTAACAGCTAGGGGTACATACCCATGAGGGGACATACAGCTGGGGGTAC
>CM065745.1:3605498-3630498 GCA_033310375.1 Conus canariensis
CGAATTACGTCCCTTTTCTCGTTTTGCAGAAAATACTTCAACAATGGTCCGTGTACATTTGTTACATATTTCATGATATACTTATTTCTTAAATCTTGATATGATGGACATTCCAGCAAAAAGTGTATTTCATCTTCAGTTTTGACACAAAAAGGGCAGCTTTTTGAGTTATTTTTGTAACTGTCGTGGACTTTTATATCACTGATTCCTAGTCGAAACCTTACAAGAACTTTTCGAAACTTTGGGATTGTGATATCTGCAAGATACTTTTCAGGCTGTAGTAATGATTTAAACAAATCGTGTGTTGAGAGAGAGAGAGAGAGAGAGAGAGAGAGAGAGAGAGAGAGAGAGAGAGAGAGAGAGACAGACAGAGAGAGTGAGAGACAGAGAGAGAGACACACACACACACGCACACGCACACAAACACACACATACAGAGAGAGAGAGAGAGAGAGAGAGAGAGAGAGAGAAGACAGACAGACAGACAGAGAGACAGACACACACACACACACACACACACACACACACACACACACACACACACACACACACACTGTTCCACGAATTAAATTTATTTGTTGGTTGACATGTCATGTCCCTGTAGATTCCACGAGATGACTTGCCAGTCCACCACATACGGAAGAGCACACGACAGCCAGCGATGCCAGTCCACCACAAGCGGAAGGGCACACGACAGCCAGCGATGCCAGGCCACCACAAGCGGAAGGGCACACGACAGCCAGCGATGCCAGTCCACCACAAGCGGAAGAGCACACGACAGCCAGCGATGCCAGTCCACCACAAGCGGAAGGGCACACGACAGCCAGCGATGCCAGTCCACCACAAGCGGAAGAGCACACGACAGCCAGCGACGCGGCGTGAAATGGCACAGTCTGGCACCAGACTACACCGACCACAAGAGCACATCGCACAGAGCCTCCCGGGACGGTGGACACCACGAGGGACGGCGTCATGTATGTTTGATGAGGAATCAGGTCAAAGATATCAACGCGTTACAATGTGGCTGGGGCGCTGTGACATGATGATGATGATGATGATGATGATGATGATGATAATCTTTATTTCCAAGGGTAACAGATAAGCAAACACATGCTTTTTTTCATCCGGCCCTTGCCCCGTTAAGGGACTAAGTATGATTAGCGACTAAGACTTACAAAACTTTTAACAAACACACATATCTTCACAACATTAAAAAGTTAATCCATTAACAGTTAAGGCGTAGATGACTTTAAAAGGAAAAAAGAAACGATTGAAACAACAAAAAAGAATAAAGAAATTGATTACAGCGAAGAAAAGAATCAGCACACACAAATATGGAAAAAGCGATCCTCCTATCGAAGGGGGGGGGGGGGGGGGGGGGGGGGGAGAGAGGAGAGAGAGAGAGAGAGAGAGAGAGAGAGAGAGAGAGAGATACATTCCTTTTGTAAAAATTAACATACAACAAACTGCTAAGGATGATAATTAGACAATTACAATGCATCAATAATATCAACATTTGTACTTTCTTTTACATTTACATGATGTGGTTATAAGGCAAAACGCAAAAACGAACAATCAGTTATCAGTAAGCAGCAATAAATTGCTAGCATCAATAATCATAACACTTATTTTTCATGATGTGTGCGTGTGCGTGTGCATGTGCGTGCTCGCGTGTGTGTGTGTGTGTGCGTGTGTGTGTGTGTGTGTGTGTGTGTGTGTGTGTGTGTGTGTGTGTGTGTGTGTGTAGTGTGTGTGTGTGTGTGTGTGTGTGTGTGTGTGTGTGTGGGTGTGTGTGTGTGTGAGAGAGAGAGAGAGAGAGAGAGAGAGATACCATTATTATTTACCTTCCCCTTCCATCTTTTTTGTTTTCTTCTTGACCACTCATACACTACCCAAAACTATAATTATTAATTAAGCGACAATCCATCGAAACGCAGCCGTAATTAACGAAGAGAGAGAGAGAGAGAGAGAGAGAGAGAGAGAGAGAGAGAGAGAGAGAGAGAGAGAGAGATTGTAATTCCATTTTTCTATCCAAAATATCACATGCTAAACATTACTATCAATTTGAATAAAGAGCAATACATCAATATGATCAACAGTAATCCGGACACACATTTATCACCTTGCAGTTGCAGTGCTCGAAGAAATCAAAGTATTAAGACATCAATCAATTAGTGACAATGCACCAATAAAACCAGCGACCACAACAGTCATTCATCATGATATAATTTCAATCATTAAAAAAACCGATAGTAACCATATCTCTCATTTATCAGTATCTGGTTTTGAAAACATCAGTGGAAAGGAAACGGCGTATCAGTTTAATATGCAGCAAAACAGAGGGTGTGCCCTGGTATATGTATTTTGTCCCTAATAGCAATGGTCTGCTGTGAAATGTGTAATTAGTTTTTCCCTGAAGGATTCTGTAATTTGAGTACATGAGAAGAGAGAGAGAGAGAGAGAGAGAGGGGGGGGGGCGCGAGAGAGAGAGAGAGGAGAGAGAGAGAGAGAGAGAGAGCGAGAGAGAGAGAGAGAGAGAGAGAGAGAGAGAGAGAGAGAGAGGGGAGCGCTGTGACATGAGCGAGAGAGACTTTGACACTTCGATACTTTGATATATTATTGTCATTACCAAAGGGGTCTTTGACAAGGGGGAGGGGGTAACAGAATAATAACATTTACCTTTTCTTTTTGTTGCAAACAAATAGTACACGTTCATTCGCAGTATGTATCAAATCAACAAATAGTACACGTTCATTGGCAGTATGTATCAAATCAAAGGTTGACACAAACAAATAAAACCGTAACATCTCCGTATGTCCTCAACAAAGGAGTAATACAGTAACGTTTAAAAAAGAAAGAAAGAAAGAAAAAAAAAAAGGAAATTGTAAGACTGACTCGACCATCCACTCAATCAAATGATGACATTGTGTCTCACTGATCTCCTTCACATAATTATGGTGAATGATATCAATCATTCATATATCTCTTATAATACATTATCTTAACTTGGACTGTCCTTCATCTGTCTAATGTTCAATGCTTCCGCGATGAATTTCACAACTGATGTAATTACAAGTTCGTCATCTGATGATAACACGACAGCGACTTCTTGTGTTTGAGCTATATCTGACTGGAACAATGGCAAACTTGTTCTCACTTCATTATAAGCAGTACAGTGGAACAGAAAGTGAACAATTTGTCCTCACTTCATTATAAGAAGTACAGTGGAGCAGAAAGTGAACAATTTGTCCTCACTTCATTATAAGCAGTACAGTGGAACAGAAAGTGAACAATTTGTCCTCACTTCATTATACGCAGTACAGTGGAACAGAAAGTGTTCTTCGTCGTCAATAACGTATCTACATGCAGGACGAGGTGATTCTGTGGATGTTCCACATTCGAACCATCTTTTGTTTGCTTTAAAACCTACAGTTCTCAACTTGAATCTTGCCTAATTTATTCTGTGCCATTTATCTGTTATAACATGGAAAAACATTTCACAATGAAATACATTTTTAAATGAGAAAAACCAGCGATATTTTTCTTTACTTTCCATATCTGAGTGCCAGTTCTGTTTAATAGAACAAATAAGCCTGTCTTTAAATTCTCCAATGAACTGTTGCTCATTCCCTTCTTCCTGTGTCATCCACACTATTCCAAAACCCTGTTCTGAAAGAACTTTCGTTACTTTTAGAGCCCAGTTTTCTTTACCTTTTTCCATTTGTAAAAGCATCATATCATAGGCTTGCCTGCTCAAACAGGACCGGGATAGCTTCAAGATCTTCAACCAGTATCTAACACATTTCACAAATGTACTTATATACAAAGAATATCTGCCCATCTCTCCATATAAAACGGTGTTGGATGAATGAATAGGTACTAGAAGGAAACGCTTCATTGCGTATGTATGTCCTTTTTTCCATCAGAGAATTTTCATGTAAACCCAAAATGTCAGCTGCATATGTATGTCCTTTTTCCATCAGAGAATTTTCATGTAAACCCAAAATGTCAGTTGCATATGTATGTCCTTTTTCCATCAGAGAATTTTCATGTAAACCCAAAATGTCAGCTGCATATGTATGAAAAGGTTTTATCTGTGCATCAAACATTTTCCAAAATAAACCACAGTCTGTAGAATTCAGTTTTCTGAGGGATTTAAGATTTTCAATAGTACCCTTTCTCCTTTTCCTAAGAGATTTTTTCCCCATGCGTGACTGAAAGTTGATTTTGTTGAGAGATAGATAGATAGATAGATAGAAGAGAGAGAGAGAGAGAGAGAGAGAGAGAGAGAGAGAGAGAGAGAGAGAGAGAGAGAGAGAGAATGACAATGACATCTTTAACGACAATAGCCTGATTAGCTCTAATGCCATGGAAGTGCAAAAATACAGAAAATACGGCAAATACGGCATATAATTCATCAAACCAAGTAAATCAACTATATCACAACCACTGTGTCCGAAATTGGTCAACGTCGAATAATGAAACAAAAACGACAAACATAATGAAACATATATCTAAGGACAAGTACACATTTTAAGAGGAAAGCCTAATACCACACAGGGCTAGTATTTCCCACCCTATGTGTTCGATCAACCGACAAAAATACAAATACATAAATGATGACAACATGGATATCGCTTATATCTTAAGTGACTCGTAAAACCTAATAACGTAAAATTATCTTAGATTAGGCCTAATTCAAAATACAAAGTCTTTTCTGCCTTAGGTTATATGCGTCGTTAATGAACTTAGCAAGCAATTTAATAGTATCCTCATTTTCCGTTGAAAGAATACCAACAAGATCATGTCTCATCACATCACGATTACCAAATAAATCACATGTCATACGTAAACCATCATATTCCTTACATACGAACAAAAAATGTGCTTCATCCTCTAGTCCGTCTGAACACAATGGACATACAGCATTTTCAGGAACATCTTTTAAATACCAGCTTCTATTTATAAACAGTCCTAACGTTCTCATTCTAAATCTTGCTAAGTATCCCCGGTGCCATTTATTTGTTATAATGTTTAGGTATTTTTCAGGCTGAAAGTAATCTTTAAATGAATTATACCAGGCGTATTTACTATTTTCTGTTATATGTGAGTGCCAATTTTGTTGATAACAATCAATAAGCCGCTGTTTAAATTCATACAAAAACAGTTTTTCATTTTCCACCCCTTGCATCAACCAAATTATGCCAAATCCATTTTCGGTTAAAGCTCTTTTGATATCTGATGCCCAATTATGATGTCCTGTTTCATGTTGTCTAAGGAGCATTTCATACGCCTGTTTACATTATACGAGTTCCTGGTAACCGGGTTAGTTTTAGCCAGTATCTCAGACATTTAACATAGGTTCTTATAAGTAACGGGTATCTACCTGATTCACCGTACGACATTTTATTTGAAGAATGTAAAGGTATATTTAAACATCTCTTAATGGCATAAGTGTGAACATTTTCCATATGTTTGTTTTCCTTTAATCCCCAAATTTCAGCGCCATACGTCAGCATCGGTTCAATCTGAGAATCAAATAATTTCCAAAACAAAATATCAGTGGATCCAAGTCTTCTCAAAGCACGAAGAATTTCAATTACCCCTTTTTTCCCTTTCCGGGCTGTTTCTGACCATCCTGGTGTCAAACTTAATTTTGTGGTGAAAATCATGCCCAAGTATTTGTATTGGTTTGTAACTCTGACCTCATCTTTACCGTCACACCATACTTCATTTGCAGATAGATACCCTCCTTTGCGGAAAACGATTATGTTAGTTTTGTCTAAATTTACTGTTAATTGCAATCGATTTGCTTCAGATTTGAGCACATTAAGTTGGTTTTGGAGTCCTATTGGAGTATCTGAAAACAAAATAAAATCATCGGCGAATAGTAATAAGAATATTTCAACTGCTCCTGGAAGTGACTGTATGCCATGTCTTCAGCGTTTAGACAACTCTATAGCAAGTTCATCGATAAAAAAAAGAGAATAATTGTGGGACTTAATATGCAGCCTTGTTTTACACCTCTTGGACAAGAGAAATATTTAGAATACAAACATTTGTCGCGAACACAAGCCAAAACTGTATCATATATTCCTCTTAAAGCCTTGTACAATTTACCGTCAACACCAGATTTTCTTAAATAATCCCATAATATATTTCTATTGACGGAATCAAACGCCTTACGAAAATCAACAAATGCTACATACAGTTTTGAATTTTTTGAAAGATAACGCTGGACTACTGAATACAATGTGAAAATATGATCGGTTGTACTGTAATCCCTTCTGAAACCTGCTTGTTGTTCAATAATTTTTTCCTCCCTCTCTGCCCATTGCGTTAATCTTTTATTCAAGATGTTAGTATAAATTTTACCCAGTACACTTGATAACGATACCCCTCTATAATTATCTGGAATATTTATGTTTCCCTTTTTAAACAAAGGTACAATTATTGATTTTGACCACTCAGATGGAAAATTCCACTATGGAAGACTCTGTTAAACAAATTGACAAGAAATTCTGTTATCAGATTATTAGAATTTTTCAACATCTCATTGATTATACGACCTGGGCCTGCGCTTTTACCACGTTTTAAACTTTTAATGCTGTCCTTTGCCTCTCTTGTAGTTATTGGATCATTAAATAAAGGTTCTTGATAATGTTCGTCCTCTACATCAAATATGTCCTGCTGAGAATCAGAATGATCAAATGAGTTAAAAACACTCTGAAAATGATCGTGCCACTGTTCAACCGATATTTCATTGTAGATAAAAGGTTTTTTTGCTTATTGATCTTATTGTTGACCAAAACAATTTGGGGTTGTTAACAGATGCTTTCAGTTTTACTGATCTATCAAAATCAAATTTCTTCTTTTCATCTTTTTTTAATTTATTATAATCTGTTCTAGCCTTTACGTAACTTTGTCTTCGTTCAATAAGGTTTGTTTTAGAACGTCTATAACTTCTGAGGAGGCCCTTGACTTGTTTTTTCATTCTTTCACAATTCCTATCAAACCAATCATTAACTTTTTTTGTGTACCTCCCAACCACACGAACCATACACGCAGCAGCTCCATATAACGCATTCGAAAAAAGATTAACACATTCATTTACATCAAAATCCAAAAGATTGTTTGCTCGTTCCATGCTCTCTTTAAACGTATTAGATTCCAGTTCCTCTCTATATATCCGTGCATTTTCCTCACACCACACAACTTTTTCCTCGCCACGCACTGTTGTCTCTCTTTCCACAACACTCTCTCCTTTCTCCCATCGCATTTCAACAGGCAAGTGCCAAGAATACAATTGTTCATTAATAAGCATGTCACAGTAACCATGTAGTTCCTCAGACACAATAAAATAATCAATGGTACTGCTTCCGTGCGGTGAAATATATGTAAAATCGCCATGTGGATCCCCTTGACAGCAACCATTTAATATTATTACACCAGACATGAAACAAAAGTCCAACAGTAATTTACCAAATTCATTAACAGTTTTATCTTTAGAACATCGTAGGAACTTTTCTTCTTCATCATAATCCAGGTTTTCATTAGGGTGTAAATAACCAATCATATTTTCAATTTTCGGCTGTTCATATCCTGTCCTAGAATTAAGATCGCCACAAAAAATAACATACATATCTTCCTTTTCGAGCACGTCTGACAGGTTTAAAAATAAGAATGCCATTTTTCATTTCACAGTTATAATAAGGACTACCTTCAGGGGGGACATAACCAGCAATGAATAAAACGTCTTTTTCCATATCAAATAAACATTTATCCAATTCAAAACAATCAAATTATCGCACTTTACTCTAACTTGCATAACAAACTGAGAAAAGCAATCTTTTACCAGCACCAAAACTCCACCTGAATTTCTTCCATGCGAAGATAATTTCGTTGCAGGAGCATCATATTTTGCATGATCTTGAAACATATTACAGAAATCATATGTACCAACAAAAGTCTCAGTCAAGCACACGAAATCAAATTCACGAACATAATTAATAAAAGATAAATAATTAATTTTACTCAAAAGGCCCTCGATGTTATAACACAGAAACGATAATCGCGTTGCCAGTTGATCATGCTTGTCCTATTTGTCACTGGAGCGTGACCCAGATCGCAACGCTCGCCTATCGTCACTGTCACTACCAGTGGCCGCAGGAAATGTGTGGGCGTTCACTGACAGGTAACCTTTCAACTCTGTCTGCTGTCTGTCTTTACTACGGTCTGCACGTGCTGCCCCCCTCCCTCTATTTCCCCCTCCCCCACCACGCCTGTGCTGTCCCTCACCACGCGAAGCCGAGGTCGATTTCATCCCACCAATCTCCACCTCTGTCCTTCCCCTTTTGCTGTGAGAAGAACTGGCTAGGTGGGTGTTGCCCGGGGTCACATGACGCGAGGTTTCCCCACTGCTAATAATAGCGGGAGTTTGCTGATGTGTCACTGGCGTTGTTGGCGTGTTGCCCCTCTCTGCCCCTTGTGTTCCTTCCATCGGTCCGTGTGGGCTGTTGTGCGGGTTGGGGTCTGTCATCCGTGCCTGATCCTTGCCTGGTGCCTGATCGTTTCTGACAGGTCGTTTGGGCCCGATCGTCATAACACCTCGCACAAAATAAGCAGAGAGTCCATCCTTTTTGCCTGTGAAACCATGGCTGCCTGACGTCTGGTAAGATCGTTTACGATCCGGACACCTTGGGCCTGCAGCTGATCACGACAGCCTTTATTCTTCAACAGTTCCATCTTGTCCCTCCAGTTTCTGAGTTTGATGATCATGGGTTTGGGATCACCTTGTCCTATCCGATGGGCTCTGACAATATCGTCTTCAGACCATTTCTTTGGGCCATCAACGCTATTCAATGCATGCACAACAGCTGCAGCACACTCATCATAGCTTTCTCTCGGCGCCTGTTGATGGATTCCAAACAGTCGGAGATCATCCCTGCGGGAAAATTCTTCCAAGCGGTCTATTTCAGCATTCCTGTGACTGATTTCGGTTCGAAAATTTTCAACAGACTCCGATAGTACCTGTGTCTCTTCTTTCTGTTTACGTGTGGCCGAGTACAGTTCTGTGACGTCATCATTTATCTGGGAGACAGTGTTTGACAGATATGTGTTGCTTTCCTCCAGCCTATTGCAACGTTCATTGATTTCGTTACATTTCACATTCACGCTTTCCAGCTCAGACTTGATGGCAGACAGATCACCTGGAATCACGCTTAATTCCTGGCTGTGCTGATGTCCCTGCCTCTCTATAGCGTGAAGGATTTGTTGCACCGCATCGTTTGAGATGTGTGAGCCACACGTGGGTTGTGTGGAATCGCCAGAGGAAGCCAACTTGTCGCTCTTTGTCGTGTCATGATCATGATCAGTGGGCCGGGGATTCTATTCTATATCGTGTGATAACAGCAAACGACGCAGTGATAACGTGGCATACAGAACACACAATGAAGCCAGCGCATGACTGTGCACTGGTGGCATGTGTGTGGCACAGTGTGTAGGGCTCTGTGTAGGGCTATCAACACTGCACTCTCCATTCACACATACGGTCGTCACGCTTGAAAGGTAGTTTGCAAACACTTCTGAGGACTGTGTGTGAAAAACATCTTGACTAGTCACAACCTGAGCATTTGCTGACAAACAGTTCTGGAAGGAGAGCACAAATAGCAACACGGTGAAGGAACACAACACATCCGCCACCGTTATGACAGCCTCGTTGTGTTTACATGGCTGACTTTGTTCACTTTCTGCACTCTGTTCACTGACCTGACAAAAACGCCAATTCTGCTTCTCCACAGCTCCAAGTCTGTCATTTCGGCATATCCTCGTCTTCACGGTATCTAACCGAATGTCACTGAAACGAAAATGTCTCACACTTGATAACAGAGTCGCTTGTACACTGCTTTGAAGGCGGAGCAAAAATAACTCAGGTGTTGACACATCGCCATCTTTGTTGCACTCCCAGAGAGAGAGAGAGAGAGAGAGAGAGAGAGAGATTCAGATTCAGACTCAGATTCAGAGTCAAATGTTTTAGCCTATTCTTATAGGCCTTGGCCCCTCAGGAGGGGGATATACATAAAACATAATAAAGTCGCACCACCAGATTCATGATAACACTGCATAAACGCTTTGCCTTTTGAAAGCTTTGCAGGCTATAAATATTCTGCAAACTGTTTTGCAGTGCTTTCATTCTTAGATGACATTAACAAGACAACCCTGAACAGGCAAGGTCTTGTATAAGATTTCCGTGGAATAAATTTTTCTTTTATATCTTGTAATTCTGGGCGAGTTCATGCAAAATGCACTTCATCTTCTCCTGACTGTCAACATAATGGACACAACAGATCAGAGGCATTGATATGTCCATAACGATACTGATGAACAAAAATATCAAACCCAGCAATTCTGAACTTCGTCATTACAAACTTCTGGTGCCTGTCCATACGCACTGACATTGCATTGGGAAGGAATGTAGATCATTAATGGGTTTAAAAAAAAACCTAAACATCACACTATTTTGAACACAGAGATAGATAGATAGATAGATAGATAGATAGAGAGAGAGAGAGAGAGAGAGAGAGAGAATGATGGTTTATTCATCCAGGTTTTGGCTCTTCATTTATAGGTACATGAACAATATACAGAGCATTTCATAATAACATACTAAAGTACAATACAAAAACTTCAATAACGACAAATTTGTATGCACCATCACAAACCAGCTGTCAAAGAGAGAGCGAGAGAGAGAGAGAGAGAGAGAGAGAGAGAGAGAGAGAGAGACAGAGAGACAGAGAGACAGAGACAGAGAGATAGAGAGATAGAGACAGAGAGCAAGAGAAATAGAAGACCATTGTGTGTGTGTGTGTGTGCGTGCGTGCGTGCGTGCGTGCGCGCGCATGTGTGTGTGTATGTGTGTGTGTGTGTGTGTGTGTGTGTGTGTGTGTGTGTGTGTGTGTGTATTCCCTATGAGAAGGGAATACAGAGGTCGCTCCACTGCGATGGCCCATACTTCTCCACAGAAGTAGGAGGTGGAGATGGGAATAAGTACAGAAGGACCCGCACACATCATAACTGGCGCCCTGCTGAGCCTCAGGGGGAACCAAATCCTGGTCCACAAAGAGCGTTGATGCTCCCGAATCCCTGATGGAGTCGACCAAGGAAGAACCAACAACAGAAAGAAACACTGGACACTCTGTACCACCAGAAGCCGGGATGGACCCCACGTTAGCAGTGGCACGAGCACGCGGGGAAGGATTAGTCCCATGACTACCAGCGGCTTTAGGGCAATCTTTCCTAATGTGGCCGGGACGACCACAAAGAAAACACAGTCGGGGTGCTGAGGTCCCCGATGAACTGCCTGCCTTGTTCGACCCGCTAGCAGTCGTCGGAGCCTTACTGTCACTAAGTCCTTTGAGGGTCTTCCTGTCCGTATCTGGGCGATGCCCATAAGCTCTATGGGCTTCAGCAAACACCCCAGCAGTTCGAATCGCAGCCGGGAAATCCTTTGGTGCTGTCTCGCCTGTACGGATCCTCAACTCTGGGGACACAGTGTTGGTAAGCTGTTCATTGAGGATCAGATCCTCAAGCTCCAGCTTGGCCAACTGACGCCAATAGCCTAGCGTTTTGCACAGCCTGTCTCCAAACTGCACAAAGGTCTCGTCGTTATTCTTTCTCATGGATCTGAACTTCCTCCTGTACGTTTCTGGGGTAAGATGGAAACGTTCACGCAGATCCAACTGCATGTCTGCATAAGACGCGCCTTCATTCCGAGTAAGCACACACTCCCTGGCAGCACCTATAGTCCAGAAAAAAGCTGCATGGCCTTATGTTCCTCGGACAATTGCTACGAACTAGCTACCTTAAAAGCTGCATGGCCTTATGTTCCTCGGACAATTGCTACGAACTAGCTACCTTAAAAGCTGCATGGCCTTATGTTCCTCGGACAATTGCTACGAACTAGCTACCTTAAAAGCTGCATGGCCTTATGTTCCTCGGACAATTGCTACGAACTAGCTACCTTAAAAGCTGCATGGCCTTATGTTCCTCGGACAATTGCTACGAACTAGCTACCTTAAAAGCTGCATGGCCTTATGTTCCTCGGACAATTGCTACGAACTAGCTACCTTAAAAGCTGCATGGCCTTATGTTCCTCGGACAACTGCTACGAACTAGCTACCTTAAAAGCTGCATGGCCTTATGTTCCTCGGACAACTGCTACGAACTAGCTACCTTAAAAGCTGCATGGCCTTATGTTCCTCGGACAATTGCTACGAACTAGCTACCTTAAAAGCTGCATGGCCTTATGTTCCTCGGACAACTGCTACGAACTAGCTACCTTAAAAGCTGCATGGCCTTATGTTCCTCGGACAATTGCTACGAACTAGCTACCTTAAAAGCTGCATGGCCTTATGTTCCTCGGACAATTGCTACGAACTAGCTACCTTAAAAGCTGCATGGCCTTATGTTCCTCGGACAATTGCTACGAACTAGCTACCTTAAAAGCTGCATGGCCTTATGTTCCTCGGACAATTGCTACGAACTAGCTACCTTAAAAGCTGCATGGCCTTATGTTCCTCGGACAATTGCTACGAACTAGCTACCTTAAAAGCTGCATGGCCTTATGTTCCTCGGACAATTGCTACGAACTAGCTACCTTAAAAGCTGCATGGCCTTATGTTCCTCGGACAATTGCTACGAACTAGCTACCTTAAAAGCTGCATGGCCTTATGTTCCTCGGACAATTGCTACGAACTAGCTACCTTAAAAGCTGCATGGCCTTATGTTCCTCGGACAATTGCTACGAACTAGCTACCTTAAAAGCTGCATGGCCTTATGTTCCTCGGACAATTGCTACGAACTAGCTACCTTAAAAGCTGCATGGCCTTATGTTCCTCGGACAATTGCTACGAACTAGCTACCTTAAAAGCTGCATGGCCTTATGTTCCTCGGACAATTGCTACGAACTAGCTACCTTAAAAGCTGCATGGCCTTATGTTCCTCGGACAATTGCTACGAACTAGCTACCTTAAAAGCTGCATGGCCTTATGTTCCTCGGACAATTGCTACGAACTAGCTACCTTAAAAGCTGCATGGCCTTATGTTCCTCGGACAATTGCTACGAACTAGCTACCTTAAAAGCTGCATGGCCTTATGTTCCTCGGACAACTGCTACGAACTAGCTACCTTAAAAGCTGCATGGCCTTATGTTCCTCGGACAACTGCTACGAACTAGCTACCTTAAAAGCTGCATGGCCTTATGTTCCTCGGACAACTGCTACGAACTAGCTACCTTAAAAGCTGCATGGCCTTATGTTCCTCGGACAACTGCTACGAACTAGCTACCTTAAAAGCTGCATGGCCTTATGTTCCTCGGACAACTGCTACGAACTAGCTACCTTAAAAGCTGCATGGCCTTATGTTCCTCGGACAATTGCTACGAACTAGCTACCTTAAAAGCTGCATGGCCTTATGTTCCTCGGACAATTGCTACGAACTAGCTACCTTAAAAGCTGCATGGCCTTATGTTCCTCGGACAATTGCTACGAACTAGCTACCTTAAAAGCTGCATGGCCTTATGTTCCTCGGACAATTGCTACGAACTAGCTACCTTAAAAGCTGCATGGCCTTATGTTCCTCGGACAATTGCTACGAACTAGCTACCTTGTCAAAGTGCTCCAAGAACACAATGTCCTCACTGGGTTTGAACTCTGGAAGCTTTAATGTTGGGCCTCTAAGTCTATCATTTGCCTGTCGATTAGCCCCCTGATTTACAGATGCGAGAGTCCGCGAAAGAAATTGTTCCATCTCTTCCCTACGTTGTGCTGCTTCCTCACGACAGAGGGCTAACTCTTCCCGACGGAGGGCAGCATCCTCTCGTCGCTGTCGCTCCAGAAACATCAGGATGGAGGCAAAATCCTGAGCAGGAGTCACCACTCTTGACACGGGAGGAGGACCCGTTTGCCCCATCCCTTGGGTCTCGACCTTCCCATGAGGAAAGTCCCCCGGGGCATACTCCTTGCGAGGGGAAGCATGGAGAGGAGAGGGTTTCGGCATCCACGACCCAGCAGAAGCCCACAGTTGCCTAACCATCCTCTGACGCATTCGAGTGGACGTGTCAGGTGGGGTCTCAGCAGAGAGATCCCCTAGCGAAGAAGTAGCGAAAGTACTCGCCGGACTATCGGCTACAGCACTGGAGTAGGTATAAGTCCCAGTAGTCAAAGTACTGGTACTAACAGTAGGGACTATATTTTGAAGACCTTTCTTCTTCGACGCACGCATCGCCATACCGCCAGCACCGGCCGTTGCCATGACAACTGTGATATCTTACGGTTCTCAAATGAGAGGAAAGACAATTCCACTTGAAAAACAGATACCGCGCGAGTATGTCACGTCTCTTGGTGACCGACTGTGAGAAACAACAAATCAACAATGTCAACATACAATCTTTATTGAAAACGAAAAAGACAAAAAGACTCCCGTGACCAAGCTACCTTCACGGCCCTGCGCTCAAAAACAAGAGCAACAAGACAGTGAAGTTCACTAGTCAACAAAGAGCAACCAAACATTCAAAATAAAAGATAATACATAAGGAGAAAATGTCAAGGCTGCACCCACTCTAGCAACACCGGGCTCCACAACACGAGCAACAGTGCGGTGGGGCTCACAGACAAATAAATGACAGAAAGAATACGGAGAAAGGAAAAAGTGACACTAACGTCCGACACACCCAACTGTACACAATAACCAACAGGTACAATTTTTGAAAGCGATTCAAGTGTCAGGTCGCGAACCTGGCAGTCATCAAGATGAAAACCATATCCGCAACTTGACCACACTCACACTCTACGGAGTGGCAGAAGCGTCAAATAGGAAAAAGACTAGTTACCTACAAAACAGGCATGGCAGACTGAGTGGCGACAGAAAGGAAGTTTTACGGCCGTATCTGTGTGAGGCACCCGGCGGAAAGAGGAGGTCTGGACGCGATCGATTCCCCCGTCTCAACTCGATCCCCCACAGTCACACCAGATGTTCATATAGGCCACACGAGACCCCCTACACGCCAGAGTCACCCAGCCAACCACCCACAAACAAACACGACAAACTGACTAAACGTATACAAAACAGACAGAACCAGACAAAGTACTCCACGAAACGAGAGAGACAGTCAGAACCCTTCACATCCCGGACGAGCCCCCACACATGTCACAACCGGCCCCTGGAGGTCGGCCCTGACAGGATCGGTCTAAAAGGGAGGAAGGGAGTGACTGACTTCACATGCTCCACAAGAGATCACACAGGAAAGATTACAATGCAACACACATTTATTCACACCAGCATGCACATAGTCAGAAGTAAGCATTTCAACACACACAACATACACATAGTCACAATAAGCATTTCAACACACACAACATACACATAGTCACAAATAAGCATTTCAACACACACAACATACACATAGTCACAAATAAGCATTTCAACACACACAGCATACACATAGTCACAAATAAGCATTTCAACACACACAGCATACCATCGTCACAAATAAGCATTTCAAACACACAACAAGCATAACCCATCAGTCACAAATAAGCATTTCAACACACACAACATACCCATAGTCACAAATAAGCATTTCAACACACACAACATACCCATCGTCACAAATAAGCATTTCAACACACACAACATACCCATCGTCACAAATAAGCATTTCAACACACACAACATACCCATCGTCACAAATAAGCATTTCAACACACACAACATACCCATCGTCACAAATAAGCATTTCAACACACAACATACCCATCGTCACAAATAAGCATTTCAACACACACAACATACCCATCGTCACAAATAAGCATTTCAACAACACACAACATTACCCATCGTCACAAATAAGCATTTCAACACACACATTCGTTTGTTCCTTCCCGCTGTCCCCCACCCTTACCTCCCCAAAGTTCACTGGGAGTATCATGTCCAATCGGGTGTCCAAAACGGGCCTGTTCTGAATAGTCTTTCAGTGCCGACACCTCAGCACACACCCACACCACTTCCCCAATAGCACGACACAGTTAACCACACTTGCTTAGCTGTCACATGGGCTGCATGAAGTCTGAAAGCACAGTGTAGAACACATCCTGTCGGACGAGGCGTAGTCGTTAAAGGTCCCGGACAGGGGTAGGACCATCCGGTGAAGAACGTGTGCTCGCACTGCGGCCCCAAGGACGTCAGCCCCGGGTGAAGCCAGCGGGAGGAGGAGAAAAAGAAAGGAACAGGGAAGGGGTACTAGAACCCCGCAGTCAGTATGGTATGAAATATGCTGCTAAATCCTAACAGCCACCTACATGAAGGGCGAGGGGCGGTGTTTGCTGAATACATTAGTAGCACCAGCTCAACACAGACCTGAGCGTAAAACAGTAAACAAAACAAATGGGGAATGTTCGCTAAAGGACCTCTCACACGAGGCAGGCAAGAAATGACATCGAATTAACAGGTTGAAGAAAAGAATAGCAATTTATATCTCCATCCCTCCTTCACTCACGTTCAACGATCACAACACATTTTCCTTTCTTAAGATTTGAACTGAAGAGTACAGCAATCCTTGCTTTACAATTGCCACCACATTTACGAATAATCATAATTTAATGGCACGATTATCCCCACATTTATAGTAACACTTCAAAATAATCACACAATTCTCAAACCACGCATCCAAATGTCTAATCGTGCATACGCACGCTCGCAAACACAAAACACCGTTTCCCTTGCACACACAAGCAGACGGTGGGCGAAGGATATGAGACAGGCGATTGTGACTGGGGCGGACGAGTGAGACCAAGCAAGTCCCAACCCTAAATCACCAGGTTTTCCACTATCCCCACCGACTACCGCATCAACAGATGAGTTGAAAGGAGAGAGAATTTTGGATTTAATTTTGAATGGCCAGGTTAAAGATCGAATTAAACAAAGAGACAAGTGGTCTCAAACAATATTTCTTTTATAATTTTGAAATTTAAAAAAAAAATACGCAAAAGAGAAGAATTAGCTGGCTAACAACAACAACAACAACAACAACAACAAAACCCCCACGAAACACAACTGATGCTTACCAGCTACCCGTGGGTGACCCAAGAAGTGGCGGGTCAAGCGACTCTCTGCCCTCTGTCCAGTCAAGAGAACCAGCCGAGCAGATGCAGAAACGCTGACATCCCTCCCCTACAGGCCGACTGCAGGAATGAAGGTACTGACTGTACCTTCAGCGATATGGTCGAGAACCAGAACTGGAGCGGGCGCTCCCAGGGACATCTTCCGCACAAGTGAAGAGAAAACCTTCCTGACCGTTGGCAGCAAACATGCCACCATACGTCACAGAGTGAGAATACCTCAAGCTAAGGGGAATGCTGCACGTGCGGCAGGTAAAAAGACAGGTGAGAGGCCGATCGAGACAGCCAGTTCAAGAGAAAGGCACCAGCCACACTTGAACCTGCAGGGTGAATTGCACGGACAGTGAAATTAAGAGAGAGAGAGAGAGAGAGAGAGAGAGAGAGAGAGAGAGAGAGAGAGAGAGAGAGAGAGAGATGCAGATGCAGATGCAGATGTTTATTCGTAAAGGCCATAGCCCCTTAGAAGGGGGTAAATAAATGACAAATCGCGCAATTCATCAATGCAAACTCAATTTGACAAACTTAACATGTGTTATCTTAACACATCATTTCGCATTCTGAAAGCTTTATACAAATACAAAGCGAACTGTTTGGTAGTGTTTTCATTCGATGATGCCATTAACATGATGAGTTTAAAGAAACAAGGTTTTCTTAGATACTTAAGTGGGATTAATTGCTGTCTGATAACTTGTAGTACAGGACAAGACAGAACAAAATGAACTTCATTTTCATCATCTTCATGACAGAGCGGACATGTAAAATTACGATCAATAAAAGGCCGATAACGGTTAGAATGTACACAGATATCCGATACACCAAATCTAAATTTAGTGACAATATGTTTAATATGTCTGTTAATTTGCATTGATAAGTACTTTGGAATACAATGTGCAGGATTTAACACTCTGTAAACATCAAATCGGCAACTGTCCTCGATATGAGAATTCCATCTTTGCCAGTTACAGTCAATTAACCTTTGCCGGAACATACAAATAAAACTATTTATGTCATCTACACCTTGATTCTCCCACACAAAGCCAAACCCAAATTCGTACAGTTTTAACCTCACTTTAGAGGCCCAATTACTCTTACCCCTAGCATCTAGCTGTACTAACATTTTATATGCTTTATGTGGTAGTCTACTAGGTTCCATCCGGGTTATTTTCAGCCAGTAACGAATGCACCTTACTACAGAGAGTAAATGGATTGGATACCTATTGGTCTCCCCATAAACTAAATCGTTTGGCGTTTGCATTGAAACACCGAGAAACTTTTTCAATGCATTTAAATGAATCTTTTCAATATGTATAGAAGCAGTATCAAGACCCCATAACTCAGCTCCGTATTGCACTATGGGTTGAATTTGAGAATCGAACAACTTTAAAAACAGTGTAAGAGACTCATTATTAAGCATACGCAATTTCTTTAAAATATATAGTAAGCAACGTTTAGCTCTACTTACAAGGTCTTTGGAAGCAAAACCGAAACTTAAACGTGTTGAAAAATATATACCCAAGTACTTATAGACATTCACGACTGGCATAGGCATTCCATTGAACATCCATTTTTCCCGTGCAGCGAGATGTCCACCTTTCCTAAACACTATGATATTACTTTTTGCCATGTTTACTTTCAATTGGAGTGACGCAGAGGCTCTTTCTAAACTATTTAATTGATTTTGGAGACCAACTATCGTTTCTGACATTAATATAACGTCGTCAGCTAAGAGGAGGATGAAAATCTCCAACGCATCGTTTCCAAACTGAGCTCCATGCTTACCATTATGTATTACTTCTAAAGTTAATTCATTAATAAACATAGAAAAAAGAATGGGACTACAGACATCCCCTTGTTTAACTCCCAATGTACAGTTTATGTAGTCTGTTAGAGATGATCCACATCTCACTCTCGCTTTCACAGAGTCATACATGCTCAAAACACATTTATATAATTTACCTCGGATTCCATGCTTCACCAAAATTGGCCACAAAACACTCCTGTTGACAGAGTCAAATGCTTTTTCAAAATCAATAAAAGCCACATATAATTTTCGATTTAGACAAAACTGTTTTTGAACAAAGGCCATCAAAGTAAACATATGATCTATAGTCGAATAATTTCGTTTAAATCCAGCTTGAAATTCGCCTGTAATATTATTCTCTTCGACCCATTCTTGAAGTCTCCTATTAATAATAGCACTATATAATTTACTGCCGATATTGCACAGCGAGATCCCTCTGTAGTTGTCTGGATTATTAACGTCACCTTTTTTATATAATGGGAGAACAATAGATTCGACCCAACTTTTAGGAAACACACCCTTATCAAATAGAGTATTCAGGAATTTTGTGAAAAAGTTCATCACCAGATCGGATTTGCATGCATTTTTTATCATTTCACCAATGATCCCATCTGGACCGGCAGCTTTTCGATTTCTCAGTTTACTTAAAGCAAAAATGATTTCTTCTTTCGATATAGGGCGATTTAAATGACTTTGATTGTCGTCGTCGTTATCACTCCCATCTACTTGCCCTATATCGTTGTCAATGTCATCATTTCTTTCAAGCAATTTCTTAAAATGTTGAAACCAATTTTCCAGACTGATATTATTTTGGGGGTGAATTCGTCTTTTCTGAATTTTGCGCATTGTCTCCCAAAACTCCTTTTGGCACTTAATGGAGGCGACTAATTTATCTAACATAATTCTGTTAAATGCTTTCTCTTTTTTCTTCAAAAGATGTTTATAATCGCGTCTGGCATTACAGTACTCAACGTGATCAGGTACAGATAAAGTTTGACGGTATTTAATTAACAATTTACGTGCATTTCTTTTACTTAAAAGACATTCCTTATCGTACCAGTCTTCGCCAACTTCTTTTTCATTTACATTAATCATCTTCCTCATACATTCAGCAGCGACTTTTAGACAGCTGTTAAAAACAAGTAAAGCTTCATCAACATTAACCTCAATGAGACTGATTGCCATGTGTATCCTTTGCTGAAATTCTGGTGAATCCATTGCATTATGAAACAAATCCACATGAATATCATTCCAGCAATACTTTTCAACCAAATTGACAACATTATGTTCTTTCACAGAGGGCGGGGTTAAGCTGTGTAAATTAATACATAATACCAAAGGCATGTGGTCAGAATCAACACGTTCACCCACCCATAACTTACAATCATTGAGAAGTGTTGCAAACATATCACACGACATTATAAAATAATCATTCACACTGCTGCCACACTCAGAGATGTATGTGTAGCAACCTTTGAGGTCGCCCTGACACAAACCATTTAAAATGCACAAATCCAATGCAGTGCACATATTTAGTAACATCTTACCATAACTATTTAACACGTTATCTTCTGAATTTCTGCCCACGTGTAATGGACCACTCAGATATTGGTTTTCAAAAGAAAATACAGTTTCATCTAAGTCTTGAGAAATGTTGGAAGTACGACCATTCATATCCCCACTTAACATTATATAAACGTCACCAACAGAAAGCAAGCAGTCACATATAAAATCTTCAAGTAAAGCAATACCATTGTCATGATCAGTGAAATAGTAATATGGCGAACCTTCTGGCGGTACATATGAACACACATACAAGACATCTTTAATTGTACCCAAAATAGATTTATTAATAATGAAAGCGCAAAAAATGTCTGACTGAATCTCCAGAGGCTTTATGAGTGAACAGAATTCTTTTCTAATCAGACATACTAAGCCCCCAGATCGCCTTCCACGAGACGTAAGTTTTACGGCTGGTTTACACAATTTTTCATAACCAACAAAAACAGACGATTGGAAATCTTCCATAAACGTTTCACTCAAGCATACAAAATCAAAAGAAGTAACAAATGAAATAAAATCTTTGTCAGATAGTTTAGAGAATAAACCATTTACATTCCAGTGAAGAAAAGAAAAATCTTTCGATTTATTGACAAGAGAAGAAGAATTTAACACATTCCTATCAACACGATCAGGTGACACAGTACACACATCTTCGGAAAACAAGTCAGACGGGTTTTGTGACACAGATTCAGAAACATTTGAAACACTATTTACATTTTCAACCTGGGCAACGGTTGAACGAAGGACAGAACACACCGCGTTGTTACCTGTCTCATGGATAGCACGTGCTGGCAGCGTGTCAGCCACACCGCACTGTGGCAACAAAACCGGTGTCGTCCCAAAGTTTGTTCCATTTACAAACACAGTAAAATTACCCAGATGAATTGTGGGCCGGCCGTCACCCTATCTCAGTTCAACCAGTTTGTCATCGCGGTCCACAGTGAACTTCTTCCCATCGATCAGAAGGTGGTTAAACACCATCGAGGCTCTCTTACCCTCTGACCTTGCTTTCTTTAGATGTGGTGTTAACCGTCTCCTAATCTCTCTTACTGAAGCAGAGAAGTCCTCTCCAACGAAAACCTTTGTCCCTTGTAGTTTGCCCTTAGCTTTTAGCACAGATGTCTTCTGTTTATAGAAGACACACCGGGCAATAACTGGTGAGTCAGGCTTGGAGTTGATCCGGTGAACCCTGTCAAACTGTACGTCCTCAGAAATTTCTAACTTATTTTTGATCAAGTCCTTCACCGTACCTTCACAGTCCATCGGAGTCTCGTTGTCCTTCCGTGGCAGGCCGTAAAAGATGAGGTTGTTGCGTTTGGACCGTCCCTCAAGGTCGTCCGTCTTCCTCTCCAGGACGTCCAGTCTCCTCGTCAGGTCCTCGTTCGAGAGAGAGAGAGAGAGAGAGAGAGAGAGAGAGAGAGAGAGAGAGAGAGAGAGAGAGAGAGAGAGAGAGAAAAGACAAGACAAGACAAGACAAGACAAGACAAAATTCTTTAATAACGAGGATAACAGATAAGCACTGATGTGCTTTTTTACATCCAGTCCTCGCCCTGAGTAGGGTCAACAATGTAAAATAATGACACCCAGTCCTCGCCCTGAGTAGGGTCAACAATGCAAAATAATTACATCCAGTCCTCGCCCTGAGTAGGGTCAACAATGCAAAATAATGACATCCAGTCCTCGCCCTGAGTAGGGTCAACAATGCAAAATAATGACATCCAGTCCTCGCCCTGAGTAGGGTCAACAATGCAAAATAATGACATCCAGTCCTCGCCCTGAGTAGGGTCAACAATGCAAAATAATGACATCCAGTCCTCGCCCTGAGTAGGGTCAACAATGCAAAATAATGACATCCAGTCCTCGCCCTGAGTAGGGTCAACAATGCAAAATAATGACATCCAGTCCTCGCCTGAGTAGGGTCAACAATGCAAAATAATGACATCCAGTCCTCGCCCTGAGTAGGGTCAACAATGCAAAATAATGACATCCAGTCCTCGCCCTGAGTAGGTCAACAATGCAAATAATGACATCCAGTCCTCGCCCTGAGTAGGGTCAACAATGCAAAATAATGACATCCAGTCCTCGCCCTGAGTAGGGTCAACAATGCAAAATAATGACATCCAGTCCTCGCCCTGAGTAGGGTCAACAATGCAAAATAATGACATCCAGTCCTCGCCCTGAGTAGGGTCAACAATGCAAAATAATGACATCCAGTCCTCGCCCTGAGTAGGGTCAACAATGCAAAATAATGACATCCAGTCCTCGCCCTGAGTAGGGTCAACAATGCAAAATAATGACATCCAGTCCTCGCCCTGAGTAGGGTCAACAATGCAAAATAATGACATCCAGTCCTCGCCCTGAGTAGGGTCAACAATGTAAAATAATTACATCCAGTCCTCGCCCTGAGTAGGGTCAACAATGCAAAATGAGGCAATAGAAGAAGCATGTAAAAGTGGCTAGAACAAAAATTAGACTTGGAATTATTTATAAAAAAAAAAAAAGTAATTGAGAGAGAGAAAAGTGTGTGTGTGTGTGTGGGGGGGGGACGAGAGAGACGCAGGAGCGAAAGGAGTGCAGGAAGAGAGAGAGAGAGAGAGAGAGAGAGAGAGAGAGAGAGAGAGAGAGAGAGAGAGAGAGGGGGGGGGGAGACGGAGAGGGAGAAAGAGGCGAGATTGGGGTGTGGGAAAGAGCATGTTTAGAATAGTCTGACAATCAAAAGATACCAAGGAGTTGCAAGACAATCGATTTTGAAGCACCAGGAAGGAAAACACACACACACACACACACACACACACACACACACACACACACACACACACACACACACACACACACACACTCACGCACACGCACACGCACACACAAATGGAGAAAAAAAACGCATAATGATAGCCCAGTCACCACGGGTACAAGGGGGAGGGAGGGTGTCATATAGATAATAAATCAAGTCATTCCAGCAGAACCGTGAGAGAGAGAGAGAGAGAGAGAGAGAGAGAGAGAGAGAGAGAGAGAGAGAGAGAGAGAGACAGACAGACAGACAGACAGACAGACAGACAGATAGACAGAGACAGAGACAGAGAGTCACATAAGAATACAAGCATTACGACATAGTGACGAGAGGGCAAGAGGTAGTAGGAAAACACACACACACACACACACACACACACACACACACACACACACACACACACACACACACACACACACACACACACACACACACACATACACGCGCGCATACTTACATAAGACATACTTATTGAACAGAGTAGCATGTGCATTTCCAGTACAAATCACTTCCATAATGATCAGGTTCATACATAAGGTAAAGAGGGTGGTAGTGGTTGGTGGTGGATTTATGGCGGAGTATGCGAGTATTTGCACATAAGATGGATGAAATAATGGTGTTTGAAGGTTGATGTGCATTGGTGTTGCTTGGCTGACTCAGGGAGCGAGTTCCATTGACAGGAACCTGAATATGTTAAACTGGATTTGAATAAGTCAATTCTAGGAACAGGGACATGTAGTTTGGGTAGAGTCCTTGAGGAATTAATTGAGAATCTGCGAACTAATGTTGAGGGTGCCTCCCAGACATAATTCTGTGCATTATGATCCCTTTGTTGTATTCTAATCTCAGACTTAAGGGGAGAATTTGAACCTTTTTATAGTCTGAGTCTAGGAGACTACTGTTTTTTAGGAGGACTAATTTGAGTCCTCGCTTGTGTAGGCTTAGCAATGGTTTGAGGGTAATAGCGCTAGCAGAGTCCCATAGAGTAGACCCATAGTCTATGTATGATTGAATATGAGATTGAAAAAAGAGCTTGCGTGAATGCAGGTCGAGGAAGCGTTTAATTTTGGAGAGTTCATAGACTTTCTGAGAGACTTTTTTGCACAGTGAGGTTATGTGAGCTTGCCAGCTAATATTGCTATCAATTGTTATTCCAAGCACTTTGAGGTATGTAACCTGTTCAACGGGTTCATCTTTAAGATGCACCGGAGGAAATTTAATAGTGAGATTATGTCTTTTTTGTCTGGTTGTGATAAGCATGGATTTAGTATTTTGAGGGTGAAGCGACATGTGATTTAGTTCAGTCCATTTCACGAGATCATTCGCACTTTGTAAAGTTTGTGCAAGAACAGGAACATCAGAATGATTTGTGTGGATTGTTGTGTCATCAGCAAAAAGTTCACAGGTGGATGTGATATGTAGAGGTAGATCATTGATGTAAATTGTGAATAATAAGGGACTCAAGATAGAGCCTTGTGGGACCCCCTCTCCAGAGAGAGAGAGAGAGAGAGAGAGAGAGAGAGAGAGAGAGAGAGTAAACCTAACCTGAGCTGAACGACATTAAGGTGCAAACACACTACAAGCCTTAAGGGATTGATACACGACAACAACAACAACAAAAATAAATAAATAATACTACACCCCAAGATGGACCAACGTCACAGGCCTCGTGAC
>CM065745.1:3632998-3692998 GCA_033310375.1 Conus canariensis
CATGGCGAGTGCTTGAAGATGAATGGATTGACTGAGGTTGTGCAAACGCTTCCCTTTCAGTCATAATCCATGTAACTGAACAGATTATCATAAAATGAGAAGTACTTAAAATGCATAAAGAAGTGTCATACCTTAATATGGTCACATGATCATGACCTCACATCACCTACTTTTTCAAAACCTAAACAACAAAAACGGTAGCATCATGGACTGATATTCAGTATAAAGAATCTGAATGCATCCAGAACCTCTCACCATTGCACGTGGCTATCTTCATCATCATGACAGTTCCAGAAAAGTGCAGGAAGGCTGCTATGAAACATAACAAAGGACACTTGGACAGGCGCATGAATGTATCATCATGTTGTGGATTGATAATGTGGATATAGCCGAAAATACCATTTCCAGTCCGTCAAGGATATGGTACAAGGAAGACGATCGTTTACACGAACGAAAGTGCGTTAAGCAGACCAGGCATTACCATTCCAATTTTCTGTGCCCACTCAAGCTGTGTTTCCGGCTCTCGTGCCGTATAGAAGGCAGTGCGCCCCTGCTTTGTATCATTCCTCCCACTGGCTGGTCAATAAAGCACGGCTCTCGTGCCGTATAGAAGGCAGTGCGCCCCTGCTTTGTATCCTTCCTCCCACTGGCTGGTCAATAAAGCACGGCTCTCGTGCCGCATAGAAGGCAGTGCGCCCCTGCTTTGTATCCTTCCTCCCACTGGCTGGTCAATAAAGCACGGCTCTCGTGCCGTATAGAAGGCAGTGCGCCCCTGCTTTGTATCCTTCTCCCACTGGCTGGTCAATAAAGCACGGCTCTCGTGCCGTATAGAAGGCAGTGCGCCCCTGCTTTGTATCATTCCTCCCACTGGCTGGTCAATAAAGCACGGCTCTCGTGCCGTATAGAAGGCAGTGCGCCCCTGCTTTGTATCCTTCCTCCCACTGGCTGGTCAATAAAGCACGGCTCTCGTGCCGTATAGAAGGCAGTGCGCCCCTGCTTTGTATCCTTCCTCCCACTGGCTGGTCAATAAAGCACGGCTCTCGTGCCGTATAGAAGGCAGTGCGCCCCTGCTTTGTATCCTTCCTCCACTGGCTGGTCAATAAAGCACGGCTCTCGTGCCGTATAGAAGGCAGTGCGCCCCTGCTTTGTATCCTTCCTCCCACTGGCTGGTCAATAAAGCACGGCTATCGTGCCGTATAGAAGGCAGTGCGCCCCTGCTTTGTATCATTCCTCCCACTGGCTGGTCAATAAAGCACGGCTCTCGTGCCGTATAGAAGGCAGTGCGCCCCTGCTTTGTATCCTTCCTCCCACTGGCTGGTCAATAAAGCACGGCTCTCGTGCCGTATAGAAGGCAGTGCGCCCCTGCTTTGTATCCTTCCTCCACTGGCTGGTCAATAAAGCACGGCTCTCGTGCCGTATAGAAGGCAGTGCGCCCCTGCTTTGTATCCTTCCTCCCACTGGCTGGTCAATAAAGCACAGGTTTACCGGAATTTACAAGCTGTGACCAAATCCAGATTTTATATAAATGCTTTTGGATAGCTTTTTTTCTTTTTACAACATGAATGTCTTTTGTTGTTGTTGTTGTTGTTGTTGTTTTGCGAAGTTTAACTGCACAACACGATCCTGTACAACACACTCACCATGATATCATATGTTGCGTGAATTTATAAGACTATGGAAAGACATTTAGTTCTTTAAAGACATTTGAATAGTACAACATTTATTTTTTCATAGTAAACATGACACATTAAGCATAGACAGACAGTCAGATAGATAGATAGACAGACAGGTAGATGATAGTAGATAGACAGACAGAGATATAGACAGATAAAATGACAAACAGACTAACAGACGGCAAGACAGACAGATAGATAGAGATAGGAGATTTCCGAAAGTTCATATCATACACAAACATCTATTGAAAAGGATGACCTGATTACTGGAATAAGTATCATGATAATGATATTAAGAATATGATGATAATGATAACTGATATTTGCAGCACTTAACCTATGGACAGCTGTAAGTGCCCAGAAAGGTATTAACCTGCCCGCGCAGACGTTCAGGTACGCACGCCTGTGCGCGCGCGCTTATACACATGCACGCACGCACGCATTGCACACACACATGCACGTGCGTGCAACATACATAGTTACAAACAATTACACATGTGCATACAGGTAAAGGAAGTGGATTAAATTTGTAAGCACTTAGCTGTAGCTGTTAAAAAATGATGACTAATTCAGTGTTGAGTATTACTACGTACACATCTATGTACGTTAAGACGTCTAATTTTCAGAAAACTTATTGCCAGCACAGCAGTATGTTTCAGTTCTCACAACACACGAAGCATATTATGTTCAAATACACGCTAAGGAAGCAGATAGTAAAATCAGAACGCTCAAATCCAGTCATCACAAAGATTGTCAATTACGATATATTTTAAGTACAAACATCATACAAAGCACATACAGTTAACAACAAGTGTATTTATATTCATTGACTGAGTGAATAAAATTGTGAGTTCTGAATTCCTGATATTAGATGTTATGCTTATAAGAACCCACAAGTCAGATGTACTTTGGGCATTCACGACAAACATTGCTTTGAAAGGCAGGGAGACACCGGGTATCAAAGAGTACAGTGTCTGTAGTGTACACATCCATTGAGCAGTTTTCTGGCTGCGTTTATGAACTGGTTCCACCAGGATCCTCTACACAGTACATCATCTGTGTCCTGCACCTAAGGAAATCCATTGATTCCCTGGTCAACAAAGAATAAAGGACAACAGTTCCTATCACAAAGTTTGTCTCCATGTTGCCATTTGCTTTGAGCTGCACCATGTTGGTCTCTGTCTGTGTTGTGTGACTGGTTGTTTGGCGTTCCATTCTGAGGTCTGAGCTGCACCATGTTGGTCTCTGTCTGTGTTGTGTGACTGGTTGTTTGGCGTTCCATTCTGAGGTCTGAGCTGCACCATGTTGGTCTCTGTCTGTGTTGTGTGACTGGTTGGTTGGCGTACCATTCTGAGGTCTGAGCTGCACCATGTTGGTCTCTGTCTGTGTTGTGTGACTGGTTGTTTGGCGTTCCATTCTGAGGTTTGAGCTGCACCATGTTGGTCTCTGTCTGTGTTGTGTGACTGGTTGTTTGGCGTTCCATTCTGAGGTCTGAGCTGCACCATGTTGGTCTCTGTCTGTGTTGTGTGACTGTTTGGTTGGCGTTCCATTCTGAGGTCTGAGCTGCACCATGTTGGTCTCTGTCTGTGTTGTGTGACTGGTTGTTTGGCGTTCCATTCTGAGGTCTGAGCTGCACCATGTTGGTCTCTGTCTGTGTTGTGTGACTGGTTGGTTGGCGTTCCATTCTGAGGTCTGAGCTGCACCATGTTGGTCTCTGTCTGTGTTGTGTGACTGGTTGTTTGGCGTTCCATTCTGAGGTCTGAGCTGCACCATGTTGGTCTCTGTCTGTGTTGTGTGACTGGTTGGTTGGCGTTCCATTCTGAGGTCTGAGCTGCACCATGTTGGTCTCTGTCTGTGTTGTGTGACTGGTTGGTTGGCGTTCCATTCTGAGGTCTGAGCTGCACCATGTTGGTCTCTGTCTGTGTTGTGTGACTGTTTGGTTGGCGTTCCATTCTGAGGTCTGAGCTGCACCATGTTGGTCTCTGTCTGTGTTGTGTGACTGGTGTTTGGCGTTCCATTCTGAGGTCTGAGCTGCACCATGTTGGTCTCTGTCTGTGTTGTGTGACTGGTTGGTTGGCGTTCCATTCTGAGGTCTGAGCTGCACCATGTTGGTCTCTGTCTGTGTTGTGTGACTGGTTGTTTGGCGTTCCATTCTGAGGTCTGAGCTGCACCATGTTGGTCTCTGTCTGTGTTGTGTGACTGGTTGGTTGGCGTTCCATTCTGAGGTCTGAGCTGCACCATGTTGGTCTCTGTCTGTGTTGTGTGACTGGTTGTTTGGCGTTCCATTCTGAGGTCTGAGCTGCACCATGTTGGTCTCTGTCTGTGTTGTGTGACTGGTTGTTTGGCGTTCCATTCTGAGGTCTGAGCTGCACCATGTTGGTCTCTGTCTGTGTTGTGTGACTGGTTGGTTGGCGTTCCATTCTGAGGTCTGAGCTGCACCATGTTGGTCTCTGTCTGTGTTGTGTGACTGGTTGTTTGGCGTTCCATTCTGAGGTCTGAGCTGCACCATGTTGGTCTCTGTCTGTGTTGTGTGACTGGTTGTTTGGCGTTCCAATCTGAGGTCTGAGCTGCACCATGTTGGTCTCTGTCTGTGTTGTGTGACTGGTTGTTTGGCGTTCCATTCTGAGGTCTGTCTGCTCATCTGCTGATCACAGGTTGCGTCTGCTCTAACATTCCAGAAAGAAAAATCCAGTGGGAAAGCATTTGGTTTATCGGCTGTACTACCTCGAACTTCTTCATGGTGGGTATATGCCTCAATATGTTTTACTGAGTGCCGACATTTGTACGCGTGTGTATTCAATACTATACAGCGGTGTGAATTATCAGAAAGCGTAAAAAGACATATTCAATTGTAATAGCATTAAGAACATTTGAAAATTTAAATCACTTGAATGATACATATCAGTATTTTATGACATTTTTTCACACAAACTAATGTAGGCTGACATTTGAAAAACAGCTGTACGAAAAAGTATAAGGTATATTAGAAAATATTGCTACTGAAGCAATGTGAGTTAAAGGTGAAACGGCTAAATGAAAAAAAAATCAGACATTTTAAAAATATTAGCACACTGAAAAAACAGTTGAACGAAAAATATGTAGCATTTTATCAAACATTGATAAAGAAGACAACGTGGGTTGAAACTGGAAAATCGGCTCAATGGGAAATGTAAAACATATCATCAAATATGACTATACAAGAGTGAATGGGTTGAATGAACATTATAAACATATGAAAATATATCATACATCACATGCAGCACAGTGTACACTGAAAACAGGAGATCAGCTGAATGAGGCATGTAAAGTATTTTAAATATAACTGTACAAGACTACGTGGGCTTAAACTTGGGAAACAGTTGAATGAAACATGTAATGTTTGCCATTGAATATAACTGTACAAAACTACGTGGGTTTTAACTTAAAAACAGCTGAATGAAACATATGAGGTTTGTTGTTAAATATTACTGTAAAAGACAACCTTGGTTGAAATTTGAGAAATAGTTGAAGAATGAAACATGTGACGTACGCTGTTAAACATTACAGTGTGGGACCATGTCAGTAAACACTTGGGAAACAGACGAATGAATCATGTAACAAAAGTTACTGAATATGACTGTTCAAGACTACATGGAAACAGACGAATGAACCATGTAATGCAATAAACAATAAACAAGTAGGGTAACTCTTGCTCCCAAAAGGAAACCTAACACAGAGTAACTTTTATTCAAGACTGGCACAGCCTTTTAAACTTGAATAAAGTCAGACAAATACAAAGACGAACAATCTAATAGTGGGGGAAAAAACAAGCACGGGCGAACAGCCCCTCTGTCATCACATTAATGACTTGGCAAAGATTTGAACTTACGGTGTGTGTGTGTGTGTGTGTGGGGGGGGGGGGGGGGGTTGAAAATGAAGAAAATTGGAACACTTGGGAAACAGACGAATGAATCATATAACGCGAGTTTTTGAATAGTACTGTACAATTCCACATGGAAACAGACGAATGAACCATGTAATGCAAGTTATTGAATATAACTGTACAATACTACATGGAAACAGACCAATGAACCATGGAATGCAAGTTTTTGAATATTACTGTACAAGACTACATAGAAACAATCGAATGAACCATGTAATGCAAGTTATCGAAGATTACTGTACAAGACTACATAGAAACAATCGAACGAACCATGGAATGCAAGTTATCGAAGATTACTGTACAAGACTACATAGAAACAATCGAATGAACCATGGAATGCAAGTTATTGAAGATTACTGTACAAGACTACATAGAAACTTCGAACGACCATGAATGCAAGTTATGAAGATTACTGACAATACACATAGAAACAATCGAATGACCATGAATGCAAGTTATTGAAGATTACTGTACAAGACTACATAGAACTGACAAGATCATAGAAACAATCGAGTGAACCATGTAATGCAAGTTATTGAAGATTACTGTACAAGACACATAGAAACAATCGATGAACCATGTAATGCAAGTTATTGAAATAACTGTACAAGACAACATGGAAACACACGAATGAACCGTGTAATGCAAGTTATTGAAAGTACTGTACAAGACAACATGGAAACACACGAATGAACCGTGTAATGCAAGTTGTTGAACAGTACTGTACAAAGACAACCTGGAAACACACGAATGAACCGTGTAATGCAAGTTGTTGAACAGTACTGTACAAAGACAACCTGGAAACACACGAATGAACCGTGTAATGCAAGTTGTTGAACAGTACTGTACAAAGACAACCTGGAAACACACGAATGAACCGTGTAATGCAAGTTTTGAACAGTACTGTACAAAGACAACATGGAAACACACGAATGAACCGTGTAATGCAAGTTATTGAACAGTACTGTACAAAGACAACATGGAAACACACGAATGAACCGTGTAATGCAAGTTATTGAACAGTACTGTACAAAGACACATGGAAACACACGAATGACCGGATGCAGTTATGAACAGTACTTACAAAGCTACATGACTGAAGCCAGAGAACATCAGTGTGTTGTTGAATGTAAGTGTACTAAATAAGGTGGGACAGTGGAATGAAACATATAAAGCACTGTATTGAATACTGTGTGTTGTTGAATGTAAGTGTACTAAATAAGGTGGGACAGTGCAATGAAACATATAAAGCACTGTATTGAATACTGCTGAACAAGACTACGTGGTCTGACACTGGAGAAAAAGCTGAATGAAGAGACAAAATAGGTCTCACTGTGCATCTGATTGAATGCCGACTGTCTTTTGGGGTAGACTCCAAACCGAGCTCTAACCCAGCATGCATTATTTTTGTCCCTGTAATTGCTGAATTTGTTTTCAAACTACCAAAATTAAAACGATGAATCCTCACACGTTTTCGTCTTTAAATACAGATGTGGGGAAAAGACCTGCCTGGTAACTATTCCTCAAGTCATTAAGTTAATGACCTGACAAACAATTACGGAGTCCATGAAAACTTGTGGAGAGGAGAGGAAGAAAGAAATCGGGGATGAAAAAGAGGGTGTAAAAATGCAGACATTAAACCTAAAGTAATGGCAGCCATCAAAGTTTGCATTGGAAACAAGACCATTTCTGCCACGGATCCAGAGTCTACTTTTGTCATCAGTGGAATACAGAGATTGGAAATCAGGGCATCTCAACGATACGTTCGGTTTCTTACTTGTCACGGCAGGTATGGGTGCAAGTCTAACGTGTTCACTGACTGAGAGGGGTGACTTTGCTGTTTGAGGATGTCGACGCACTGTCCTTGTGGTTGTCAGCAGGTGCGTGAATAATATCAGACAGCTAGGTGTCGATTTCAGCAGATGAATGACAGATATCAGACAGCTCCTTGTAGGTGTCAGCAGATGTATGACAGATTTCAATCAGCTCCTTGTGGGTGTCAGCGATGTATGACAGATGTCAGACAGCTCCTTCTGGGCGTCAGCAGATGTATGACAGATGCCAGACAGCTCCTTGTGGGTGTCAGCAGATGTATGACAGATGACAGCTCCTAGTGGACGTCAGCAGATGTATGACAGATGCCAGGCAGCTCCTTGTGGATGTCAGCAGATGTTTGACAGATATCAGACAGCTCCTCTTTGCATAGTGTGTCTTTTTTGCCCTCTATGAAAGACTCAAAGAAAAGACACATTCGCTCCGAAGCTTCCTCCATTGATCCCTGCTCTAGGTGCTTTTCAATGTGCTCCAGATTTTTCCAGTCTTCCTTGGTGACAATCAGCTTGAAAAGTTCCCTCTTCGATACTGAAGCAGTCCCTAGCCACACCCGAAAGAGATCCATCGCTTTCTCCGCTGGCCATGCTCGCATGTCCTCCTTCAGTCTGAGCAACATCTTTTCCAGCTGTTTCTCCTTCCTCCGTTCCGCCTGTCGAGTCAGGAGCGTGTTCAGTGTGTACAGGAAGGGGTTGATGGCAGAGTTGAGGGGCATCATAAAGACGGCGGCCCACACGTTCACAACGTTGGGGATGTGGGTGCCACGTGCAGCCAGCAGTCCCATGAGGCCGATGGGAAACCAGCAGCAGAAGTCGGTGAAGACAATCAGAAACAGACGTCGTGCGATGGTGACTTCCTGCTTCTGGGTATCTTTACGCACAGCTCTGGAGGACTGACGGATGGTGTGATAGATGACCAGCTGACCGGTGGCAATGACCAGGAAGAGGAGAAAGTTGAGAATGATGAAGACACCAAAGGCGTACTGCTGGCCAGAGAACTGCTGACGAGTGATTGGCAGGGGCAGACAAATGCTGTTCTGACTGTAGAAGTTCCAGTGAGGCAGGAAGAGAGGCAAGGCGGCCAGCACGGCAGCACTGAGCCAGGCCAGGCTGCAGGCCACAGACGATGACAGCTTGGTGGGATGAACACGGGGACTGTAGGGGAAGCGCAGTAAAAGCAGACGATCCAGGGTGATGAGGCACATGACAAAAGCTGACATCTGACTGGATAGCATGGCCAGGAAGCCTGCCGTTTTGCATGTCACACTGCGTCTCCATTCCTCTTCTTTCTGGACGTACACACCGTGAAAGCTGATGTCTGCCGATCCAATGAATGGCCATGTACACTCCCATGAGAAAATCAGCGGTGCTGAGGTTGAGGACTAGTATCCTGTAAGATGAAGAGGTGCCTTGCTTCTCTACGAACATCCTGAAGACCCAGACCCCTACGTTGCCTGTCAGTGCCATGATGGACAGGAACCACAGCAACACCCGCAAGGCATCCGACCTCAGAAGGTCGTCACACGAGGACAGCTCATCCTCTGGGGCCTGACAATCTATCCAGTCAGACACACGGAAATACCTGCAGCACCACTTTGGGTTATCAGTGTACAGCACTCGCAGAGATTGTCCGAAAACCTCTGGTTGCAATCTGGTGACTGGGTTTTCTCGGATATCAAGCACTGACAACAGCTGTAGTGCATCCAACCCTTTGGTTGTAATTGTTTCAAGTCCTACGCCAACCAACGATAAATTCTCCAGTTTAACCACACCAGCTCTCCTGACAAAGTTGAAAAATGTGGAATCCAAAACATGTAAAAATTGGTTGTAGGACAAATCAAGCTGAACCAACTCTGCTAAACGACCTAGCTTTAAAAAGTCCAAACTTGTGATGTTATTGTGACTCAAATCAAGAATATGGAGACTGTTTAACGAGTCAAGAGTCACGTTCTTCAACTGACAAAATGACAGATTCAGGTACCGCAGGTGTCTCAGTTCACCGATGTGCTCCAGATCTGGCTCGTTCGTTCCAGACAAACTGAGATAGAGCAGCTTGCGGTGAACGTGGTAATCAGTGTCTGACTGGCAGTGGAAAGCTAGGCCTTCACACACACAGTGTTGTGGACATTGTTTCTCACCACAATACCGTTCATCGTCATAAAAGGGACAGTGGCTGACACCATCACAGAGGTAGTCAGCATGGAGACAGACACCGCTGTCCACACAGCGAAAGAATCCAGGGCAGGTCAGGTCATGGATGTCTTCATCCTCCCCTAACGGACAGTCTTTGATCCCGTTGTTGAGCAGGTAAGTAGCGATGCAGAAGCCTTCAGAGCACTGGAAGTGTGTGTCTGGACAGGAGTCCTCTCCCTCCCTGAAAGGCCGTGCTGTAGACGTCCCCGCACCGTCCATCTGCACCACAGCAGGGGGCTGTGTATATCTGGGTGGTCTCCAGTTGTCTGAAAAGAAAGAGAGAGAGGAGAGAGAGAGAGAGAGAGAGAGAGAGAGAGAGAGAGAGAGAGATAGACAGACAGACAGACAGACAGACAGACAGACAGACAGAGAAAGAGAGAGACAGAGACAGAGGCAGAGAGACAGAGAGAGCGAGAGAGAGAGAGATTCGTATTCAGATTCACATGAGTAAGATAAAAAGTATTGATAATAAGCCTACTGAAGAGGTGTGTGAACATGTTATTATAAACAATTATGATATGATACGGATCAAAATGCAAATTGTTGTCACGTGCTCAAGAAGACACCATTTCTGTAAATTTAAAGGCTTTGTACAGAAACAAAGAAACGGATTTGAAACCTTCAGCAGAAGTGAATGACAGAAGAGAGAGAGAGAGAGAGAGAGAGAGAGAGAGAGAGAGAGAGAGAGAGAGAGAGAGAGAGAGAGAACAATGAACAAAGAACAATTTTTTATTTCTTCAGGCCCCTAGAAAAGAGGTCAAGTTAACACGTCACTAAAAGACACATACATTACAACCAATCAGCTTTCTAGCGTGAGACTGTCAACAAAGATTTGCCTTGACTTCATGGCATTTTACATAAATACACCAAAGCTCCTAATATTGAAAAGAGAGAGAGAGAGAGAGAGAGAGAGAGAGAGAGAGAGAGAGAGAGAGAGAGAGAGAGAGTTTATTATGGTCAATGTAACAACAGCCCGGGTAAACTGAAAATGGAATCGACGACGTGGGGTCACCTAATGTAAAAAAAAATATTCAATCGTCAGTTTAAAATTAAAAAAGAAAATGAAATCGTATGGCCATGTAGAAAAATGTTTTTAGAAATACTTATTAAACAATAAGTTATTCACATATTAGATGTGAACAAACAGACAGATATTAGAAAGAAGTACCTACACAAACGTATTTTTTTCTTCTTTTTTTTTCCGGTTCTACTACCATGCATGCAAGATAATGTAGGAAAACGGTCAATATTTGACCAAATGTGTGTGTGTGTGTGTGTGTGTGTGGTGTGTGTGTGTGTGTGTGTGTGTGTGTGTTGAGAGAGAGAGAGAGAGAGGAGAGAGAGAGAGAGAGAGAGAATGTTGAACGCTCTACAGCTGCTGGCACTACCACACGTTGAAAGGCTCCTGGAATCACAGTCTACGTGTTCGGAGTGTCCTTCCAGGAAGATCTGTGGTCAAGGATCAAGGGCTCTTTCTGCTCTACGCAGTTACAGATGCACAAGTGAAAATAATACAGTGGCAAAATCAACATGGCGAACTCAGAATACTGCAAACAACAAAACTGAAAACAACAAATACAGTGAGGTATAACAAATACAGAAAAAACACAATGCATTGTAAACGTCATCAGGGAAACACTAAGCTGGAGACATAACGAGCGGAAACAGTGGCCACGTGGCCAAATCAAAACAACGAGAAAAAGAAAATGCAGAGAAAATAAATGAACAAAAAATAATGCAATAAAAAAAAAAGGGGCGGTACATGAAACAAAACAGTACAGGGAACATAAATACAGAGAAAATGAAAACAAATAAACAGTACAGGGAACATAAATACAGAGAAAATGAAAACAAATAAACAGTACAGGGAACATAAATACAGAGAAAATGAAAACAAATAAACAGTACAGGGAACATAAATACAGAGAAAATGAAAACAAATAAACAGTACAGGGAACATAAATACAGAGAAAATGAAAACAAATAAACAGTACAGGGAACATAAATACAGAGAAAATGAAAACAAATAAACAGTACAGGGAACATAAATACAGAGAAAATGAAAACAAATAGGATGAAAAAGGTGGCAGAAACTGAAAAGTGAAACAGTGAAATTTGAAAACAAATACGACAACAACAGCACAGTGTGATCACAAACACTCAAAACAATGTGATGAAAACAAATACATTGAAAACAATCAAATAAACAAATACGACAACAACAGCACAGTGTGATCACAAACACTCAAAACAATGTGATGAAAACAAACACACTGAAAACAATCAAATGAAAACAACATCAGTCAGATCAAATGCAGTACAAGGGAAATGAATACTTTGAAAACAATACAGTGGAAACAAAAAGAGTTTGTCTATAATAAAGTGAAAACAGTAGGTAAATGTATGTTAAGACTACTCACCTACCAACTGCCTACATACCTACCCGTATGTGTAGTTGACGGGAAGGGGACAAGCGGAAGGGGAGGAAGGAAGGGGATGAAGAGACTTTCAGGAGAGAGGAAGAGAAGGGGGGGGGGAAGCTATGTCATGATTTACAGGCAGTTGGAAAACAGCAAAGCCACACATTTAAAGCGGACAGTAAGGGGGCGAGCAGCTTAAAAAGAGAGAAAAAAGCGTGTAATGGAAAGATTTCTATCCGAATACGAGGAAAACAAAGACAGTGAAAACAGTACAATGTGTACAAACGCAAAACGATGCACTGAAAACAATACTTATACGTCTGCTGCTTCTCTCTCTCTCTCTCTCTCTCTCTCTCTCTCTCTCTCTCTCTCTCTCTCTCTCTCTCTCTCTCTCTTGTGCTCACATGCCAATCAATGCTTTGACTTACTCTCTTGTCTTTTTCATGGGACATCATTTTGACCTACACTGGCTATCTCAGCAGTCACTGACCACAATCACACACGTCTAAAAACTATCAGGATTTTCCTCAGTAACGTTCATACAATACACGGTGTTTCATGGACACACCGCCGGTCATGCTATCTAGGTCTTTGACCCAAGGCGACTATGGACTTTGGGCAGTTTTTTTTCGTTGTTGACAAGAACGTAACAACACTTTGAGTTCTCTCCATCGAAAATTCAGATCAATGAATAGTCACCTGCTCGACACCCATGAAAACATTTGACATGGTACGTGTACATGAAAGTTTGAACATCACATGCAGATCACATTATCAACCTGCTCACCTAACACTGGAGTCCCCAAAACGGCTACACGTCGTAGGTATACAGAAGGCGAACACCGTATCCTGACATAGCGGCCTCTGCCTGGAAACGAGCAATTCTCCCTGTGATTCACGTAGTCGGGAAAATATGTCCAAAAACGTTTGCACGTCCATACAGGTTTGGTGCGTTGGTCAGGTGTTTCAAATACAGCCAGGTCGCAGTTCACTGCACACACAGTCAAGTTCATATGAGGTATTAATTAGGAGCGAAAGACAGCTACCAGCAAAACTTTCAAATCTTTAAGTGTATTGGACTGATTTTAAAGGGGTTCTCACCCATTTTTACAAATCTATTTTGACCAAATACACGGTTTTGGTATGTGGTCGTATTGCGAAACCCAGCCCCGAATCAGCCGCCTGTGCTCTCATCTTGCAGTGAGAGCAGCATTTCCTGCGGATTGGGAAAGCGAGAGGCTGAAACAGGAACGAGAGCCTCGATTTCGATAAATTGATGACGTCGAAAAGCCAAGTCGCTCTTCGTGTTCGGCTGAAGTGAGATGGGGCGAATGTGTGCTGTGTCTGTCTGCGGAATTTCATCAGGAAATAAGCAAAGAGTAAGCGTTCATGCTTTTCCAGGTGCTTCCAGCCAGTTTAGGCGATTGTGGATAAATTTTGTCACCACAACGAAGAAAGATTTTGTTCTTCGGGACAGTTATCACGGGATTTGCGGTCATCAATTCGAAGAGCAGTTTCCAAGACCAACACACCTGGAAGGTAAAGGTGGAAGCTGGAATTCGGGTCCGAAGACAGCTGAAAGAGGATGCTGTGCCAACTATTATAACACAAAAATGTATTAAAGCACTCTCTATTCATTCGCCAGCTGCAAGTGCAAGTCTCAAACGCAACAGTGACACGGATTCTGTCAGGAGCAAGAGAGCCAAACTCAGAGACGTAAAGAAGGTAAGGTTTGTGGAATGGGTGGTTGATCTTTTTGTTTTATTTCATTCTCAGTGTATGGTTGGTTGTAAAGATAGTTGTTGGTTTTTGTTGAGTGTTGGCAACAAACTGAAACATACATTGTTACTGTCATTGTGGCAGTCAGTCAGTCACACTGCCTGCTGCCACTGAAACTTACATGTTTGTGATTGATTTTCCCCCTGCTGTTACTGTTTCCAACAAAACTGAAGTTACGATTCTTATTAACAAGAAAGTGTCCATGTCCACAAATAACAACTTGTTGGACTCCAGTGAATAATAGTTTGGGTTTTTATTTTTCAGGACATTGCTGAACATCAGGCACCCCTGCAAGTTCAAGTTTCTGCCCAACAACCATATGCTTTAGTAAGTGAATTATTTATCAGTATTTGGATACAGGATGGTGACTTAGTGTGCATTTTAAGATATATGCATGTGTGGTATGTCTGTATACTATAAACTGCCCTGGTGAGTAAGAGAATAATAAGCTTAGATCTCAGCTTAGATCTGATGTACGGCACGTCACGCATCAGTTTTTAAAATAGCTGCCAGAATCTTTGACTGCAATGTATTGTAAAAGACCCCTTAGATTCTAATTGTCATTGTGGAACTTCAGAATTTAAGTGGAGAGAGTGAGATTGAAAATGAGGAATGTAAAAAAATGGTGTGTGTGTGTGTGGGGGGGGGGGGGGGGGGGGGGGGGTGGAGGACTGAAAGTGAACAGCTATTGAAAAGATTTCTACAGCAGGGAAGAGAATTAGTGTGATGATGCAGTAGCTGACAAACTCCTATTCAAAGGAAAAGGCATTATCTGATAGATCTAAACAACTGAAGGAAAATGTAGTTTATCACATAATCATTTTAAAGTTATTTACATACTACGGTAATGTGTGTGTGTATGTGAACAGATGTATGTATGTGCATGTGTATATCATGTACTATCTGTGTCGTGTGTATGTGTGTACATGTACATAATATGGTCAACCTGTAAAATGTCGAACTGCCTGGAAAGAAACACAAGCGTCTGATGGCGAGGGAGGTGGTACTCTACAAGGAGCTGTAGGTTCAAACTGGTACGGCTGAACTCCATACACTTCAGTGAAAATTTCACGTTCGATGTCCTCTTCGTTGGAACTTGGCTCGTAGCTGGGAGCATCTGCCATTATCGCCGGAAAATAGTTGATTTTTACGTCCTCATAGCGAAAGCTTTTAGGGACATGTCTTTCATTCACGGTAGTCTTGGCATTTATACGTCACTTGCGGAATCCCCGACTCTCGTTTCTTTCCGTACTGTGCTCGGCAATCTCCGTGGCGAGTCACGATTTGGCTACTTGCATGACCCGAAACACGGATAGAAGTGAGTTCCAGAAGAAAAGTAACACGTACATCGAAACACGCTCGATCATACTTTTGAACAACCCAAACATGCTATTTATGGGTGAGGACCCCTTTAAAAGTCATCAAGAAAGTCTCATTTTTACAACACCCACTGTTGGAAGCTGGAGGGGTGGGAGGATCGTGGGTTCGATTCCGTACGAAGCAGTAATTGTGAGATTTTTTTTTGTTCTGATCGGTATAACAGCCCATTCTTACCCCCCCCCCCCCCCCCCCCCGGAACTTACCCCAGGTTAAGTCTGGGCTAGCCTGCTTTTACCCCGGGGTCATTCCAGGACTAGCTGGAACTTATTGCACAAGGTATACAAACACTCATGAGACACTGATTAACTGTAAAATAGTCGAAATATCTGATTTATGTCATAGTGACCAGTGGTCAGTGGCACTGACCGCCAGTCGTCTGCATTGTACAAGGTACACAGGTACTCGGGAGACTATAATTAGCTGTGAAATAGTTAAAATCTCCGATTTACGTCACAATGACCAGTAGTCAGTGGCACTGGCCACAAGTAATCTACATTGTACAAGGTACACAAGCACTCGGGAAACACTAATTAGCTGTTAAATAGTTAAAATCTCCGATTTACGTCAAAATGACCAGTGGTCAGTGTCACTGACCACTAGTCATCTGCATTGTACAAGCTAAGGTACACAGGTACTCAAGAGACTCTAAGCCCCCCCTCCCGGGGGGTAAGTTCCAACTAGGGGGGGGGGGGGTAAGTTCTAGCTAGTCCTAGAATGACCCCCGCGGGTAAAAGCAGGCTAGCCCAGACTTACCCCGGGGTAAGTTCCAGAGGGGGGAAAGAACGGGCTGTTACACCGGGTTTCACTCAGAACAGTTCTGTGCCCTATATGGAGAAACTGGAACATCTTCGAATTTCAACTGCAGGTGTCTTTTTCTCTCGGGCCTGGTTGGTGCCAGGACATACCATATAGGGATAGTATAGAAATGTTACAAAGGTTCTTAGCGGAACATATGTCTATAACGTCAACTCCGTCATCCTCAACCTAAGCAATCAACATACAAAAATTCAAGTTTAGAGGTCCTCCATGCCCTGCTCTTAGGTTGACCTGACTTTCGATTTTTTCTCCACATGTATGCCCTTGGTGAGTTCGTGTTAAAGGCTTTGGGACCAGCAATATCATGAGGAATGTCGTTGGACGGAGATGGAGGCGTACTCTGAAGGGGTACTCACACTGCCTACATTACTAAACTGTTTTAGTCGGCTGGAGGCTTGCGAAGAGGTGGCCTTCATATGTTGTAGGAGTAGCAGTATTAGTAGTAGTTGTAGTAGTTGTTGTAGTAGTAGTAGTAGTAGAAGTAGTAGTACTAGTAATAGTAGTAGTAGCACTAGCAGCAGCAGCAGCAGTAGTAGCAGTAGTAGTAGTAGAAGTAGTAGTAGCAGCAGCAGTAGTAGTAGTAATAGTAGTAGTAGCAGCAGCAGCCAGCAGCAGCAGATAGTAGTAGTAGTAGTGTAGTAGTAGTAACTGTGTTTTGGGGTTGTTTTTGTTGTTGTTATGATACTGTATCAAGCAAAATATGAACTAAATCAAAAAGCATAAAAGAATTGGCCTGCGGCTGGAAAACAGAAGGGATGCCTGTAAAGCATGTGGGTAACACGACAAAGGCCATGGACAGTGCCTCGGGCATCACATGTGCAGAAAGAGGCCATGATTTGGCAATGAATGTTCTGACAATTACAGGGATCGACATTCTGAGAAGAATTGCAATCAAAATTATGAAATGAAAGAAAAGCTTTTTTTTCAGAAACTTCATCAGATGGGTAGGGTAAAAGAGACACAGAGAACTTGAGGCAGCTGCAACGCAGGGGCAGACCCAAATGTATGAACGTAACAGGAGAATATTATCTAGCATCAGTTCAAGAACTCAATATGTTTTTATAGTATAGCGACCACTAGAACCATCTCACGGCTGGCAAGACATAGACGAAGTTCGAAAATCTACAAGGGAGGTAATGTGTATTAGAATACACGTTCAACGAGCGTAATCCCGCTATTTTCATGGAACAGATATTGCTGTAATTACGCTCCAGTCAGCTTAACCGTTCAGTCAGAGAGAGAGAGAGAGAGAGAGAGAGAGAGAGAGAGAGAGAGAGAGAGAGATTGAAACAGTTCACCTGGGGTAGTAATACAGACAGTTCATCTCCCGATCGTTAGTCTGTCGCGTGTTGCAAACAGAACAGTTTGACTCCTTAGATTAATTTTTTGAACCATGCACCGAGGAAAGGTAATTCTATCTGCAATCAAAAGATAGGCGTTATCTTCCCCAGAGCTTTTACCGAAACAAGTCTATTCAAGGAAGGAGTCGACGAATTTGCAAACAAGAGCCAAGCTACTACACCATAGACCATCTTGCAGATCTAAAGATCAAGAGAGGAAGTGGCCGCACATCCAGACTTAAGGGAAGAGCAAGAAATATCACCAACCAAACAAACATTGGAATAATGTCGAGGCCAACATTGCGAATATCCAAGAAACTGGGGCAAGCATATACTGGGCCTTTTCAATAACAGACACGAATGATCAAATACATGTTAACTGAGATAGGACTTGGAGTCTCCCAGGGACCCCAGCGTATACTGCAGACGTGTGTGCGCTGGTGTCTGTTCATCAGTGGGGTGATGCAGGCGTTTTAATCAGAGTCCACGAACGTGAGTGTGCAGGCCTTGGTGTGTGAGTGTGTGAGAGACAGAGTGACTCTGTGTGTGTGTGTGTGTGTGTGTGTGTGTGTGTGTGTGTGTGTGTGTGTGTGTGCGTGCGTGCGTGCGTGCGTGTGTGCGTGTGTGTGGGGTTGTGTGTGTGTGCGTGTGTGTTCGCGTGCACGTGCACACGTATGTTGTGTTTGATGTTTTTGTTCTTGATTCTAAGTCATCTTCTGAACATTCATCTACCACAAACAATAAAAGGTGCACGCAGTCACACACACACACACACACACACACACACACACACACACACACACACACACACACACACACAACATGTGCCCGCACACACACATATACACACACGCGTGAGCACACACGTATATACACACGGGCATGCGTGCATGCGCTCGCTCTTACGCGCATACATATGCATTTACGTACACGCGCACATCAAAACCCACACGCGTGTGCAAATACATGCACCCATATGAACGCACACAGAGACTCACATGCGTATACGCCCACATGGAAAGACACACACACATACAGACATATATATATATATATAAAGATACATGAATGAGTTGGGGCATGGTCAAGAAACATTCCATGAGGTGAACATAGGCACATGCCCGGACTTATCTGGCCCCCTCCCCCCCCCCCCCCTTTTTGTATAACCTGGAGACGGAACTGGGCATGTACCTATACTACCCCAAGGGGTGTTTCTGGATTATACCCCTTATCATTTATAGTGTGCGTGTGTGTGTGTGTGTGTGTGTGTGTGTGTGTGTGTGTGTGTGTGTGTGCGCACGCGCGCGCGCGCACACACACACACACACACACACATGCACACACATGCACACACACGCACACACACCGTCCCCATTACAATCTTTTTGCATGAATAGCAAGCACAGCTTTGGTTTTAAATGCATCGGAACTGACCAAAATAGTGTTGATCACTGGCAGTGAGGATGACGTTTTGAATCTCAAAAGTTCCCAACAGATCCACATTCCGCTCTTTGACATCGACAGATGAGGAATACACTGTGGAGCCGTTCACTGTAGTCCTTTCATACGCATCTGGGAAGGTCCACTCTCGCTTCCACCCGTCAGCTTTCTGCAAGCCTGAAAATGGAATGGTTGACAGAGGTGCGGAAATGAAAGAGGTCTGATGTGCATTCACAATACTGTTATCCTGAACAGGGCAATATAACCAGAACGGGCTGCAGAAACGGACACGATATTAGCCGTTGTACTAAAGTGGTTAGGGTCGGGGAGTTGATGACTGGGAGGTCGGGGGGTTGATTCCCCTCAAAGCATTTACTTATGGAATTTTTGTCTTCAACTTACTACTATCAACAGCTGAGTGTGTTATGGGTTCAAACAGGAAGACTGGCACCACACGGTCGAGGCTGCACTCAATGGAAGTGTTTCTCAGATTTCCAGACAGAACCTGCTGGTGTCTTCATCTCCTAGGCCAGGTTGATGCTGTGACATAACATGAGAGGAAGCTTGCAGTACAACCCTCTCTCCGTGACGAGAATCAAATCCATGGCATTACTTTCTACATCCTCCTTGCCACTAGTTATGATTGAATCATGAGCTCAGTTTCGATTCCTTCTCCAGGTCCATGCCCATGATGAATCCCACACAGTGGTCAGCATCAGCGAGTCATGGTGTCCATCGATGGGTGGATGTGGTGGTGCCCGTCATGGTGACCATCGATGGGTGGAGGTGGTGGTGCCTGTCATGGTGACCATCGATGGGTGGATGTGGTGGTGCCTGTCGGAAGCGGATGCTCGTTCGCGACTATGTATTCATGGTCGTCATGCCGAGACTCAATGAGTGATGGTCTATGTATGCTGGATCACAACAAGAAACATTGATCGTATACCAAAGTCACATAGCAGCAGTTGAGCGTCTTCTGTTGCGGGTTGCCTCACGGCAGTCGGAGACTGATCGACCGGGCTGTGGACTGGTGTTAATGGGGGTAGTGGGGTCAATATAAATTTAGACCTAAAAAATTGCTATAGTAATTATATTCAGGATACTTATCATATGCACTGTGTCTCAACAGATAACATAAAGTTTACCGCAAATGAAGTTGTCGGTCAAAGGTCAAGGTCACGACGGAGACTTTTGTCTCAAAACCAAACAAATGTGTACCCTCCGGTATATAACTTTTGTGGTTATCTTGCGATTCCCGTCAAAATTGACAGGAACATGTCCAACTAGATTATCTATAAATGCGCAAAATATAAAGTTTGTAGATTAATTACAAAGGTCCAAATTTGACCTTTTAATTCCATTCTGGCTGACCTTTCGCAATCTAATTGCTCATAGCCGCCTGATGAGCAAGAGTTGAGCTGCATTGTTCTGAGACTGGGCGTTTTCCACATGAAAATGAGTTTCATGGGATGCATCGGACGCCTTCTGCAAGGCAGTGGACTGCAAGAGGTCTTTGAGCTAGTATACGCTCCTAATGCTGTCATCCATATGCTGCAGGGAAAGGCTTTTTCAAGAGAATTCCTAGGACTCAATCTGGCCGACTCTGCTCTGAATGCACTCATCACATCCCAAGTGTTTGAGGTCTCTCTACCTGGTCCCGTCCTTGATCTTCATGATGACATACAGGTTGAAGAGGTCAACCCTGAAGATCTGCCACAAGATGTCCTTGACGTTATGGCACTCGAAGACTTAGCACCATCTACAGCTACACAGCTAGTGTCCCAAGAGCACAGCTTGAGTCTGGATGGAGATCTTTCGCTTGCAGCTGAGAGGTTTGATCAGCTACCGACTGGTGACATAGCTGCAACTGATCTTTGCGACAATGAAAACATTTCTCTGATCCAACAAAAAATCCAGCTGAAAATGTCAGATCTGAAATGCTATTCAACCGCTGCTTTGTGGCTCCATTCATGTACTCAGTGGCCATTTTGAGGCGACTGATCAAAGCAGAACGCACTGGGAATTGGAACTTGCACCTGTCCACAGTCCGTGAAATGATGCCTTTCATGGCAGCAGCAGGACACAACCTGTACACCGGATTACTCCATCTGTATCTGCAAGACATGCTGCAGCTTAAACAGACTCACCCAGACGTCTATGCAAGTTTCCAAATAGGGCATCATGTTGTACGCCGATCTGATCGGCTGTGGGCGGGCCTTTCTTCTGATTTTGTTATAGAACAAATGAGAAGTGTGAAGTCGACAGGAGGACTGACAAGTGGACGAGGAATGTCCGAGGTGCAGTGGACTGTATGGCTCCTGGGAATGCCTGTCTGTGCTGCTGTGAATCGTGCCGTGCATGGGTTTGCAGGGATCCAGTATGCCACAAGGGAGCAGCATGTGGACCTCACAGATGAACGGCAAGAAAAAAGATGAAAAAAACGTCACGGAGATGGTGGGCTTCCTCGAGAGTCGCGACCCGTTTGAAAAGTCTGAAAGACTGAAAAACATAGTCACAGGCGAAGTTGCTCATCCATCAGTCAATGCACACCAAGCATTGGAAGTGGGAAACAACATTCTCCAGAAGATGTTGGGTCAGACAATCCAAGACTTAACTTTCAGGCGTTGTGACCAAGCCACCACTATGGTCAACACCTCAAGCAACGCCTTCAAAATTGGTGAAGATGTTGTCAGTGTTGACCCACAGCGGCTGTTTCAGCGCATTGTCTCTACAGTTCCAGGTTTGGCTCAAGTAGGAGTGAAGGCCGATATTTTCAAACATGAGCTGAACGCATATCCAACTTCCTTGTTTGAATCACCACTTCTTCTGCTTGAATCAAAGAAGTCTGATCTGGCAGATGAAGTTTGGAAGTCTGCCAGTGTCATCGTGCCTTCGCTACAAGAGGGTGAAGACGTGCAGTTTGTCATTGATGGGGGAGCTCTCCTGCATCTGATTCCCTGGTCAAGAGGAGCCACGTTTGCTTCCATTATCCAGTCATACGTGAATTACATCACAAGAAAGTTCCATGGTGCTACAGTTGTCTTCGATGGATACCTCTCTGGGCCATCAACGAAAGATCAGACTCACCTCCGAAGGCTAAAGACAAAGGCCTGCACAGATGTGGAATTTGAACTGGGAATGACCCTGAACATCCGCAAAGAGATTTTCCTGACAAACCAGAGTAACAAGCATCGCTTCATTCATTTGCTCAGCGATGCCCTGTCCAGAAACTCTTGCACGACCGTCTGTGCTGATGGTGATGCCGACATGATGATCATTGCGATGACCTTGGAAAGTGCAAAACAGAAAACAACAATTGTGATCGCAGATGACACTGACCTTCTAGTACTGTTGTGCCACTAAGTCACTGAAAAAGACCACGACGTCTTTTTGCAACGGAGTCATAAGAGTAGGAGTGAGGTCTTGAAGAGTTGGCACATTCAACACACAAAGAGGGTTCTCAACACTGACTTCGATTTGCGCCATCTTCTTCCAGTCATCCATGCCATGTCAGGATGTGACACAACATCTCGGCCTTTTAGAACTGGCAAACGAGGAATCCTCAACCAGTTCAAGAAGTCTGCAGCGTTGAGAGAGGCAGTTGTTGTGTTCAGGGGAGGGGGAGAGGAGGGGGTACAGCAGACGGAACAAAGAAAAGAAAGAAAAGACAGACCTTATACACACTGCATGCATACTCAAAGTAAGGCTAATTTACTGTCAGGGAAATAAGAGAGAGAGAGAGAGAAGAGAGAGAGAGAGAGAGAGAGAGAGAGAGAGAGAGAGAGAGAGAAAGAGAGAGAGAGAGAGTGTGTGTGTGAAAGAGAGAGAGAGAGAGAGAGAGAGAGAGAGAGAGGAGAGAGAGAGAAGACAGACAGAGAGACAGAGACAGAGAGAGTGAGAGAGGGAGACAGAGACAGAGACAGAGAGAGTGAGAGAGACAAAGGGAATGAATGCATTTTATTGCCCATAACACTACAGCCTATAGACAAAGGGAATGAATGCATTTTATTGCCCACTACAGCCTTTAGACAAGAGGGAATGAATGCATTTTATTGCCCATAACACTACAGCCTTTAGACAAAGGGAATGAATGCATTTTATTGCCCATAACACTACAGCCTATAGACAAAGGGAATGAATGCATTTTATTGCCCATAACACTACAGCCTTTAGACAAAGGGAATGAATGCATTTTATTGCCCATAACACTACAGCCTACAGACAAATGGAATGAATGCATTTTATTGCCCATAACACTACAGCCTACAAACAAAGGGAATGAATGCATTTTATTGCCCATAACACTACAGCCTTTAGACAAAGGGAATGAATGCATTTAATTGCCCATAACACTACAGCCGATAGAAAAGGGAATGAATGCATTTTATTGCCCATAACACTACAGCCTATAGACAAAGGGAATGAATGCATTTTATTGCCCATAACACTACAGCCTATAGACAAAGGGAATGAATGCATTTTATTGCCCATAACACTACAGCCTTTAGACAAAGGGAATGAATGCATTTTATTGCCCATACACTACAGCCTATAGACAAAGGGAATGAATGCATTTTATTGCCCATAACACTACAGCCATAGACAAAGGGAATGAATGCATTTTATTGCCCATAACACTACAGCCTATAGACAAAGGGAATGAATGCATTTTATTGCCACAAACACTACAGCCTTTAGACAAAGGGAAAAATGCATTTTATTGCCCACAACACTACAGCCTTTAGACAAAGGGAATGAATGCATTTTATTGCCCATAACACTACAGCCTTTAGACAAAGGGAATGAATGCATTTTATTGCCCACAACACTAAAGCCTTTAGACAAAAGGGAATGAATGCATTTTATTGCCCTTAAACACTACAGCCTTTAGACAAAGGGAATGAATGCATTTTATTGCCCATAACACTACAGCCTACAGACAAATGGAATGAATGCATTTTATTGCCCATAACACTACAGCCTACAAACAAAGGGAATGAATGCATTTTATTGCCCATAACACTACAGCCTTTAGACAAAGGGAATGAATGCATTTAATTGCCCATAACACTACAGCCGATAGAAAAAGGGAATGAATGCATTTTATTGCCCATAGCACTACAGCCTATAGACAAAGGGAATGAATGCATTTTATTGCCCATAACACTACAGCCTATAGACAAAGGGAAATGAATGCATTTTATTGCCCATAACACTACAGCCTTTAGACAAAGGGAATGAATGCATTTTATTGCCCATAACACTACAGCCTATAGACAAAGGGAATGAATGCATTTTATTGCCATAACACTACAGCCTATAGACAAAGGGAATGAATGCATTTTATTGCCCATAACACTACAGCCTATAGACAAAGGGAATGAATGCATTTTATTGCCAACAACACTACAGCCTTTAGACAAAGGGAAAAATGCATTTTATTGCGCACAACACTACAGCCTTTAGACAAAGGGAATGAATGATTTTATTGCCCATACACTACAGCCTTTAGACAAAGGGAATGAATGCATTTTATTGCCCACAACACTAAGCCTTTAGACAAAAGGGAATGAATGCATTTTATTGCCCTTAACACTACAGCCTATACACAAAGGAAATGAATGCATTTTATTGCCATAACACTATAGCTTTAGATAAAGGGAATGAATGCATTTTATTGCCCATAACACTACAGCCTATAGACACAGGGAATGAATGCATTTTATTGCCTATAACACTACAGCTATAGACACAGGGAATGAATGCATTTTATTGCCCACAACACTACAGCCTTAGACAAAGGGAATGAATGCATTTTATTGCCCATAACATACAGCCTTTACACAAAGGGAATGAATGCATTTTATTGCCATAACACTACAGCCTATAGACAAAGGGAATGAATGTATTTTATTGCCCATACCACTACAGCCTATAGACAAAGGGAATGAATGCATTTTATTGCCCATAACACTATAGCCTATAGACAAAGGGAATGAATGCATTTTATTGCCATAATACTACAGCCTATAGACAAAGGGAATGAATGCATTTTATTGCCAACAACACTACAGTCTATAGACAAAGGAATGATTGCATTTTATTGCCCAAACACTACAGCCTATAAACAAAGGGAATGAATGCATTTTATTGCCCACAACACTACAGTCAATAGACAAAGGGAATGAATGCATTTTATTCCCCAAACACTACAGCCTATAGACAAAGGGAATGAATGCATTTTATTGCCACAACATTGCAGCCTATAGACAAAGGGAATGAATGCATTTTATTGCCAACAACACTACAGCCTTTAGACAAAGGGAATGAATGCATTTTATTGCCCTTAACACTACAGCCTTTAGACAAAGGGAATGAATGCATTTTATTGCCCATAACACTACAGCCTATAGACAAACGAATGAATGCATTTTATTGCCAACAACACTACAGCCTTTAAACAAAGGGAAACAATGCATTTTATTGCACACAACACTAAGCCTTTAGACAAAGGGAATGAATGCATTTTATTGCCCATAACACTACAGCCTACAGACAAAGGGAATGAATGTATTTTATTGCCCACAACACTACAGCCTTTAGATAAAGGGAATGAATGCATTTTTTTGCCCATAACACTACAGCCTGTAGACACAGGGAATAATGCATTTTATTGCCTATAACACTACAACGTATAGACACAGGGAATGAATGCAATTTATTGCCCAAACACTACAGCCTTTAGACAAAGGGAATGAATGCATTTTATTGCCCATAACACTACAGCCTTTACACAAAGGGAATGAATGCATTTTATTGCCATAACACTATAACACTACAGCCTATAGACAAAGGGAATGAATGCATTTTATTGCCCATAACACTACAGCCTATAAACAAAGGGAATGAATGCATTTTATTGCCCATAACACTATAGCCTATAGACAAAGGGAATGAATGCATTTTATTGCCCATAACACTACAGCCTATAGCCAAAGGGAATGAATGCATTTGATTGCCTATAACACACAGCCTATAGAAAAGGGAATGAATGCATTTTATTGCCCACAACACTACAGGGTATAGAGAAAGGGAATAAATGCATTTGTATTGCCCATAACACTACAGCCTATAGACAAAGGGAATGAATGAATTTTATTGCCCATAACACTACAGCCTTATGACAAAGGGAATGAATGCATTTATTGCCCACAACACTACAGCCTATAGACAAAGGGAATGAATGCATTTTATTGCCCACAACACTACAGCCTATAGACAAAGGGAATGAATGTATTTTATTGCCCATAACACTACAGCCTATAGACAAAGGGAATGAATGCATTTTATTGCCATAACACTACAGCCTTTAGACAAAGGGAATGAATGCATTTTATTGGCCATAACACTACAGCCTTTAGACAAAGGGAATGAATGCATTTGTATTGCCAACACACTACAGACCTTTAGACAAAGGGAATGAATGCATTTTATTGCCCACAACACTACAGCCTTATAGACAAAGGGAATGAATGCATTTTATTGCACATAACACTACAGCCTTTAGACAAAGGGAATGAATGCATTTTATTGCCCATAACACTACAGCCTTTAGACAAAGGGAATGAATGCATTTTATTGCCCTTAACACTACAGCCTTTAGACAAAGGGAATGAATGCATTTTATTGCACATAACACTACAGCCTATAGAAAAGGGAATGAATGCATTTTATTGCCCACTAACACTACAGCCTTTAGACAAAGGGAATGAATGCATTTATTGCCCATAACACTACAGGCTTTAGACAAAGGGAATGAATGCATTTTATTGCCCATAACACTACAGCCTTAGACAAAGGGAATGAATGCATTTTTATTTGCCAATACACACTACAGCCTATAAACAAGGGAAAGAATGCATTTTATTGCCATAACACTACAGCCTATAGACAAAGGAATGAATGCATTTTATTGCCCATAACACTACAGCCTATAGACAAAGGGAATGAATGCATTTTATTGCCATAACACTACAGCCATAGACAAAGTGAATGAATGCATTTTATTGGCCACTAACACTACAGCTTATAGACAAAGGGAATAAATGCATTTATTGCCCATATCACACAAGCCTATAGACAAAAGGAATGAATGCATTTATTGCCCACAACACTACAGCCTATAGACAAAGGGAATGAATGCATTGTTATTGCACAAACACTACAGCCTTTAGACAAAGGGAATGAATGCATTTTATTGCCCTAAACACTACAGCCTATAGACAAAGGGAATGAATGATTTTCATTGCCCATAACACTACAGCTATAGACAAGGGAATGAATGCATTTTATTGCCCATAACACTACAGCCTATAGACAAAGGAATGAATGCATTTTATTGCCATCACCTAACATACTACAGCCTATAGACAAAGGGAATGAATGTATTTTATTGCCCAACACTACAGCCTATAGACAAAGGGAATGAATGCATTTTATTGCCACAACCTACAGCCTTAGACAAAGGGAATGAATGCATTTTATTGCCCAAACACTACAGCCTTAGACAAAGGGAATGAATGCATCTTTATTGCCCCATCACCCTACAGCCTTAGACAAAGGGAATGAATGCATTTTATTGCCCACAACACTACAGCCTTATAGACAAAGGAATGAATGCATTTTTTTTGCCCAAACCACTACAGCCTATAGACAAAGGGAATGAATGCATTTTATTGCCTATAACACTACAGCCTTTAGAGAAAGGGAATGAATGCATTTCATTGCCCATAACATACAGCCTTTAGACAAAGGGAATGAATGCATTTTATTGCCCATAACACTACAGCCATAGACAAAGTGAATGAATGCATTTTATTGGCCACATCACTACAGCCTATAGACAAAGGGAATGAATGCATTTTATTGCCCAATCACAGACCTATAAGACAAAGGAAATGAATGCATTTATTGCCCATAACACTACAGCCTATAGACAAAGGGAATGAATGCATTGTTATTGCACCATAACACTACAGCCTATAGACAAAGGGAATGAATGCATTTTATTGCCCACACTACAGCTTAGACAAAGGGAATGAATGCATTTTATTGCCCAAACACTACAGCCTATAGACAAAGGGAATGAATGCATTTATTGCCCATAACACTACAGCCTATAGACAAAGGGAATGAATGCATTTTATTGCCCATAACACTACAGCCTATAGACAAAGGGAATGAATGCATTTTATTGCCCATAACACTACAGCCTATAGACAAAGGGAATGAATGCATTTTATTGCCCATAACACTACAGCCTTTAGACAAAGGGAATGAATGCATTTTATTGCCCATAACACTACAGCCATAGACAAAGGGAATGAATGCATTTATTGCCCAACACACACAGCCTATAGACAAAGGGAATGAATGCATTTTATTGCCCACAACATACAGCCTATAGACAAAGGGAATGAATGCATTTTATTGCCAAAACACTAAGCCTTTAGACAAAGGGAAATCAATGCATTTTATTGCCACAAACTACAGCCTTTATGCAAGGGAATGAATGCATTTTATTGCCATAACACTACAGCCTTTAGACGAAAGGGAATGAATGCATTTTATGCCCATAACACTAAGCTTTAGACAAAAGGGAATGAATGCATTTATTTGCCCTTCAACATACAGCCTTAGACAAAGGGAATGAATGCATTTTATTGCCCAAACACTACAGCCTACAGACAAATGGATGAATGCATTTTATTGCCATAACACTACAGCTCAAACAAAGGGAATGAATGCATTTTATTGCCCATAACACTACAGCCTATTAGACAAAGGGAATGAATGCATTTTATTGCCCATAACACTACAGCCTGATAGAAAAGGGAATGAATGCATTTTATTGCCCATACACTACAGCCTATAGACAAGGGAATGAATGCATTTTATTGCCATACACTACGCTATAGACAAAGGGAATGAATGCATTTTATTGCCCATAACACTACAGCCTTTAGACAAAGGAATGAATGCATTTTATTGCCCATAACACTACAGCCTATAGACAAAGGGAATGAATGCATTTATTGCCCATAACACTACAGCCTTAGACAAAGGGAATGAATGCATTTTATTGCCCATAACTACAGCCTATAGACAAAGGGAATGAATGCATTTTATTGCCAACACTAAGCCTTTTAGACAAAGGGAAACATGCATTTTATTGCCGCACAACACTACAGCCTTTAGACAAAGGGAATGAATGCATTTTATTGCCCATAACACTACAGCCTATTAGACAAAGGAATGAATGCATTTTATTGCCCAACACTAAAGCCTTTAGACAAAAGGGAAGAATGCATTTTATTGCCCTTAACACTACAGCCTATACACAAAGGAAATGAATGCATTTTATTGCCCATAACACTATAGCCTTTAGATAAAGGGAATGAATGCATTTTATTGCCCATAACACTACAGCCTATAGACACAGGGAATGAATGCATTTTATTGCCTATAACACTACAGCCTATAGACACAGGGAATGAATGCATTTTATTGCCCACAACACTACAGCCTTTAGACAAAGGGAATGAATGCATTTTATTGCCCATAACACTACAGCCTTTACACAAAGGGAATGAATGCATTTTATTGCCCATAACACTACAGCCTATAGACAAAGGGAATGAATGTATTTTATTGCCCATACCACTACAGCCTATAGACAAAGGGAATGAATGCATTTTATTGCCCATAACACTATAGCCTATAGACAAAGGGAATGAATGCATTTTATTGCCCATAATACTACAGCCTATAGACAAAGGGATTGAATGCATTTTATTGCCAACAACACTACAGTCTATAGACAAAACGAATGATTGCATTTTATTGCCCACAACACTACAGCCTATAAACAAAGGGAATGAATGCATTTTATTGCCCACAACACTACAGTCAATAGACAAAGGAATGAATGCATTTTATTCCCCACAACACTTCAGCCTATAGACAAAGGGAATGAATGCATTTATTGCCACAACATTGCGCCTATAGACAAAGGGAATGAATGCATTTTATTGCCAACAACACTACAGCCTTTAGACAAAGGGAATGAATGCATTTTATTTGCCCTTAACACTACAGCCTTTAGACAAAGGGAATGAATGCATTTTATTGCCATAACACTACAGCCTATAGACAAACGAATGAATGCATTTTATTGCCAACAACACTACAGCCTTTAAACAAAGGGAAACAATGCTTTTATTGCACACAACACTAGCCTTTAGACAAAGGGAATGAATGCATTTTATTGCCCATAACATACAGCCTACAGACAAAGGGAATGAATGTATTTTATTGCCCCACAACACTACAGCCTTTAGATAATGGGAATGAATGCATTTTTTTTGCCCATAACACTACAGCCTGTAGACACAGGGAATGAATGCATTTTATTGCCTATAACACTACAACGTATAGACACAGGGAATGAATGCAATTTTATTGCCCACAACACTACAGCCTTTAGACAAAGGGAATGAATGCATTTTATTGCCCATAACACTACAGCCTTTACACAAAGGGAATGAATGCATTTTATTGCCATAACACTATAACACTACAGCCTATAGACAAAGGGAATGAATGCATTTTATTGCCCATAACACTACAGCCTATAAACAAAGGGAATGAATGCATTTTATTGCCCATAACACTATAGCTATAGACAAAGGGAATGAATGCATTTTTATTGCCCATAACACTACAGCCTATAGCCAAAGGGAATGAATGCATTTGATTGCCTATAACACCACAGCCTATAGAAAAAGGGAATGAATGCATTTTATTGCCCACAACACTACAGGGTATAGTTTCTGATTCTTTTCTGATTGGGACCGCTGGCGCAGGATTCTAGCACTGTTTTTACTGATATCGTCATAAGCAGTACAATATGATAAACCATTAATTTTGTTTTCGAAGCCATTTCCACCTGATGGACAATTAGATTCTGTTTGGTCATCTCAGAACCACTGAAAACAGTTTTCTTAGGCCACAGATTCTGATCTTGAGACTGTTTCTGTGCTAATGCATAATATGTCAGGACATCCAAGTAAAGGCTACTCTGCGCACCTATTAGCTGCTGTCAGCACTCGTGATTGACAATACTTGAATTATTGGACAGTAGAGCAGACCAATCTGACTGTGGACACCTTTTGACCTCCCCATGCACCCTTAAATTAATCCTTGGCCATAGATACCTTGAAAATTTCCCCCACATTTCCCCCCCCCCTCCCCCCCCCCCCCCCCCCGTTTACGTCTGATTTTAGAATTTCAGCAACTTATTTTGCTACCATGACCCACATTCAGTACTGTTTACGTCTGATTTTAGAATTTCAGCAACTTATTTTGCTACCACGCCTTCTTTTCGTTTTACTTCTCTACCCTCTGCCGGCTGCTTTGGAGTGCTATTTGATTCTATACTACGCACAAAAAGTTAAGGATCGGTATGTGAAAACAGGTGCGTAATAAACTCAGTTCGCTACTGTTATTTATTTCTTAGTCCAGCCAAATTGTCATGAATTCTTGTTCAGCTGTAAGTGGGCGATGTTGTGTTAGTGCGAAAATTGCACGGGATTCTCTACTACTGAGCTGGGCCGCAAACGGAAAAGCGGAAACTTGCGAAAAATGACCTTGTTTTGGACCGTTCTGCCTGAACACATTGCACTTGCCAGATGGAAAAACAATTATGCACGTGCAAGCACTGCTGTTTATGTGTGAGATGCTGTCGCTCGCTTGGCTATATAAGAAGACATTCCACCAGTAGTAGGCCTGATCTGACAATGCCTCCACGACGAAAATTAAGCGAGTTGGATAGGGGACGAGCTGTTGCATGGTTCCAAGATGGTGTTCCCAAGCGAGAAGTGGCCAGGCGACTTCATGTGTCCATCTCAGTCATTGTCCGACTGATTCAACGCTTCACAGCCACTGGGACTGTCCATGAAAGACACAGATCTGGTCGACCGAAGAAGACAACCCCACGTGACGATCGTCTCATTGAACGACAAGCACTGCAGACAAGAACAGCCTCTTCCAGCATAATTCAAAGGCAGTTCAGGGTGGCTACTAACATCAACATCAGCCAGCAGACCATACGGAACCGCCTACATGGGTTTAATCTCTGTTCTCGTCGCCCAGCAGTACGGCCACGCTTAACTCCAGCCCATAGGGCAGCACGCCGCACCTTCTGCGCACGTCACGTGAGGTGGACACGTCAGCAATGGTCCCAGGTCCTGTTCAGTGATGAATCACGCTTCACCCTTCACCACAACGACGGCCGACTGAGGGTCTGGAGGCGCCCAGGGCAACGCTTTACTGACGCCACTGTCCAAGAAAAGGTGGCCTTTGGTGGAGGTTCTGTAATGGTCTGGGGGGCCTTCAGCCTTCACCACAGAACACCCTTGTATCATGTACAGGGTAACATGACTGGCATCCGATACCGGGATGAGATTCTTCGACCGCTGACTGTGCCTACACTGCAGCAGATGGGACCGAGGGCTGTCTAAAAGGATGACAATGCTCGCCCCCACAGGGCAAGGGTGGTCAATGACTTCCTGCAGCAGTCTGGAGTCAACAGAATGGAGTGGCCAGCATGCAGTCCCGATCTCAACCTGATTGAGAACCTCTGGGATGAGCTGGATCGCAAAGTGAGGAGCCACCCCCCTCCCAGGGATGCCCAACACCTCTACCAGATGCTGCAGGCTGAGTGGCAGGCGCTTCCACAGAGGATCTTCACCAACCTGGTCAACTCGATGAGGACTCGCTGCGTCGAGTGCCAGAACAGCCATGGTGGTTACACGCATTACTGAGCTTTTGGGATCATCAGTATGCCCTGTCTTGTGATTTCAATGACTTTGGGAAATCAAATTTGGATACATACCCACTTTAATCAAATGTACACACCAAACGATTGCTCGAGATTGAAGGCAATTGTGTATCGTTATCACTAAAGAATGGAATTAAATGTTGGCCAAACTTCAACGCATTGACTTTCTTATTTTGACAGTTATGAATGTTTGTGAAAGTGATCCTTAACTTTTTGTGTGTAGCTTATTTTTGAAACCTTGGTGGTGACAGTGCCACAGAATTGTAGCAGACTGTAGTATAAATCTCCATTTGATACCAAGGGAGCACAGACACAATCCGCCGTGTCTCCCTGAGTCCGAATCAGCCAGCAAAGGCCACGGAGTGGGCCGTATAAATTGTGGAATTCAAGCTGGATCACGGTGGTCTCCATATGCTGCCAGTGAAGTATTTACGATCTATTTCCCCGATTGTTCATTCTCATGATCTATTTCCCCGATTGTTCATTCTCATGATCTATTTCCCTGATTGTTCATTCTCATGATCTATTTCCCCGATTGTTCATTCTCATGATCTATTTCCCCGATTGTTCATTCTCATGATCTATTTCCCCGATTGTTCATTCTCATGTTCTTTCTGCACGTCCACCCTCCCCTTCCTTGTTTCTCTTCTCCTTTCTTTTTGAATCTTTGTCAAGTCATTAATATAAAGAAGGAAGTATCGTTTTCTCTTCTCCTTTCTTTTTGAATCTTTGTCAAGTCATTAATATAAAGAAGGAAGTATCGTTTTCTCTTCTCCTTTCTTTTTGAATCTTTCTCAAGTCATTAATATAAAGAAGGAAGTATCGTTAGCTCGCACTTGTTTTCCCCCACTACTAAACTGTATGACACATCATTGTTCAGTCAATTAGTAAGAGATTGCGTCTCTTAGGAGATCCAAGTAAAGGCTGCTCTGTGCAATTCTTTGCCGCTGTCAGCACTCATGTGATCGACAATGCTTGGGTTACTGGACAGTTGAGCTGACCACTCTGACTGTTCACACCTTTTGACCTCCTTTGCATCCTGAAATGGATCCTTGGCTATAGATAGGCTCACAGATGTTTCCCTTTATTCAGTTACTTTTCCACCTTTTGCCGGTTGCTTTGGAGTGCTGCTGGACTGTGTTTCTGAACGCTTGGTAGTGAGAGTGCCACAGAATTATACAGACTGTAGTATATACCTCCACTGGATGCCAAGGGAACACAAACACAATTGGCGATGTCTCCTGACAAGTCCGATTCAGCGAACAAAAGGCCTCAGAGCAGGGAATTTGAATGGTTGTGTCTTCAAGTGGGATTACAGTGGTCTCCATACGCTGCTGAAGAAGGAGTTTATATTCATAATCTATTTCCTTGATTTTTCATTCCAATTTTCTTTTTTCAACCGTCCCCTCTCTGTTTTCCTTTTTTCACTCTTCTCGTTTCTTTTTGAATCATTTACAAGTCACTAATCTGATGACGGAGGAATAATTAGCCCGCACTTGTATTCCCTCACTACTAAATCGTTCAAAACACACACACACACACACACACACACACACACACACACACACACACACATACACACACACACACACACACAGGTGTCTTTCGACCCAGTGGAACTGTCCTCTGAGCAGGAGTGGCTCGTATCTGGTGTTGTACAAGCCTTAGAGGGTTTTACATAGAGACTGATGGAAATGGACCGATGGATGGACGTGTGTTTGTGTGTGTGTGTGTGTGTGTGTGTGTGTGTCCAGGACGGGGGAAATCGTGATGGTATTGCTTAATAAGTGCTTAATATTGCTTAATGTATTATTAGTCGGGCTTAACACACCAAGGTTATCTTTGCACTCATACACGCATATGCACACTCATGCGCCCATCAAACATTCGCCTCTCTCTGGGAATGGGATGTCACGCATTCGTTTCTCTCCTAATACGACTGAGCACAAGAAATACAATTTCTGTGCTACTTATAATCAAACATGAAGAATCCAATTACACAAAATGAAATGATCAAAACATAAAAGATCAATACTTCCTAATCCCAGGTTATAATAAAATGGGTTCTTACCTGGCCAGGTTTTCACACACGCAACCACGCTTTCACACGACACCAGTTCTTGTACAAGTCTCTTCAAGTCTTCTTCAGCACTGCTTGATGGTGATGCCCTTGGTTGACTGGCTCCAGGCTTCAGGACTGGGTCTTCATGGTCGTCTCTGGGATCTCGACGTAGAACTCTTCTTCTTCGTCTCTTTCACCCACCTCTGGGTTCAAATTCAGTTTGTCTGTCTTCACCCACCTCTGGGCTTCAAACTTAAGTTTTCTTCTCTTCCAGCTTGTCTTTAACCCTAAGACTTTGCTGTCTCTTCTATCTCCCAGACCATGTTTCTCCTGACCCTAATCTGTCCTGCCCACCCTTCTCTCTCTCTCCTCTGTCCTTTCTCTCTCTCTCTCTTGTGGTGGTCTTCTCCTCTCACGTTGTTCTCCCTCAGCTTATATAGGGATGGACACAAAGGATTTTCCTTCGGGCCATTTTTTTGTCCATGCTGCTTCTCAAACCCCCTGTTCACAAGTACCCTGAATTCTCCATTCGCTACATTCTTCCACACATCAGCATTTACACACTTCCCTACCTAACTGATTAGCAAACAACCACTTGGCACCAGATGGACATCGAAAATTTCCCGCTGACTTCGGGGGTCACTTAACACAGTAATTATCTTAAAGAGGGCTACGACAACAACGTCCACGCAGCATTCAACCAGCCTGACAATAGAACCAACACAGTGCCCCACGGCAATACCATCTGAACGAGCCAAAGACTCCTGCTCTTCAACGACTGTTTACAAAGCGATCTCAGCTGACTGAGTATGTAGCGCCCACTTGATGCACCGAGGTCCTAGTGGTTACGTCCCTCCCCCTTTCACTTCGAACTCCCTACTACCTTAGGTGCCATCTGTCACCTGACCACTTCGTCCTCCTTGACACAGTTTGACCGTGTGCGGTGGGTAAGGCACACTGGTTAATGGGTCTATTACCTATTTGTATACTATGTACAATGTCCCTTTGCCTCTAAGCGTTTAATGCCTTTTGTGAGAGGTTTCACGCCCTTGACAGGTGTGTGTGTGTGTGTGTGTGTGTGCACGCGTTAGGCGAATTAGTAATGCATTGAAACAAGTGCACGCTTACCATTCATCTGTCATCACAACATTGACTTGGCAGAGAGAGAGAGAGAGAGGGAGAAAGAAAACAGGATAGAAAGAAAACAGGGTTTTAGAATATAAACATAAAATCCTTCTCAAGTAGCATATGGGAACTGTTGTAGTCCATCTTGCACACATAACTATTCACATCACCTGCTCAGTGGCCTGTTATCCGCTGATTCGAATCCATCAGTGAGACATAGCTGATTGTGTCGATCCTCCCTTGGCATCAGATGGAAATATACCACAGTCCATAATTTTCTAGTATTTTAAACACAATAGGGATCAAGCATAGTGTCCATGGGTGCCATCTCACTGCCGTTACCTTCCCATCAGTTTCGTCTTCCCTTTGTCTACCCAAACCCCCTGTTTTAAATAATATCACATTTTAAGAAGTAGAGTGACTAAATGGGTCAATTTGATCCACAGCTCTCCTGCCCAGAAAAAGGTCCCCAAAAGGACCGAAATATTAGACGACAAAATAGAAAGAAAAAAGAGCAAGTGATTTTATGGTGCAGTTCTTCCTTTAATCTACGTTGACAAGTCGTCTCTCCACTCCAGTGAAACTGACCTCTGAGCAGGAATGGCTTGTATCTGGTGTTGTAAAAGTCTTAGAGGGTGTACATAAAGATTGAGAGAAATGAACCGATGGATGGGATAGACGGACTTCTATAGACAGATAGATAGATAGACAGATAGATAGATAAATAGATGGACAGACGGACAGACGGACGGACAGACAGACAGACTGATAGATGGACGCATAAACATATAGATACATAGATAGAAATGTTCATTATACACACACAATTTACAGGTGTTCTTTTTTTTGCGTTATATCTTTAATTCTTCTGCTTGTCTCTTGCTTCATTCTTGATTGAGTATAAAACGTTGACGCGCAAAGTACTACCACAGTATGCATACTGCCGTTAGACTTACCAACCTGCAAATGAGTGAGATGAAAGAGGTATGAAAAGTAAGTCACTTTGTCATCAATGAACAAAGATTGTAATAATGGAGAATAAAAGCGTACAAAGCAAAGAAATAAGAAGAGAACGGGAGATGCGCAAACAACAACCAACTCACCACTAGTGCTCACGTCTGCCAGAGGATCAAGGGATCCATCTGAACCCAAACAGAAAGCATCAATATTTTAGAACACGAATCAGTTGTTTATTAGCATCACTGATATGAACACAACAGTTAAGCACTTATAGTCATTTTTGATTGGGGAGACACCAACATTAATTAAACGAGAAAACTGACGGCCCAATTCGTTATTATTTGTTGTATATGTAATTGTATCTTCATCCAGAGTCGACCATTTATGAGACGAGTACTTACCCAGATGAGAAAAAAGAGAGAGAGAGAGAGAGAGAGAGAGAGAGAGAGAGAGAGAGAGAGAGAATAATGATAATTCCTTATTACTTTATTATGGATAAAATAAGGTGAAAGAAGGGTTCTCGGGATGGGGGTAAGTAGGAGTATGAGAGGGAGGGAGGAAGAGAGTGATATTTGTATGTTCATAAGACTCTGGTTACCTTTCAATTCTATTATAGTATCATAAATCAGTTGTTTACAATTGCCTCATCTCTGAAATAAGAAATTAACATATTAACAGAATCTTTTTTTTTTGTGTGTGTGTTTAACAAGTCTGTACAGCCTATGTTAAATCTGACAGTAAATGATTTCAGTCAGACGATGAAACAGGTTCACACACACACACACACACACACACACACGCACGCACGCATGCACGCACATGCGCGCATGTGTGCGCGCATGCGCGCGCACACAACACACACACACACACACACACACACACACACACACACACACACACACACACAATTTTACAGCATTTAATAAAGGCCTGCTGTGATTTCTGGTCATAGAAGCATGCCATCAGGTAGTAGCCAATTAAAAAATACAAAATAGAGCTAACCTGCTGGATGACCATGTATAAACTGCAAAGACATGAATGAACTACACACGTTGCCTTGTGTAGCATCTTACATACAATTACCGCGATAGGCTGATCACTTTTAATATTTTTCATGCTTTGACACTCTTGTACCCTTCATTTTATTTCTTTAATCAATACAGAACAAAGAATTTTCCTACTGATTCAACTGAGATAGTTCTGAAAAGCGATAGGAATTATAAGTCAAATGAAAGCTCATATTATCAAAGGTAACAAATGGAACGTGATTTATATCATCTTTTTTAAACAGGTAATGTACTGCAATAGTATGGTTTCCCTAAATACATTTTCAAAATGAATAGAACAACAATTCATTTCATTTTCTAAAATGTATTGAGGGACACCATAATATTGCCGTACATTACCTGTTTTAAAAAAAAGATGATTTAAATCATCATGCTGTCATAAACAACAAATTCAAGAGATTGAATGTGGACATCACCACCCTGCAGGAAACACGGCTGGCTGACACAGGCACACTGAAGGAGAGGGACTACACCTTCTTCTGGCAAGGAAAGAGCTCTGATGCTCCAACAGAGCATGGAGTAGGTTTTGCAGTAAAGAACAGCCTGTTGAATATGATAGAACCAGGCAGCGGCAGCTCAGAGTGACTCCTGACTCTCCACCTCAACACCACCGAAGGCTTTGTCACCCTTGTCAACTATATGCTCCGACTCTGTCTGCCACTCCAGATGCCAGGGATGAGTTCTATGAAAATCTTGCATCTACCATAAGGAACATCCCCAGCACAGAACAACTTGTTCTTCTGGGCAACTTCAATGCCAGAGTGATTGCAGACAACGACTCGTGGCCCTCTTGCCTTGGCTCCTTTGGAGTGGTGAAAATAAATGAGATGGGCAGCGACTGCTTGAGTTTTGTGCCTGTCACGAATTGTGCATTGCTAACTCCTTCTTCAAGACGAAGCCTCAACTCAAGCCTTCCTGGGGACAACCGCGCTCAAAGCATTGGCACCAACTGGATCTGATCCTGGTAAGACGCTCCACTGTCAAAAACCTTCTCCACACTCGCTCTTACCACAGCGCAGACTGCCACATTGGCCACTCCCTGGCATGCTGCAGGATCAGGCTGCTACCAAAGAAGTTTCACCGCTCAAAGAAACAAAGGGAGCTTCCGTATCGACGTCTGTAAGATGTTTCAGCCACATCTTGTGGAAAAATTCGCCGAGGCTCTCCAGAGAGAGTGTGATGCATTGCTGCCCGGAGACTCTGCCACAGAGAGATGGGAAACTTTACAAGACACCATGCACCATACTGCCCTGGCTACATTTGGGAAGAAAACTTCGAAGTCTCACGATTGGTTTGAGGCCAAATCGTTAGAGATTACTCCCATTATTGAGGCCAAGCACACTGCACTCATTGAGTACAAGCGGTCACCCAATGAGAAGAACCTGCAAATCCTCAGGGCTGCCAGGAGCATGATTAAGCTTAATGCCAGATGCTGCGCCAAAGTACTGGACAGAGCTCAGCCAGGAGATACAGACAGCCGCTGAGAGAGGCAACATCAGAGGGATGTATGACAACATCAAGAAGGCTTTCCTCAGCTCCTCCACTGGGGAAGTAACTAATGACCCCAGCTAGCAGATGGAGAGATGGGTGGGCACTACTCTGACCTCTGCTCCAGAGAGAACACAGTGACCTCCTCAGCCCTTGATTCCGTCAAGTGTATGCCAGTCATGAAAGAGACGACCATGGACAAACTCGGCGAGGCCATTGACAGCCTGGCATCAGGCAAGGCACCTGGCAATGACGGCATTCCTCCAGACCTCATCAAACACTGTAAGACTACCCTTCTGCACCCCTTGCACGTAGTCTTGTGTCAGTGCGGGAATGAGGGAGAATGCACGGCAGGACATGAGGGATGCCAAGATTATCACCCTGTGCAAAAACAAGGGAGAGAGGCATCTCTTGTTATCATCGTCGGCAAAGTCTACGCTCGGGTCCTCCTGATCCATCTGCAGAAGCCGCCTGACCGTGTCTACCCGGAATCACAGTAAGTGTAGAGAACAGTGGATGCTCCTGTATATCGCTTTGATCAACCCCAACAAGGCCTTCGACCTAGTGAGCAGAGGTAGTCTTTTAGGGCTCTCTGAAAGATCGCCCCCCCCCTCCCCAAACTGCACAGCTTAATTGAGTCCTTCCACTCCAACATGAAAGGGACTGTGCAGTTTAATGGCATACTCTCCAAGCCCTTCGACATAAGCAGCGGTGTCAAACAAGGCTGTGTCCTTGCCCCCACCCTCTTTAGGATCTTCCTTGCTCTCCACCTGAGCCATGCATTCAGCACAGCTCAAGAGGGGATCTTCCTGTGGATCAGATCAAATGACAGGCTTTTCAATCTCACCCACCTAAGAGCAAGGACAAAGGTCCGTGAAGGCCCCACCAGAGATAGCTGTTTGCCGATGATGCCGCTGTTGCGACCCACAGCAAGCAGGAATAGCAGTCGCTGATGGACCTCTTCTCCCAGGCCTGGAAAGACTTTGGTCTGACAGATGACAAGATGGCCGTGTATAACGTCAGTGTTCTCAACACCTTCCTGTATGGCAGTGAAGCAGGGACCATGCATGCTCGCCAGGAGAAAATGTTCAATTCCTTCCACCTCAGAAGCCTCCGCGTTTACTCGGCATCTCCTGGAAAGACAGGGTGACCAACACCAAAGTTTTATCTCACGCTGGCCTCCCTACCATGTATACCCTGTTGAGACATTGTCATCTGCGTTCGCTGGGCCACGTTCGTCGCATGGAGGATGGTCCCATCCCAAAAGTCGTCCTCTATGGAGAGCTTGCCGTAGAACAGAGAAGAATTGGCCGCCCACAGCTGAGATACAAAGACATTTGCAAAAGAAATCTGAAAGCGCTTGAGATCAACGCTGAGTCCTGAGAGGACCTTGCAGCAGGCTGCAACAGCTGCAGAAGCACTTTCAAGAAACAGCTGCAGATTGGCGAAGACAAAGAGGATGACAGCCAACAAACCAGTGTCAACATACAACAGGCTGCCACTCTCGCATCGGACTCTACAGCCATAGGCGACGCTGCTCGGGTCAAGCAGACAGCCTGGACAGAAAGCTAAATCTTAGGTCGGATATACTCTGTCCATGGCCAGCTATGATCGACGGAGGCCTCCTACAACAATATATTTCATTACTGATGTCGCATAATGCAATATAAGCGTAGCTGATAAAATGTCCACATTCCTTTTCTACATAAAGAAGCATCATACTTACTGTCCACGTGCCTTGGACTCAATCTTTGTGAAGCAAGGCTGTAGAGAATTCTACAATAATGTCAACGACAAACCATTCCGCACTTTTCGCCAAGCCTTTTTTGTTTCCTATTTCCCAAAACATGTTTAAAATTATATTGCATTCAATGACTGGTTGAGCTTTTTGAAACTTTATTTGATGAATATGCTAAGGCATAAAATAAGCTGCTGCACATTTTTAAAAATGTCATCCACATGTTTGCTACAATAATAGACGTGCATCTGTCTGTCTATCTATATATCTATCTATCTATGTATCCATCTATCTTTCTATCTATCTATCTATCTATGAGTGTGTGACTGTCTGTCTGTCTGTCTATCTATCTATCTATCTACCTTTTATGTTTCTACGTTCAATGCGACCTGTTTGACTATTCTGTAACACGTTAATGACTTGACCTTTAGTGTTCCACAGTCTGACCTACTAAACGGCTCTCTTATGTCAGTACTTGTTCTCATGTGTTTGTTCACATGTTCAACATTTGAATTCAGGGACTAATAACATTCTAAGAAACTCATGGGATGCCAACGAATCCATTAAAAACGATCCTGTATCATTCTTCTTCCAAATATAGCTTGCCATCATTCGAATGATTCTTAACTGAAAATTTCATCTGAAAAGCAGCAGGATATTTAAACTAGCACATAACTTGTCAAGGAAAATAGTCTTATGAATTGTTGTGATGTGCATGTTTATTAATGACCTGTATTATGATAAATCAAACAAAAATTATCGTAAATATTGGAGGAAATGAAGGATAGGGGGAGAAGGGAGAGAGCATAAATGAAAGTGAGAAAACAAACGAGCAAGACAGAGAGAAACAGAGACAGAGACAGAGTGGGAGAGAAAGAGTCGTATGCATGCTCTCAGCTGATACTACTCACAAGGCGATAGTAAGAACAGGAGCTTGTACAGAACTTCAGTTATTCCATCCTCAGACTGCATAAGGTAAAGGTTTTCCTGCAAGGGTTGGCTGACAATCTGACGAAGTATAGGTGCGTCCTTATGCCACTTCCCAGCAGCAATGACATGAAAGCCTGTAACATCAGAGAATAAATGATGTATATTCCTGCCTTCTCTAAACCTGGGCAAGCTAGACTGCTCATCTTTGGTCTCCTGGTGTTTCAGCACAATGTCTGTGTAATTGTAAGAATGTCCAGTACAATAAAATAGAAACTTAATGTAGGTGGTGAATACAGTCTAAATTTATTTGTTTGAAATTGTCAGTATGAGTGACCAGCCAATATAAACGGACTTATTCAGTCTTAAGTTGAATGAGACATATACATCAGTCTGACTCCAAATAAAATGATTAAAAAAGCAATTTATTTCCAGCATCTTTATTACGCGAAGAGACAATAATCTGTAGAAGTGCATTCCCAGTGTTTTCTTATATTCATTACCATGCACTTTAAATCTAACATACATCACTTCAGTTTTTGCCACTGCACGCTGAACAACAAGACACAAATTTGAAATCAAATAGGAATTCAATTTAGGTGTGCAACTAAAATTTCTATATACATCCAATCTATTATTGCTATAAATGTGATCGTCCATTTCTGCATTCTACAATCAATAAAATGGTGACAGAAAAAGAAAAACACCGAAAAGACACCATCCGCACAACCACCACCACCACCACCACCACCAACAGCAATCAAACAAACTCTTTTACGTAATCAAGGCTCTGATTTTACTCATACATTACCAAAACAATATGGAAACAAACGCATAACATTTGTCACTGTGTTCTCCGTTACTCAAATATCTGATCAATACACAATTTCATGAGCTTTACTCGGTAATTTGTGGTCTTCTGATTTAGCGGTTTAAACCAGCATCCTATGAACTGGACAGCAGAATTGATATGTATTGGGTTTCGGTTTGTTTCGCTGTAGACCAGATCATCAGGTGTTTGTACCTCTACTCTAAAAAGTTTTTCAAAGCGCACAGATGTAGACAATCATAAAAACCAGCTGCCGTGCTTAATTCCTGCTTGTTGCATAATATGCTGTAGTATGAATCAAATGTTTTAAAACCATTTCAGCGAAAATTATTTGACGATGATAACCTGTTCATTATTTAATGCATTTTTTGGGCTCCGCTAGAGACATGTACAGATAAAACTCAAACGCTTGGTAACAAGCATAATCAAATAGTTGTGTAACTGTATTGTACACGCAATTTTGCTGGGCAGCCAAGCGCTCACTTCTTGCGAAGCACAGTAAAAGAATGTTTGTATTCGTCTTAATTTAACCGAAATGATGTGTCCGCCCCTTGGAATTTACTGATCTTTTATAATGTTCCAAAAACAGTTTCTTATAACAAGATAGTGTCTTCTGCCAACGATAGAATGAACTCTTCAAGTGCACCACAAGGAGAAGTAGAGCCGTGTCTCCGATAACTAAAGCAAGTTGTTGAATGAAAAGAGAGAACAGAACATATGTACTTAAAGTTTGACTCCGCATCCGATGCTCCTTTTCATGTCATAGTACATAATTCTCATACACTTACATGGTTTACCTGCTACACCATTCTTTCCTGGAACAGGGAAAGTATCGAACGCATTTTAAAAATCTATAGAGGCTGCGTACATTGTACACGCACCCTGTTTCATGAGGATGGCCACACGAACAAATGTTTAATAACCTCTTTAAGCTAGCTTGATGCTTTCTGGTAATATTTTTGTCATTATTGTAGAATAACCTTAATAACCGTACCAAAGATTTTATCACTAAAATTGCTGAGAAAATGCCTTTGTAGTTGTGTTTGTAAAGTCACCTTTTTATAAAGTGGCAAGAAAATCGACTCCAACAAGTTCCTAAGGAAATACCTTTGTCAAATTAGAGATGAAACGCGCGCGCGCGCACACGCACGCACGCACGCACGCACGCACGCACGCACCACACACACACACACACACTTACATATTTGAATGCTCCACATCCTGCTCTTGCATCGCTTCCTTGGTGTACAATTACCAGGCACATCTGTTTACAATAATGCCAGGGAGTCCTGAGAGATTCAAAGTTTGTTATGACGGTTGACATTTGTTTAGTCATTTGCGTCTGACCATGGAAAGGCCCAGAATGAGTCTGCTCCTTTCTCAAGGATGTCTGCAGTGTTGACTTTGAAATTGTTCTTTTTTTTTTTTAGTTGGCGATGCTTCTTGCTCTTTCTTTAAGTCTGGATTTGTGAGGCCACTTCCTCCCTTGGTGTTAAACTCTGCAATAGGGTCTGCGGTAACTGGCTTCCATCTTGCTTGTTGAGGTGATTCTTTAAGTTTCTTTTCACATCAGATCAGCTTTAATCCAGTTCTGATTTTTGCCTTGCCTGCCATTGTGTCTACTCTCTTGTTTCCCTTGGAACCTGCATGTCCTGGGCAGTGCATCTAGTTGAGTCTTTCCAATGGAAGGCTGCACAGTACTTCATGTCCTGGGCAGTGCATCTAGTTGAGTCCTTCCACTGGAAGGCTGCACAGTACTTCATGTCCTGGGCAGTGCATCTAGTTGAGTCTTTCCAATGGAAGGCTGTACAGTACTTCATGTCCTGGGCAGTACATCTAGTTGAGTCTTTCCATTGGAAGGCTGTACAGTACTTCATGTCCTGGGCAGTGCATCTAGTTGACTTTCCACTGGAAGGCTGTACAGTACTTCAAACCATGCATGGCTTTCTATTCCACTTTCTACTTTTATGAAGCAGGTTCACTGAGTCAGTCAGTATCAAGGCTTGTTGAGTTCAAAGCTGGTTTGTGGATGAAGGCCAGTGGAATGCTTGTGTTAGTGCTTCTAACTCCATAGTTAGACTTGCAGTTGTAAAGTTGTATGCACTATTGCCTTCCTGAATCATGTTGCAATGCTACGTCACAGTGTATCCCAAGCCTGACTTACCTTTGGTGACCGAACCATCGGTGTATTTATCTGCTTCCATGCGGAGTTTTAGTATTTGCATCTGACTTTCTGCCTTAGTTTTGCCAGCTGGCCATTTTGATAATGTCTTCCAAACTCTTGAGCAAAGGCATTTTGGTAGACATGTTTGAAGTGAACAGAATAGTTTTCCCATTCTTCAGTTTCTTTGAGTGCTGATTACTGGCACACAGGCAGTATGTTGTCTTTTGCCTGTCCCATCCGCGATTTTCAATGTCCTGTGCGAGTACTTTTTAATTCCTTAACCGCTACATGTAGTGGTTAGGGAGATTTTCAGGAGCTCTGAAATGTGTCTTCACCTGTCCTAGCTTGTGTCTGATCTTCACTGAGGGAAAGTTAAACTGATGACATGTATTAAGTATGAATGAAGTATGCGTGGGGTCCACGTGCAATCATTCAGATTGGTTTACAGTGTGGGACTGTGTCAGAGAAAGGTGGGACATGCCACACCGTTCGTTGAATCAGGAAGTATAACATCCAGTTCTTCCTCGTTTTGTATGTTTTCATTAGCCATGTCTGCATGGCGGCTTCATGTTGTGCAAACACCAAGTTTCAGCTTCATTTGTTGTTGTCACCCTTGTCTTCCTCTCTCCTTTGTCTCCCTTTGGCCAGGGCTGGTCTACGATCATTTTATAGTTTCTGTCTTTAATAAGTGTCTCCCCCTTTTCCCCATCCCCATGTTTTCTCTCATCTTGTAGCAAACAGATCATGCTTTTAACCATGTGGTTAGATCTAGCTCCGTGTAAACCAGGTCTCCCTGTCTGGTCTGCTTACCTTTCTTCATCGATATACAAACGTGTTTCATGTGGTTATTGTTGCCACTGTATGGTATATATATATATATATTTTTTTCCGCAAACGCTTTCACCTGCCTGCACAGAAATTTACAAATGGAACACGCGAAAAGAAAAACAAAAAATAAAACAAAACAAAACAAACAAAAAAAAAGAAAAAAAAAGAAAGCAGCACTACAAAAAACAAAAATGACAGTAGATCTTATCTTACATAAATGCATTACAAAGCTGCAATAAGTTCGCAAGAAGAACAGCGATTCCTATTTAATATATACATATTACAAATAAGCACAACATTGTGTCTACACTGTCAGTGTCACACATTAAACTTACTATTTTGGAGCGTTTTCCTTTTTTTTTCAAAATCAATAGTCAGAGAGAGACAGACAGACAGACAGACAGACAAAGAGACAGACAAACAGACAGACAGACAGACAGAGACAGAAAAGAAGAAAAATCACAACCCTAGATTCCTAAAGTTTTCTATATAGAAGCATAGGAATCGACATCAACAGTACAAATAAATTACATATCCAGAAACGACGGTTGACTTTTAGCTGCCACGCCAGGCTTTGCTCAGGACTACATACAAATCTTAGTTTTCAATAAAAAATTCATATTTTTGCCATTTGTTTGCAAAATCAACATAGTTCAAATTCATTTTTGCAATGCATTTTTCTACTTGGTATTTGGTTTTTAAATATTTCCTGAAGACAGGAAACAGAGGAAGCACATTTTCAAGTCTGGATTTATATACAAAGAACTTTGCAGAGATAATAATGTAATCAAGTACGATATCAGTTTTTATCCGAGAGTCAGTGCCAAACAAAACAAGTTCCTTTGATAATACAATTTCAGGTACACTAGAGCAATTGTCTTTTAAAGAATTCTGAAAGTCAGTCCAAAAATGTGTTGTCACGTCGCATGTGAAAAATAGGTGATCTATAGTTTCCTTTTCAGACTTACAAAAAGTACATTTGTTATTTTCAACGATGTTCATTTTTTCTAGAACAATATTTGTAGCCAGGATCCTGTGAACTAATCTCATCTGAAACCATTTCAGTTTAATTTCTTTTATTGTGTGTGTGCGAAGAAATATATTTTTTCCAGTTCAATTCTTTACCTATTTCATTGTTCCATTTCTCACAGGATCTTGGTTGTGAGTTGTCTGCATTTAAGATATCATAATAAAGTCGAGCTCCTTTCTTTGCGCTCCAGATGATACTGAGAGCCTTTTCAGTGGTCGTAGGCATATTACTAGCGAATCTGATATTCTTTGTTCGAATATATTTTCTGACAGATTGTACACAACCTAGGTATAGCATAAAGTTTGTTTGAACGGTATGCTTTTGCTTGAATTCTTCATATGTCATGAACGACCCTGCTTGGTTTATTAAATCCGCAATACGATATACACCTTTGTCTATCCAATCCTTGAAACATATACTTTTCCCGTCTATTTTAATGTTTTTATTGTAAAAAAATGTTTTCAGCCAAAACATCACTAGAATCCTCAATACTTACTTTGTCACCAAAGATTTTATATGCTTGGAAAGTGTCACTCCAAAAGGCATTAGTCTCTTTTCGGCTAACTGGTAAAGCATAACCATATTTTTCAAGATCTTTTACCAAAGGATACGTTGTTTCTATCACAGACTTCCATTTATGATTACTGAATTTAAGTTTTCTGATCCATGTAAGTTTCAATGCCATTATCATGTGTTTAAGTGAAGGTATACCTAATCCTCCATTTCTAACATTTTTTACTGTTGTTTTTCGGGCTATCCTATCTTGTTTGTTATTCCATACGAATTGAAAGAATTGTTTTTGAAGCTTATCCATAAAACTGTTTGGTGGATTAGGTAACAAGATCCAAAGATATATCAATTTTGAGAGAATCAGTGATTTTAAAACGGCTACTCTGCCAACAGGTGTAATAGCTCTCTTACTCCAGGCGTTAAATAACGATGTTATTTCGAGAAATTTGTCTTTGAAATTCAGTTTTAGGCAGTGTGATAGTTCTGGGGTGAACCATATTCCAAGGATCTTAAACTGTTTTGGATTCCAGTCTATTTTTAAGTGGGGCATATATCTAGTCTTTGATAACACTTTGCTTCCTAGCCAAACTGCCTTCGTTTTTTCGATATTCATGTACAACCCAGACACTTTTGCGAATGTGTTTAAGGTCTCTGTTGAATGTTCAAATGATATTCTGTCCCCTTTGTTTGTCAACTGTGTATCGTCTGCAAACTGAGAGAGCTTGTGTTCAGTTTGGTTAATGTGTATTCCCTTTATGTTTTTATTTTCCCTGATCATAATGGCTAATATTTCTGCGGACAATATAAATAAATGTATGGTATATTTTCTTTCACATGAATTTTCATAGTATCGACCGTCTGAAAGCAGGAGAGGGCATCCCCAGCACACACAGGCCTAGGCAGTCACACTGTCGTTGGATAGGAGTCAGGTACCACACTGCAGCAGAATCCTCAATGTTAACGGTAATGCAGCTATAGACGACAAATGTTCCTTCCACTGTCCCCACTCCTCACTTCCAACGGTGATTCCAGAACTGCCACTGCGTACGCTTGCCATTCTCCTTCCCTACCCTTCCTCACTGCTAGCCCCATGAAAAGAACTAGGCTGAAGTAGTCTGCAATACCACTATTGCCCCTTCCCTCTCAATTCCAGACCCTTTCTTGCCTAGCCCCCTACCCCCTCAACTTTTTTGTTGGCAACATGAACCTGTGTGTAATTTAACCTTTCTTTAAAAATATCGGACATTTAAAACAAAGTTGCCATTGCAAAATAATAGAACACCTAGCTGTGTTAGCTTCAAGACAATAGGCGCATCTTGCAGAGTTTTTACTTAGCAGAGTGTCGTTCCACTAACAATATGATCATTAATTATATATAATAATAAGTTAATGATTCGAATTGTGTGGACCATTACATACGCAATTTATGTTTATTCGTGTGCGTCTTTTATATTTATATCCCCTATACCGTTAAAGTGACTGAAAGATAAAGAAAACAACCTGGATATACTTATTCTACATGCAGGCAATTCAAATTTTACCTATTTCCTTTGCTATTTTAGCTATGGGGCTAATTGATTCGGTGTCCACAGTCGTCAGTTGTAGAAGGAGAAGCACTTTGGAGGCATCCAAACGGTCAGCATCTCCCTCAAAGATCAACTGTATAGCATACTGCAACAATAATAAACATGACAGTACCATATATATATATATATATATATATATATATATATATATATATATATATATATATATATATAACAGTCAAAGTAGATAAAAATCCAAACAAACAAGATTAAAATATCCCAAATTTTCGGCTTTATTTGCCTTCGTCAGGGGGTACAGACTGTGACAGTAAAAAGCTCGCATTCTCCAACCTCAGATCCTGAACACGAATCACGAATGTATGCAGCTGGAAAAAGGCACCTTAATCAAAATGTTTTAACTTTAAAATAAAACGTTGAGTATAAAACATTGCATCAATAGGAAACATAGAATTAAGATGGGAGTGAAGGGTGAGGGGGCCAAAGGGTGCGGAATGACAATAGGTTGACCATAATTTTGATTGCCACCACAGACCACGATCGGGATTCCACGTTCGGAGACGCAGCAAAAGAAAAACTTCCACCAGGTGCCTGCTTCATGGGGGATGAAGAAAAGGAGACCACGCACGAGAACCATTATTGTTCTGAGCTCACGTCAATGTGTACATGCTCACAAACACCCAAACGCAAGTGCGCCTGCTCAGAACACACACACACACACACACACACACACACACACACACACACACACACACAGAGGACGGGGCAATGATACGAATATTGTAGTTAAAGGGGCGGGGGGGGGGGGGGGAGTGGAAAGGGGGAAGTGGTGGGGCGAGAGGAGGGTTTGAAGGATGAAGAAAGAGCGAGTTAACAGACAGACATAGAGACAGAGAGGCCGAGAGAGAGAGAGAGAGAGAGAGAGAGAGAGAGAGAGAGAGAGTGAGGGGGGGGGAGGGACAGATAGACATCTATACAGACAGACAGGCAGGCAGACAGACAGACAGAAACAGAAATATAGGGATAGGCAAAAAGAAACAGAGAGGAAGGTAGGGGAGTTTATAGGATATATAATTAGACCTAGGGGAGTTTAGAGGGGAAGGAGAGAAAGAATGCAGAAATGTTGAGGGGAATGGGGGGGGGGGGGGGGGGGAGATGATTTATATGTTTACACCAAAATAATTTATAGTGAAAAATAACGCTAAGAAATTTTACTTGCTTACTTGGGAAAATAAAAGAATCACCTATTTTTACTTTTACAGCGTCCCTACCTTCAAAATCGATATTTTTCTTTGTAAATATAATAAAAACCGATTTGTCCGTTGATAAGTTAAAACCGTTTGAATTCAAATAATTAATAAGTTTACTGACCGCAAATTGAAACTGTTCAACAATTTTATTACGCTTGATTTTGTTTTTTGTAAAATTACAATTTACATTTTTCCACATTGCAATATCATCTGCATAAGCAGCTAAAGTTGCCCCTTTCGTGTCAATCTGGTTAAGATCATAAAGCATCAATGAGAAGAGGATTGGAGAAATTACACTTCCTTGAGGGACACCCATGTTAACATATCTTGTACTGGACAGCACACAATTTAGTTTTACTGGTAGCGTCCTTCCAGATAAAAATGATTGTAAAAACATGTGGAAACGACGTTTAATCCCAATTTCATGAGCCTTGGACAATAATTTAAAATGCCAAACGGAATCGTACGCTCTATGAATATAAAAAAAAACGTGGCTAAAGTGGAGTGTCGCTTAGCCAAGGCTTTTTTGACGTGTGAAGCTAAAAGACTAACATGATCAGTGACACCCCTCCCTTTTCTGAAACCAGCTTGAAATATTGGCAAAATCCCATTCTTTTCAAGGAAATGTTCTAATCTGAATTTCATTATCCTCTCAAAAAGTTTTCCAATGTGAGGAGTCAAAGAAATGGGTCGAAAATTAGAAGATTTTGTTTTTGATTTTCCTTGTTTATGGGTAGGTACAACTGTTGCTTTCTTCCAAGCCATTGGCAGCTTTCCAGAATTCCAGCATAATTGGAAGAACTCTAATAATTTTTTCAAAAAGCATTGTGGAAAATGCTTTACCATGTTGTAAGAAATGGGATCAAATCCTGTCGCAATTTTACCAGATTTTAGACGGCGAAGTGAGTACAGAAGCTCCTCCATTGTTAGATTTTTACTAATATATAACGTGTTGTCATTGTCATGTGGTTCAATGTTTCTCCTTTCGTTTTCAATAGTTCTTCTTCGTTCTTGCTCTTCTTTAGGCAGATGTTCAGTCTGACTCATTGCTGCGAAAGTGTCAGCAAATAATTCAACTTTCTCCTCGTTTGTTTTACAGATTTTATCGTTTTCGATCAAGACAGGATCTGGGAGATGAAAAGAACCTTTAGATTTTCTAATTTCTTTCCAAAGTAAAGCGCTATCGTTTGGGTGTTCGGAACAGTTGATGACTAAGTTTTTGTAATATTGCTGCTTTGCAAAAGCAACAACTTTGTTACTATTGGTGTTAGCTTTTTTGTATTCAGCGTGTAACTGTTCCACTCTACTTTTAGGCTGCGTATGACGGCTTATCATCCAGCTTTTGAAGGCCTTAGTTTTCGCACCCACGGCGACTTCACACGCAATATTCCACCATGGGTTTGATGCTTTCTTTGGATGATTCTTTAATTTAACTTTTGGGATTGCAGAATCTGCAGCCTTAAGTATGTTTTCTTAATTCAAAATAACAATTTTCCAAACCTTCCTCTAACACTGTATTTTGATTGAAATTTAGAAAAGACGCACCTGCTGTCAAAATTTGATTGAAAAGCGCCCAATTAGCCTTATCTTCATTATATTTTAGTGCACTCAGAATTGTAGATTGTTTTTTCAGGGCTCACTAGAAGTTGGATTTCAATAGGGAGATGATCACTGCCTAACGGTATTTGATGAACCTGCCAAGTACACAAAGGGTTTATGTCTGGGGAAACTAAAGACAAATCTATCGATGAGCAACGTTGATCTGATCGATCAGCAATTCTTGTTATACAGCCGTCATTTAAAATGGTTAAATTGGCGTTGATTATTGTACTGGCAAGGTATTCGTTGTTGTTAACAATATTACTGGGATTTTCGGACCACAAAGCGTGGTGGGAATTAAAATCGCCAAGAATAACCCATTGTCTAGAGCAGACTAAATCCATTATCCAGTCAGCTTAACCTTTAGACACTCCATCTGGATAATAACAGTTCAAAATGTTGAAGTATTTACCATCAACCATAATTTCTATACAGCAAGAATATAAACGTTTATCTATTGAAGAACACGGTGTTTTGCACGGTTGATACATAAGATTGCAAGCTACATATGTAGCAACTTTTATTTTAACGTTGGCTTTTACCTCATCTATAACAGGTGGGTAGAAGAATCCGTTTAACTTGGGTAAGTCATTTTTGTGGCAATTCAATGACTGAAGCACAACTACGTCAAAAGAACACTTCTGCAAAAAATTTTCCAAATATACAAAACTGCACTTACTTCTACAATTCAATTGTAGAAACGAGCAAATACCAGTAGGTTTGACTTGTTCAGGCCTCATACACATCACGTTATTCGTAAGGAAAAGGACTATAACTGAGAATACCAGCAACAGGGAACACCAAAAACGGATAACGTTTGACAGAACTTCTCTTTGTACGTTCATTTGGAGTTCAGACAGGCATTGGACAGAAATGTTTTCAATTCAATGATTGACGAAGTCATGACATCAGAAATTTTTGTTAGGATGGTCAGAAATTTCACTGAGAGATTTTCAAAATACATTAAAATCTTTTCAAGATCAAAATTTACAGATTGTTTTTTGAACGAACTTGAACAGTCAGACTTTTCGTTAAGAGTACTTGGCACAGATGTTTTCGAAATTTTTGATGTCTGTCCTATACTTGTCTGATTTGTGACAGCAATACTAGTTTGATTTGAACTGTCAGTATGCATTGGTAAAATACGTGTGCCCCAGATTGAAGGGGGGCTAGAATCCAAAGAAGTGGGCAGCGGGTTTTGTTGATTAGCCTTCATCATTCCTCGAACCGAGGAATAAGACCTGCTGTGGTGATTAGCTTTGGTTGAATTATCGTTTCCCGGCACCCTGGGGTCTTCTTTTAATTCCTGCACCTTTACCTCTCCTTTGCTCATTTGGACTTTGATTTGTCTGAGAGCCTCAGAATATGGCATGTGGCTGGAAGACTTTAGCTTTCCGGCCAAAACACGTAGTTTATATTCCGGGCATCCAAGATAAGAGGCTGAATGATCTCCAGAACAGTTTATACAATGTTTGGCCCTGGTACACGATTCCAAGACATGGTCATTGTGACCACATCTTCCACAAGTCGGCTTAGCCCGACACGCCGACTTTGTGTGCCCCAGTCTGATGCACCGAGTACAACGATAGACAGGTGGTACAAAAGGATCAACAGAGAAACACTGGAACCCAATACATATTTCTTTTGGCAGTGTTGATGTAGAGAAAGTGATTTTTATGGCTCTTGATTCACTTCCATTTTTATTGGGAAGTCTTTTAACAGAAGAAACATGACTCAGTTCTTTCTTAATGTCAGAAAGACTGATGTCAAGAGGAACTGGCTTTACCATACCTTCGGTAAAATCTCAGGTACAGAACATTTTATCAACATTCCTGACAAATTGGTTGTTTTTTGTAGTCGATTTTGTTGATCGGCGGAAGTACAACCGATCAACCACCTGCCTGAGGAGAGCTGTTTCTGACCGGCTATGGGTCCGATGGAGTTGACCCAAAGCTTTTTGCTCAAAATGCCCAGACCACTCAGTGTGGCAGATCCTTTCTTCGTATCTTCCAGAAGTACTGGAAAGCGAAAAGAAAATGATTTATTTTGAGAAAAGTTGGGATTTGTGGAAGATGTGTTCACATCAACAGTTGCTGGGATAGGGGATGATGATGCGGACGAATTTACGCATGATACACCTGGCGATAAAACAGAGCAAGATTGTGACGATTTTGCTGTTTTCAGAGAGCTATCAACAGCACATTCTTCTTCAGGACAACTGTTCTTTCCCTCACCAAGCTTAGATTTTATTCTATTAATAAGATGCTTTTTCTTGCCATGTTTAGGAAGATTATTTTCAACTAAGACTCTTTTAAGTTGTGAAACTTTGAGATCATTCAGGCAACCAAATTCCTTTTCATTTAATAACTGCACTGAGCTTGGAGACGCCATGCAGGATCCTTTTTTGTTGTTGTTATTATGGGAAATAAAATAGAAACTTGGGGGGACACACACACACACACACACACACACACACACACACACACCGTTAGTTTAGGATTTTTGGAAAGAGACAGGACTTTTCAAATCATCCAGACCCAGACTGTCGACTTTAAAGTAAATACTGCTCAGATAAAAAAAATGTATATGTATTATCAATTAGGCAAATTGAATAGCGCAGCAATGTCCTGTATCACGACTATATGAAAATATTCCAGCCTTCAAGCCAATTTAACAGGGCTGAGCGCCGTAAATGACTCTAATTCTAGTGTCAGAAGGAAACACAATTTGAATTTTAAATTAAGAAGTAGAAGAGGTGGGAGAAGTTAGACGAAACCGCGCACTGACTTGATTGTAGACTGGAGAATCCAGGAGCTTATTCACCGTGCCAAGGAAAAGGAAGGCAAACACGACAGCACACGCAAATTTTGCTGTGTCAATGACGTCAAGATCGGTGAGACGCAGATAAAACAAAAACGACGTCACAAAAAAGAAGCAGGATTGAAACTCCAGCCGGCAGTCTCAGTAGGCCCCACGCGGCCAGAAACCACGCAAGACCCACCCGCAGCACAGCAGTCAGCGGAGGACGCGGAACGGCGCCGCCACCCCAACGGCAGAAGGGGATGAGGCCGATTCCCCTTCCATCAGCCGGACGGACGGTGTTGCCAAGGCAACAAAACCCAGTCCGGCCTCTCGGGGGAAAACGCCGACGACCCGATACAATCCACGGCGACGCAGCAACGATGGCGCACAGACCGACCACCGGAGACCCCCGCAATCCCAACACACACACACACACACACACACACACACAATATATATATATATATATATGCGAATAACAGAACAGCAAACAGCCACACACTACAGCTTAGAATGGAAACACGGTTTATTCACACAGGAGGAAACTTCTGAATAATCAGAACTACATTCATAACTTCAAGACGTAAGTGATGCTCAAGAAACTGCTGTTTAATCGCACGAAAAACAGCTTTATTAACTGTCCCTTTAGAGGTTGAACAAGATCCCTCGCCCCCAGACTAATTTGTGATAACGAAGAAGACTGTGGATTCTTTCCGAATATTTGCAATATTGCTTATATCATCTGTTCAAATTTTATTTTGTGTATTTATTTTTTTGTGGTTTATTTATCTATATACTTGTTTATGTATTCATCTTTGTATTTCTTTATTTATTTAGTTGCAAAGCGAGAGGACTGCAGGCGGAAATCTAAACAAATCCTAAATAAATGTTAGCGAACCGCCCAGAGAACGTGGACAAACGAGTCACAAGACGAAACACAACGCGTTTCGACCTCTTAGGTCTTCATCAGGTGAGACATAAACGAATAAAACAACGAAAATTCACTTAGCTTTGATCGCTTCAGATCACTTCACAGGGTTCAGCGCAAGGAAGAAGGCATTGAATCTTCCTTGCGCTGAACCCTGTGAAGTGATCTGAAGCGATCAAAGCTAAGTGAATTTTCGTTGTTTTATTCGTTTATGTCTCACCTGATGAAGACCTAAGAGGTCGAAACGCGTTGTGTTTCGTCTTGTGACTCGTTTGTCCACGTTCTCTGGGCGGTTCGCTAACATTTATTTGAGATTTATTTATTTATTTGTTTATTTTGGAAACCTCTATTCCAAACAGTATGTCCAAATTCTGCTGGGCAGGTTAAAACGATCAGCGCCACCCACCACTTTGCCTGTAGAAGCAATCAATACCCTATCTACTGTTTGTATTCTCCAACGTCTCCAAGACTCTCCTTGCTGACTCTCCAAAGTACCTCCGTCAAAAGACCGCTAAGACTAGGAGTGATGCAGCAAGCTGATTTTGAAATTTCCCAAACAGAAATATACCTCAGCTCTTTTCAGACGTTTGCACCAGCACCTTTCCACACGGTCTACTCCTTGTCGTGGTGTGGGAGCTTGTGTACCTCTATGACCCAGAGAGCTATGCCAGCAAGAGCTGTATGCTCCTGGTAGGACCACCCAAGCTGGACAGGTCGATGGGTAGAGGTCAGACTAATGTAGACCAATTCACCCAGAGGTTAAATGGGTTTGTGTAGGGCTAACACCCCTTTTGGGCAGATGGGGCTCATTAGTCTGGGAAGACAGCCCATCTAAGAGAAGGAAAACTCTGATCTCAAACCTCCACTGCCTTGCGGCTATACCCACTCTTAGGAAAGGCTTCGGGAGTCAACCCTGAGGAAAAATCCAGAGTCAGAGTCCCCAAGGCAGTCCGAGGCTGTATACAGCAACGTTCTGGCAACTCTTGCGACAGCACTGGAACCATGTGTATCGGCATTTGCCTTTCCAATGGACCATTCCAGCGACGTGGAGGGGGGGGGGGGGGGGATTGTCTGCTGCATGGGTAACAGCTTGCCCTCCATACTTACTTACCCAGGCTTTGGGCTCTGGAGAGGTCACTCCAGCTTCGCTTTGCAGCGTCGACAAAACACGGGAAGTAGCAGTCTACCGGTTATAAGTCTGCATACTCAATTGGCGTAGAGTCAGACGCCAGGGGCTGCTTCCGACGGTGGGAGAGGTCATCGCATCTCACTGGGCAGCTACCTCCCGCCTTAAGCTGGGCTGTCCCCAGCCAGTAAGGTGCTGCCCCGCCACGGTTCGTTAGCCTCACTGGGTGCGTGGGGTTTAGGGTGAAAACCGACAAGGGGATCGATAACTGTCCACCAGGCAACAGAAAAATTGAAAACTTCCTACCTGAAATTGGGTACGTGGAACGTAAGGACAATGACACCAGGCTTTTCTGACGACCTGCAGGAAGTAAACGATGTTCGCAAGACAACTATCATCGACAGAGAACTGAGCAGACTGCAGAAGGACATTGTCGCCCTTCAAGAAACCAGGCTCCCAGAAACAGGCTCTGTGAGGGAGAGAGACTTCACCCTGTTCTGGCAGGGCAAACCATCAGACAAGGTCAGAGAACACGGCATGGGATTCACAGTTGGAAACAGATTATTGGAGTCCATAACCCCACCAGTAGAAGGAACAGAATGAATCCTGTCTCTCCGACTTCAAACATCATCGGGACCAGTCAGTCTAATTAGTGCCTACGCACCAACTTTGGCATCCACAGCAGAAGCAAAAGACAAGCTTTATGACGACCTCAGTGCTGCTATAAGGAGAATTCCTGACAGAGAATTACTGTTAATCGCAGGCGATTTCAACGCCAGAGTAGGTGTCGATCACAACTCCTGGCCCACCTGCTTGGGTCAGTTCGGCACTGGGAAAATGAACGAGAATGGCCAGCGCCTGCTAGAGCTCTGCTGTCATCATGGGTTGTGCGTCAGTAACACCTTCTTCAACACGAAGCCTCAGCATCGAGTCTCCTGGAGACACCCTCGATCCAAACACTGGCATCAGCTCGATCTGATCCTCACCAGACGTGTCAGCCTTCCCAGTATCAAGATCACTCACAGCTACCAGAGCGCCGATTGTGACACTGACCACTCTTTGGTGTGCAGCAAAGTGAAGCACCGCGCAAAGAGACTGCACAGTACGAGAAAGGAGGGCCGGCCTCGCATCGACAACAGCAAAACACGCGATCAAAGAAAAGTGGAGGAGTTCGCGCGCGTGTTGGAGGATTCTCTCCCTGGCCCACCCACTGCAAATGCCCAAGACCGATGGGAACACTTCAGAGATGCTGTCTACAACGCCGCCATGTCCACCTTTGGCAAAAAGACCAGCAAGTCAGCTGATTGGTTCGAAGCCCATTTAGAAGAAATGACACCAGTCATCGAGGCCAAGAGAAACGCCCTGACAGCATACAAAACCAATCCCAGTGAGCAGAACCTCCAGGTTCTCCGTGCTGCTCGCAGCAAAGTCCAGCAGTGTGCCAGGCAATGCGCTAACGATTATTGGCTTCAGCTCTGCTCCCAGATTCAGATCGCAGCTGACACATGCAACATTAAGGCGATGTATAACGGCATCAAGCAGGCATTGGGCCCAACGCAAAAAGAAAACTGCCCCTTTGAAATAAGCTACAGGGGAGGCGATTCAGGACAGAGAACAACAGATGGAGCGCTGGGTAGAACACTACATTGAGCTATATGCAAGGGAAAATGTAGTCACAGAAGACGCCCTGAATGCCATGCTGAATGCGCCTACCAGAGCTGGAAGAGCTTGACAGAGAACCAACCATAGACGAACTCAACGAAGCCCTGGACTCTCTTGCCTCTGGCAAGGCACCAGGGAAAGACGGTATTCCCGCCGAAGTACTGAAGTGCTGTAAAGAGACACACATCACCGAGTTGCATGAAATCCTCTGCCTCTGTTGGAGTGAAGGCGAAGTACCACAAGACATGAGGGATGTTAACGTCATCACACTGTACAAAAACAAAGGTGACAGGAGCGATTGCAAGAATTATCGTAGCATATCCCTCCTTAGTATCGTTGGGAAAGTCTTTGCATGAGTAGTACTGAAGAGGCTCCAAGTACTTGCAGAGCAAGTTTATCCTGAATTGCAGTGCGGTTTCCGTGCCAACAGATCCACTATAGATAGGATCTTCTCCCTTAAACAACTTCAGGAGAAATGTAGGGAGCAAAGGCAGCCACTCTTCATTGCCTTCATAGATCTCACAAAGGCTTTCGATCTGGTCAGCAGGAATGGCCTCTTCAAGATCCTCCCCAAGACTGGATGTCCACCCAAACTTCTCAGCATCATCAGATCCTTCCATGAAGACATGAAAGGCACCATCGTCTTTGACGGCTCAACATCAGCTGCCTTCAACATACGGAGCGGAGCGAAACAGGGTTGCGTCCCGGATCCCACCCTGTTTGGAATCTTCTTTGCTGTGATGCTGAAACACGCATTTGGTCCTGCAGCTGAAGGTATCTACTTCCGAACATGACAGACGGAAAGCTCTTTAACCTCTCCAGACTAAGAGCCAAGACGAAAGTCAAGCTGAGGTGCCTGCGTGACTTCCTCTTTGCAGACGATGCAGCAGTAATCGCCCACTCAGCCGAGGACCTACAGCAGCTCATGACTCGCTTCAGCGATGCCTGCCAAGACTTCGGGCTTACCATTAGCTTGAAGAAAACACAGGTCATGGGACAGGATGTTGACTCTCCCCCAGTCATCAGCATCAATGACCATGAACTGGATGTCATCCATAACTTTGTTTATCTGGGCTCAACTATCTCAGACACCCTCTCACTTGACGCATAGCTCAACAGGTGCATCGGTAAGGCAGCTACCACCATGACCAGACTGACAAAGAAAACATGGAACAACAGCAAGCTGACTGAGCACACAAAGATCCAGATCTACAGAGCGTGCGTCTGAGCACCCTCCTGTATGGCAGCGAGTCTTGGACTTTGCATGCCTGACAGGAGAGACAGCTCAATGCTTTTCATATGCGTAGCCTCCGACGCATTCTGAACATCACCTGGCAGGACAAGGTCCCAAACCACACTGTCCTGGAAAGAGCTGGATGCACCAGCATGTACACGCTGCTGAAACAGAGACGTATGCGCTGGCTTGGCCATGTCGCGCGCGTAGACAATGGACGGATCCCTAAAGATCTCCTCTATGGAGAACTTGTGCAGGGAAAACGTCCCACAGGCAGACCACAGCTGCGATTCAAAGACGTGTGCAAGAGGGACCTAAAAGCCTTGAACATCGACCAGAACAACTGGGAAGCAACAGCCCTCGAACGGTCAGCCTGGAGACAGACTGCGCAGAAAGGTCTCTCCAAGTTCGAAGAGACACTCGCTCAGCAGCACG
>CM065745.1:3697998-3742998 GCA_033310375.1 Conus canariensis
TGTTACTTATAGCCCAGCCGACCGCAAAGGGCTGTCAGGGCGTTCTCGAGGCGGCCGTGAAGAAGAAACAGTTTCGTGCCGTTTGCACACAGGCCACTTCTTTTACACCCTTTCTTATCTTTTAAAAGGTGAAGAAGCTCCGTGATACATTCCATGTCATGTACCCCACACAGTGAAAGATATTCTTTTAGGGTGTTGGGACTTGCATAATGTGAGACATTACCCATTAATGCCTGAATTTTTGGTTTTGGCAGAAATAGTAAAAATGTATCAAATTTATTGTATTTGAAGGTTGTCAACTGTATTTTTTGCAAATGTGTAGTTGCAATGATGCTGTTGTGGGTGATAGTGCTGTCCCAAAAATGGTACGCTAGGCACGAGAGGGTAGGGTTTTTTTCATACACATGACAATAATCTCCACTGCAAATAATGGCTAGCTTTTTTGGTTTTTATTATTCTTTGACAATGAACTATAGAGGAAAACACATCGTGATGGAAAAATAATGAAAAATGGGGAATATGATCATACAAGGTAACAATCATTACCAAAATGTATCTGAAAACATGAACTGAATCTGTTCCGCAAACACATTCTTTGCAACAGAAAAGTGGAAGGGGGGAGGACAGAATGGTGGAGAGAAAAAAAAATCATTCAAAAAGAAACAACCCCACCCCCCACCCCACCCCACCCCCCTCCAAAAAAAAAACAACAAAAAACCCCACAGTCTTTCCATTTAGCAAATGCTGATTGTCATTAATGGCGAGTTTGGTCCTTCTGTCCTGGACGCTGCAGTCACTGAGTGTGGAAAACAGCAAAGCATCTGCCATGCAGTCCCACTCTTCACTTTGGACATCTTTTGCTTTTCATACCACAAGCAGCACAGCGCAGCCGGGTAGGCCAAGGCTCCACAAGATGGTTGATCCCATCAAATCGGACAGCAGTCGGCACTCTTCTTGTCAAGGGTGGGGCTTTTTCCTTTGGCACTTGGGCGTCCAGCTCCCTTGGTCCTTGGTGCACAGGTCAGGTAGGTTCGGGCAATGGAGCGACATACTGCCAGCAAATCAAGAGACTTTTCCTGGCTGGTGGGCGTTTCTCTGTACAGGTGCCAAGCCTGCTGCACGTTCACATCAAGGCAATGGGTTTTAAACCTTACAGCAGACTCCATGAAAACCTTGTTCAAAGATGCCCCACCTGATGTGATCTTTGAATTTCTGAAAGAGATTAACATTTTTCATCTGATCTTAGATTTTACGGAGGAAAGGTTCTTAACAAAATTTCCGGCGTGTTTTAAGGTGTGTTTTAAGAAGGTGTGTTTTAAGAAGGTGTGTTTTAAGAAGGTGTGTTTTAAGAAGGTGTGTTTTAAGAAGGTGTGCTTTAAAGGGTTGTGTGAAGGAGTGTTTCTTTTCTGATGACTTTTGAGTCGACTTCAACGCGGTGACAGCTCTGATATGGCCCTTTGCGGTCGGCTGGGCTGTAAGCAACATTACCTTTCCTTACTGTTGAAACCAACTCACAAGTCGTTAAAAAGATCTGTCTTTGTGGCCCCCTTGGCAAGCTGATCAACCAACTCATTGCCTCGAATGCCCAAATGGCTGGGAACCAAAGCAAAAACTATGTTGTATACATCTGTTTTCAGAGTAGTGTACAGTTCGAATAATGTCAGCAGTTGAGGGTGCTTGAGGGTACAGCTGGAAATGGCTTCCAAAGCAGAAAGTGAGTCCCGCACATTAAGGAAATCTTATGTAAGGATTTAGAGACCATATGAATAGCCAGGCCCAAGGCTGTCAGCTCAGCCGTGTAGATGGAGCTGTCAGTGGGAATGTGTTTAGAACATCTCTGAGAAAGGCTTGTCGCACAAAACACAGCAGAGGCAACCACTCTTCAGATTTGGAACCGTGGGTGAAAATTCTTTTGAAGGATGAAAACTTCGAACACAGTTCGGCGGAAAAGGACTCGTACACTAAGGAGCTAGTGTATCTTTAGTATACGAGGGTACATGAAACCGGATCTCTGGAGTGAAGAAAATCCATGGTGGGTCATCAGGAAACTTGGATAAATCACGCACGACTCCAAGATCTATATCTTCATTGTTCAAATGGGACACACACACACACACACAACACACACACACACACACACACACACACGCACGCACGCACGCATGCACACACACACGTACGCATGCACGCACGTACGCACCCACGTACACGCACGTACGCACGCACGAACACACACACACACACACACACACACACCACACACACACACACACACACACACGCACAAAAGCGAGTTGTTTATATTAAGAAAGTAACGATCTACCAGTCCACCAAATTTGAACTCAAACTGTTGAACATTTCTTGAGAATATATGCAAATTGTACGAAGGCATCTCAATTAAATAAATAATTGAAACTGCCATGTTGATCTACTACTTCCACCACGGATAATTGTGTCGGTAAGAATAATGAATCCAATGATAAAACACATCTACTGCAATTCACACATCGACACAAGACTATTTGTGTTCGCAGAACGGTGAAAGTAAAAATCATACTGCCATCTTACACCACTATTTTACACTCTGACCGATTTTGTGAAATTAAGTGCACAGAGCACAGTATCTGTCTTGTTATATCTCATAAGGGACAAATGGACAGACAGACAGAGCTGGATGAAACTCACAAATAGAACGTAGATGACCGACAATGGAGTATAAACAGTACTTGTAGCGATGTAAATCGCATCCACCATGTCATTTTTGGTATACGCATCCCATCTTGCTAGTGAAATATGTTTCCACACATTACAACGACATAAAAGGCCGACCCGCACGTTACGACTGAACCTTTTCACTGCCAGAAGTGTTGTCTTCAGATATTCCGTCAATTTTGACCCGACATTTGTTGAATCTATGACAATCATCAGGTCAATTCTCTTTCTTCTGGCAGAAGCAGACGGATCCAATGTATCTGTATCTGGAAAAAAAAAAGGAAAGCAGGTAAGTATAGCGAAAAACACAGAGGCTTTGGACTTAAAAGAGAATGAAGACCGCAACACGTACACACGCTCACACATACATATTCGCGTGCGCGTGCACACACACACACACACACACACACACACACACACACACACACACACACACAACACACACATTAGATGCGAGAGACATCAGGCATTTTGCTGTTGTTGTGGTTGTTGTTGCTATTGTTGATGCGTCTGTGTGTCTGGAACATCAAGCAAGAGAATACAAACGAGGTGTGTTAAACAACAATCGCGCACTCACGGAAACGATAACTTGACACGGTAGACAAAACACTAAGAGAAAACGGCCAGTTTGAATCAAGCTGCTTTCAACGTGGGGTGACTGGAAGCAGAAATGGAAACATAAAAGCAAAACTAGAAGTATCGGAGTGCCAAACGAAGGAGCAAATAAATGGTAAAACTGACATGACGAGTTTCAACCAGTCGGACCTTCTTCAGGCAGTACAAACAACACTCAAAACAACAAGAGACGAACAGTCAGTCACTTGCCCCTCCAGTCTGAATGCAAACTGTGGCGTGGGTGAAAATCTAAAACTGGGAGTGGAACTGAAAAGAAGAGCGAAGAGGGTGGAGGGGAGAAGATACAGATTAACACGGTATTAATGGCTGAAAATGAATGATAACGGTAACCGTGTCATAACCATTCAATAACACGGTATTAATGGCTGAAAATGAATGATAACGGTAACCGTGTCATAACCATTCAATAACACGGTATTAATGGCTGAAAATGAATGATAACGGTAACCGTGTCATAACCATTCAATAACACGGTATTAATGGCTGAAAATGAATGATAACGGTAACCGTGTCATAACCATTCAATAACACGGTATTGATGGCTGAAAATGAATGATAACGGTAACCGTGTCATAACCATTCAATAACACGGGATTAATGGCTGAAAATGAATGATAACGGTACCGTGTCATAACATTCAATAACGAGAAAGAAAGAAGAGATACATCGATGATGGGCTGGGAGCCACATCTATGTCAGAAAGAAGAGAGATACATCGATGATGGGCTGGGAGCCACATCTATGTCAGAACGAAGAGAGATACATCGATGATGGGCTGGGAGCCACATCTATGTCAGAAAGAAGAGAGATACATCGATGATGGGCTGGGAGCCACATCTATGTCAGAACGAAGACAGATACATCGATGATGGGCTGGGAGCCACATCTATGTCAGAACGAGAACTCGTCAACTCCCTGAGCTTGTTCAGACCCTTCACACACCCATCAAATTTGCATACATCATTTCCAAGTCAGCCATCTTCCTGGACATGTTCATCTCACTGGAAGATGAACAACCCCAAACCTCAGTTTTCTACAAACTCACTGATTCACATTCATCGTGGACTACACATATTCCGACCACCCATTCTCAAAACTCAGCATTCCATACTCTAAATTCCTCGGCCGGGGCAAACTCGTCTCTGACAAAAAGAAAAATTCTACTCCAAGCAGCCGCATGTTTGAGGTTTTTGCCAGCTCTCCACACCTCAGTACCATCATTAATGATGCTTTCAGCTGCACCAGAGCTGTGTCCAGAGCAACTGCCTTGAAAGCTCAACTTCCAACAGAGATAGAAAGATCTGCCACTTGCCTACTCTTCCACCCACATCTACGTCCCATTTGCTGGATCCTCAAATCCAGCTGGCACATAATAGATCACAAAGCGGCCTCTGAGATCAAACCCATCATCAATTTCAGGCATAACAAACACCTCAGAGACCTGACTGTGCGATGTACCAACCTTAAAGTCTCCCAGTACTTTCACTGCCCGAAATCCAACTGCAAAATCTGTCCTTTCACCAAGCTAGACACCATCCTACATGGCCATAACGGCTCGTACAAAATCACACGTATGTTCTCCTGTCAGAGCTGCAGCATTGTATATCTTATCCACTGTGAACTGTACAGTAAGATCTACGTAGGTGAGATATCCCACACACTTGATTCGTGCATTTCTGAACACCTGGCAGACATCCGCCACCCAAACCAGTCGCTCTACACTTCAGTCATCCCCAACACATCAATTATGTCAAAGTCCTGGCGCTTTGCTAATCACAGAGTGAAAAGTTTGAGCGCACTTGCAGGAATCTTACCTTACTGCCAGAGTGGGGACTCTGCTCAGTTGGCATCAACATCCAAAATAGTATGTACTATCCACCCCCATAGCACTGGCCCGCAGTACTTCACACAGACACACTATCACACGACTCGTTGTTTACGTCATGTATATGATACAGCCATTCTCTCTCCTTTCACTCTTTACAATTCTTATTTTCTGTGACAATCGTTTCTCTGCTTACTGATCTGTCCACACACTCTTCTTAATGTCATTTTCTTTCTCCCCCTCTGACAAGGGGTGAGTTACCCTTGGAGTGACACAGACACAAGAGAGAAGATGCAATTGTACAAATAAAATTTCCTGACTCCAACTTGACTCGTGATCTTACCCGATATCTCGTATTCAACCTTTCTTCTTGGCCAGTTTCCCTTTGGAGCTCTTATATATTCCAACCTCTTTTTTGCAAAAATATTTACAATAAAGTTTCAATGATTTCTTCAGAAATTTCGTTCAACACTTTGTCTTTCTCACAACAAGATTTCATGAAAGATTAGCATACATGAATCAACATAACAAGCCCCACAGGCTTCAACCGTGGGCAACAAGGCTTTCTAATGACTTGATCAGATAAGGCCAACAAGGCCACATAAACACATGTTCTCCAAGTTGGCCACCAGACCACATTATTACCAAATAACTAGCATTGCCCTTTAAGGCCACACGTAAGTGCTTAGTCTTCCACTCTTAGACCATCCCAACCTAACCGTGACCTCAGGCAGTCTCATCGTTTCATTTCTTTTTTCCAGTCTTAGACTTTCACTGTCTGACACTAATTCATTCTTTTTATATTTTGTCACATAGGGGACTTAGGGGGCAACTACTTTGACAGACAAAAAATCCCTGCAACAGACCGAGACTTTTGTTAATTATAATCGTTTTCATTTTTTAGGCAATATTTCCGTCCACTCACGTTTTTTTTCTTGGTGCTTCCAAATCATCAAGAAGCGTATGTATTTCTATGCTTACCTATTCCTTTCCACATTTAGGCCTATAGTGGCAATTTAATGCCTTAATTTACAATTAAACTTGGTACAATAGAGGTGAGGATGACTCCCATATAGCACCTCTAAAACACAGCCCCTATTAGATATTAATACAGTTGAAGCCAGAATGTCTCTCTCTCTCTCCTCTCTCTCTCTCTCTCCTCTCCTCTCTCTCTCTCTCTCTCTCTCTCTCACATCTCTGCTGACACTGACTGCTATCTTAGCCAGCCAGTCCAGTAACAGCCAGTGAGCGCTGTCATCCTATCAGGGTAAGAATCATGTTTACCTTGCAGTCAAGCCAAAATCACGCTTTCCTGCAGTCAAGCCAAAATCACGCTTTCCTGCAGTCAAGCCAAAATCACGCTTTTCCTGCAGTCAGCCCAAAATCACGCTTTTCCTGCAGTCAAGCCCAAATCATGCATTTCCTGCAGTCAAGCCAAAATCATACTTTACTTGCAATCCACTCCCAACTGACACTTCTAAAACCTGACAGGCAAGCTAAATTAACTGAATCACTGACCCCCTCAGGGAGTGTGAGTGGAAGCATAAACACTTTCCACATAGTTTTACCTTAGTCTGCATCTTGAACTTTTTACATAAGGGACACTTACTGGTGTTAACTCTAGGTTTACTGACCATCCCCTTGAGCTAGAGTCTAAAGTAGCTTTTACTGATGAATAAAAAAGAAAACATTTTTCAGACATGTGGACTTAATGTGGTGCACATGACACCCTCCATTCCCCTCCCTGTTTTCAGTAGTACAGCTTTTTACTCATTTACCACTTAATTCATTTCCATTTTATTATAATAACAACAACACTACAAATACCACCACCACCACCACCACCACCACCTCCACTGCTACTACTACTACTACTTCTACTACTGCTGCTGCTACTACTACTACTGCTACAACTACTGTTGCTACTCCTGCTGTTACTGTTGCTTCTGCTACTTCTACTATAAACATCATCATCATCATCATCATTATTGCTGCTGTTGTTTTTATTACTATCATCCTTCTCGTCCTCTTCCTGTTATTATTATTATTATTATCATCATCATTATTATTATTATCATCACTGTGGTGGTGGTGGTGGTGGTGGTGGTTGTGGTGGTGGTGATGGTGGTGGTGGTGTTTGTGGTGGTGGTGGTGGTGGTGGTGGTAATGGTGGTGGTAGTAGTATTAGTAGTAGTAGCAGTGGTAGAAATAGTAGTTGTAGTATAATTATTGATAGATTTCTGAAATGTAATCTATCTTTGACTCTCTCTATATTATTGTTATTATTATCATTATTGCTACTATTATTATTCTATTATTATTATTATTATTATTATTATCATCATCATCATCATTATTATCATCATCATCATTATTATCATTATCATTATTATTATCGTACCTTTTGTTGTGACGCTTCTTCTCCTTCTTCTTCTTCTTGTTCTCCAACCACTATTTTTATTGTTATCATTACTTTTGATATGGTTGTTGTTACTGCTGTTGTTGTTACTGTTGATATCATCATCATCATCATCATCATCATCATCATCATCATCATCATCTCCATCATCCATCATCATCATTATCATCATCACATAATGATACTATTTAATTAAAACTCTTATCATCATTTTATCCTGTATCTTCTCCCCTGCAGCCTCTCCCCTCTTTTTACGGTTCCATTCTGTAGTTTGACTTTTTTTCACCCACGGCACGGTTAGCAGGCAGACTGAAGAGATGAGTGACTGTTTCTTCATGTTCTGTTTCTGCTGCTTTGACAGCATGCTGTTTGTACAGCCTGAAGAAGGTCCAGTAGGTCAAACCTGTTGTGCCTGTTTTGGTCAAACCTGTTGTGCCTGTTTTGGTCAAACCTGTTGTGCCTGTTTCGGTCAAACCTGTTGTTCCTGTTTTGCAATGTGTTTGTTCCTACGTTGGGCAGCTCATTAAATCTGTTTTTGCTTTATGTTTCAGTTTTTGCATGCAGACACACAATTGTGAAACCAAAACAAGCAAAACCCAAAAGGGTGAAATCAGTTGGCATGCAACTATGCACTTCTGGATAAGTGTAATTAGTATTTACTATAAGTAAGCCTTGAATTCAATACAGTCACACTAGTTGCAAAGTGAGACGACTGCAGGCGGAAATCTAAACAAATCTTAAAGGGGTCCTCACCCCTAAATAGCATGTTTGTGTTGTTCAAAAGTATAATCGAGCGTGTTTCGATGTACGTGATACTTTTCTTCTGGAACTCACTTCTATCCGTGTTTCGGGTCGTGCAAGTAGCCAAATCGTGACTCGCCACGGAGATTGCCGAGCACAGTACCGAAACAGACGAGAGTCGGGGATTCCGCAAGTGACGTATAAATGCCAAGACTATCGTGAATGAAAGACATGTCCCTAAAAGCTTTCGCTATGAGGACGTAAAACTCAACTATTTTCCGGCGATAATGGCAGATGCTCCCAGCTACGAGTCAAGTTCCAACGAAGAGGACATCGAACGTGAAATTTTCACTGAAGTGTATGGAGTTCAGCCGTACCAGTTTGAACCTACAGCTCCTTGTAGAGTACCACCTCCCTCGCCATCAGACGCTTGTGTTTCTTTCCAGGCAGTTCGACATTATTTTTACAGGTTGACCATATTATGTACATGTACACACACACACACACACACACACACACACACACACACACACACACACACACACACATTACCGTAGTATGTAAATAACTTTAAAATGATTATGTGATAAACCACATTTTCCTTCAGTTGTTTAGATCTATCAGATAATGCCTTTTCCTTTGAACAGGAGTTTGTCAGCTACTGCATCATCACACTAATTCTCTTCCCTGCTGTAGAAATCTTTTCAATTGCTGTTCACTTTCAGAGCCCCCCCCCCCCCCCCCCCCCCAAACACACACACTTTTTTTACATTCCTCATTTTCAATCTCACTCTCTCCACTTACATTCTGAAGTTCCACAATGACAGTTAGAATCTGAGGGGTCTTTTACAATATATTGCAGTCAAAGATTCTGGCTGTTATTTTAAAAACTGATGCGTGACGTGCCGTACATCATATCTAAGCTGCAGATCTAAGCTCATTATTCTCTTACTCACCAGGGCAGTTTATAGCATACAGACATACCACACCTGCATATATCTTAAAATGCACACTAAGTCACCATCTTGTGTCCAAATACTGATAAATAACTCACTTACTAAAGCATATGGTTGTTGGGCGGAAACTTGAACTTGCAGGGGTGCCTAATGTTCAGCAATGTCCTGAAAAATAAAAACCCAAACTATTATTCACTGGAGTCCAACAAGTTGTTATTTGTGGACATGGACACTTTCTTGTTAATAAGAATCGTAACTTCAGTTTTGTTGGAAACAGTAACAGCAGGGAAAAAATCAATCACAAACATGCAACAGTTTCAGTGGCACCAGGCAGTGTGACTGACTGACTGCCACTATGACAGTAACAATGTATGTTTCAGTTTGATGCCAACACTCAACAAAAACCAGCAACTATCTTTACAACCAACCATACACTGAGAATGAAATGAAACACAAAAAGATCAACCACCCATTCCACAAACCTTACCTTCTTTACGTCTCTGAGTTTGGCTCTCTTGCTCCTGACAGAATCCGTGTCACTGTTGTGTTTGAGGCTTGCACTTGCAGCTGGCGAATGAACAGAGAGTGCTTTAATACATTTTTCTGTTATAATAGTTGGCACAGCATCCTCTTTCAGCTGTCTTCGGACCCTAATTCCAGCTTCCACCTTTACCTTCCAGGTGTGTTGATCTTGGAAACTGTGCTCTTCGAAGTGACGACCGCAAATGCCATGATAACTGTCCCGAAGAACAAAATCTTTCCTCGGTGTGGTGACAAAATTTATCCACAATCGCCTAAACTGGCTGGAGGCACCTGAAAAAGCATGAAGGCTTACTCTTTGCTTATTTCCTGATGAAATTCCGCAACCAGACACAGCACATATTCGCCCCATCTTACTTCAGCCGAACACGAAGAGCGACTTGGCTTTTCTACGTCATCAATCGGGAAACCCCCCTTTTATCGAAATCGAGGGTCTCGTTCCTGTTTCAGCCTCTCGCTTTCACAGTCCGCAGGAAATGCTGCTCTCACTGCAAGATGACAGCACAGGCGGCTGATTCGGGGCCGGGTTTCGCAATACGACCACATACCAAAACCGTGTATTTGGTCAAAATAGATTTGTAAAAATGGGTGAGAACCCCTTTAAATAAATGTTAGCGAACCGCCTAGAGAAACGTGGACAAACGAGTCACAAGACAAAACACAACCCGTTTCGACCTCTTAGGTCTTCTTCATGTGAGACAGAAACGAATAAAACAACGAAAATTCACTTAGCTTTGATCGCTTCAGATCGCTTCAGAGTTCAGCGCAAGGACAGATGGACAGTCCGGAGGATTCAACGCCTTCTTCCTTGCGCTGAACTCTGAAGCGATCTGAAGCGATCAAATCTAAGTGAATTTTCGTTGTTTTATTCGTTTCTGTCTCACCTGAAGAAGACCTAAGAGGTCGAAACGGGTTGTGTTTTGTCTTGTGACTCGTTTGTCCACGTTTCTCTGGGCGGTTCGCTAACATTTACAGTCACACTAGTCTTAAACTATCCTAGAAAATGATTGGGAATGATTGTGTAAGTAATGAAGTGTGTGTGGGGGGGGGGGGGGGGGGGGGGGGGGGGGGGGGGGGGGGGGGGGGGGGGGGGGGGTGCGTGCGTGCGTGCGTGCGCGTGCGTGCGTGCGTGAGTGCGTGTGCGTGTGTGTGTGTGTGTGTGTGTGTGTGTGTGTGTGCGCGCGCGTGTGCGAGCTCAATTATTACTTTTTACTTACAGTTCAAAGAAAGAGGCACATGGAGTTGATATTCACGGTGTGCTTCATCTGAAAAAAAAAAAGTGTAAGATGGTGATAATAAAAACGCTCTATAGCTATCGATCACAGACATGCAAACAAACCACTTACTAGTCATCAGAGTGCTACCTTCCTACCATGCACAGACGTGGTGACGACCTTCTAGTCTTCAAACTGTCTCCTCTTCCTTCGATTTGCAGACGTGGAAACGACATGCTGATCTTTGAAATGCTACCTCCTAAGTGTTCACAGTCGTGGAAATGATCCATTGGTCTCTACTATACAGTACTCTCTCCTAAGGTTTCACGACAGTAGGCATGATCCCTTCATTTTAGAGTGCTACCTTTCAACCGTTCAACCTTTCCAGGACGATGTCCATGCTTCACAGCCATACAGCAGCGATGTAATCATTACCAGTCAGCTTGGTGCACAGTGTCACGCCATGCTCATCCCACACTCTCTTCCGTAGCCTGTGAAAAGAAGCACCGACCCTCGCAAGTCTGCATGATACTTCCAAGCAGGTGACGCTCTCCGTGATGTTCACCTTTGTTTCCTCCATTTCAGTGCTAGGGTCTGGACGGGCTGGGCCTGGAGCAGGTTGAAGAATCACTTCTGTTTTCCGCAGGCTGATGGACAGTCCGGAGGCTTCAGCTGCTGACGACAGGCGACTGGTGAGTTCCTGTAGGTCTGGGTCTTCCAGTGCTGCTAGGGTGCGGTCGCTGTGAACAGGGAATCTCTCACCAGGGCCTCAAGGACTTTGCAAATCTTGAATAAATGTTAGCGAACCGCCCAGAGAAACGTGGATAAACGAGTCACATGACAAAACACAACGCGTTTCGACCTCTTAGGTCTTCTTCAGGTGAGACACAAACGAATAAAATAACGAAAATTCACTTAGCTTTGATCGCTAATTTTCGTTATTTTATTCGTTTGTGTCTCACCTGAAGAAGACCTATGAGGTCGAAACGCGTTGTGTTTTGTCTTGTGACTCGTTTGTCCACGTTTCTCTGGGCGGTTCGCTATCATTTATTTAAGATTTGTTTAGATTTCCGCCTGCAGTCGTCTCACTTTGCAATTAGATCAAGGACTTGGTTTTTGCCATCAGACGCCTACAATCAAAGAAGTGACCATCACATCTGTAGCAATTAGTGATTCCTGCAGAAGTGGAGGGAAGGGCAGCAAACAGCATGGTATGCGCATGGCAGTTTGTCTGGTGGTGGCGTCTTGAGCTGGTGGACTCTGCAGTTATGAAATACGGGCTGGATCACCCATGTGCACGCTGTCGCGGAGGTTCTGTTCCGTCACGTCCAGACGCCATCACACGATGGCATGTGAACCTTGACATCTTAATGGAAAGCCCAGCCTGCACCTTATGTCAACACAGCGCAGATTTCCAATGGTGGTGCATTATTTGTTGCTTCTTGCATCGTGATTACAAATGACTTCTTACCCCATGCAGTTATTGCCTAGTTCATTCAAACTGTAATACTCCCTGGTAGAGACTGCAGATCAGATGCAAAATGAATGTTCCTTTTGCAATGCATCAACACGAACGCGCTCAGGCAACAGGGCATGATGAAACAGAAATGCCGTCCGGTATCTAGTTAACAGGTTGCGCAGCCAGTGGCAGATGATGGAATTGAAATGTTGCCCAGTATTAAACAGAAACGTGCAGCACAGCCAGTGTGCAAGAGGATGGAGGGGGGGGGGGGGGGGGGGGGGGGGGGAGGGGAGGGAGGGGGGGTACTGTCCATCCTCAAACATACCACACTATTTACCGAGTCTTGCGCAGTTCGGAAAACAGTCATTTCCCATTGACACAGTCCATTTAACCAAACTGAGAGGGCGGAAGAGGGGAGAGCTTTTTCATAAACCCGAGGATGGCCTCCAGGGGAGATTAATACCACAAGAACACGCGGATGTGTGGCAAATTCATGCCGTTTTTTTTACGTGCCAACGTAGTAGTAGTAGTAGTAGTAGTAGTAGTAGTAGTAGTAGTAGTAGTATCATTTTACGCCATTTTACAAAATTATGTGATATAAGACCAGAGAGAGAGAGAGAGAGAGAGAGAGAGTGTCATGGACAATACGACTGGACAATCAGCGGGATGAAAGAGAGAGAGAGAGAGAGAGAGAAAGGAGGGATGTTTAGGGATGAGTGGAATGACGCAAAGTGTAGTATGACGTCGTTCGGAAATCGAGTCATCGCATAACTCCACTATTCCACAGAGGCTACGAATCCTACGAATGGCCAGGAATTGATAAACTCCGGGATTCTTAGTTAAATCGTAATAAGTTCCTGAAGTTCGTAACTGATTCACATCTGTTCTTAGTCAGTCCTTGCTATTCTTGAACATTCTGGAATTCGGGGCAAAAGTTTTGTGCTGTTCAAAATTTTGGCCACAAACTCCCGAATAATAAAAAAAAAATCTTAGTCAATTCTCACCAAAATCGTAGTGATTTCTTATGTATCATAACTCCTTTCTCTTAGTGATGTTAGGCTGTCGCTGTGGTATATCCAATCGCGCCGCTGGACCCAGTTGCCTGGAGTATATCCGACAGTTAACCGCACAGAGTCGATCATTCCCGAGCCTATGGCTGCTTAATATACCTGTTGAGGTAAGAGATCGGTGCCAGCAGGTTTAATAGATGCTTTCATCCACAGAGGAGCAGATCGATGAAGCCAGGAGGGTCTGTTTGGGTTGTATTCATTTGTAGAATGTTTCAGGTCCTTTCATCCACAGAGGAGCAGATCGATGAAGCCAGGAGGGTCTGTTTGTGTTGTATTCATTTGTAGAATGTTTCAGGTCCGACGATTATGATTGAATCGAGCGGAGTGCCGACCTGAGTCTTCGTTACCATTGATTTTGATTTATTTTATTTTCAGAGCGAATGCAGGCTACAGTAGGGGAATAGTGTGATTGTAAATGCGTGTTTGTAGAGGATGTATATTATTTAGTATTGTTGGAGAATGAGCTAAGGACTTCCTATCTCTGTTGCAGGTATCTTATCTTTTCCATATCTGAATCCGGTCTTTTCTATATCAATATCTATTCTCGTATCATCGTCATCGTCTTCAATATTCCTCGCATCTCCTGTCTTGGGCTTATCGCACATCGCTGCATTCTACACTCGTCGCCAAGTTCTTCAATTAGTATCTCCACCTATGGGTACATGTGTTCTTTTTATGCACTTCTACGTGATGCTGATGACTTCGTGTGCCCGTGAAGGAAAGGACTGATCTGATATGCTGCAGGAAGAATTCTGTAACTATACGTATTAACGGGGGAAAAAAAACTGTATTTATTCGTCAAAGTGAAGAAATTGGTGTTCCGTGTGACAGAGAAAAGGAGAAAGGGATTGTTTTAGTCTATTCGGGAGAATTGGAACTGGTCACCGTGCTGAGGATCCTGTTGTCCATAAGAGCTGTGAAGAAAGAAGAGACTGTTTATTTCCAATGCTGTGTTGTGAAGTGTTGGGGTGAACAGTAACTGCGATTTTATATATACATACGCGAAGAGATCTCTGGATCTACGTGCTTCCTGGAATCGAATGAACGTTGCTTTAACAAGTCGATCACGACCGACGGCGAGTAACCCGCTTTCAAGAGAAGACGACGGAACCAAGATACGTATTCGACAAATACCCGCACACGCATGCATACACGCGTTAATGTGCAAATCTTGTTAGTAGCCTGGTGTGAGTCAGTGAGTGAAAGCTTTGTCATAACGCATCGTCTATTATCATTATCACATTGACCACCGATCATCATATCATCGATCGTTTCCTAGTTATATAAATAAATGTATTCGAACTTGTCATCAGGCTCTTCGTGTCTGATAGCCTGAATCAGAACGCGGGGTGAGTGAACCATCCAAACGCACCTCACCACATCCACTCCCCTGCAGTGTGAAGAGAGAGGGAGAGAGAGAGAGTCTGTGCTCACAAATGTGTGTGCGTGCGTGCGTGCATGTGTGTGTGTGTGTGTGTGTGTGTGTGTGTGTGTGTGTGTGTGTGTGTGTGTGTGTGGTGTGTACATATAATCACACAAAGACCGGCAACATATTAAATACCTAACCCGACTATGTAACAGGCAAGATGTAACTTCAAAAGCAAGATTAGTATCAGAAAAAAAACCCATCAATCATGATAAAGAAACAAACTTTTTGTCCCTTCTATTAAAACCATCGCAGTGGCACCTTTCTATTCCACCCATTTTAGTGGCCCCCCTGACACCTGTCCTTCATGCTCCTAACACAGCCACACTCAGGTTGTCGTGTCGCAACGGCCATTGCAATAGAGCGATCACTGTCACAGTGGCAACAGCATGATCATTTTTTACAGGGCAGGACACACGGCCAGAACCAAGCTCTACGGGGGCCTGGTGGAACTTCAGAGGACAGCCAACCTCATGCGGGCAACTGGCATTACCGTCTTAGTGTCTGAATAGAAGATGATTTTTACACACTCTTATACTTCCCAACAGTCGTTCCTCATGCCATCTGAGATCCATTCTCTATTTTTACGCTTTTTGTTCATCACCTCTTTAATTCTCCAACGAAGAGGGGCAGAAGGTAGCATTTTCTTTGTCAAGACTTCATGAGATATCTCCAGCTTTAAAGTCAATAAATGGTAGTAATCATAGATGCTTGAGTTCCTTGCAATAAAAAGTAAATGTCTTCATCTCTCACCTACCTTCTGCATGCATATCTATTTTCCTGGCACACAACAGCCCATTTAGTTCCTGTACTCCTTCTCATCGCTCTCCTTTTTAACTTCCATTCTGCTCCTCTGCAGGTCTGTGATCTTCATCACTGAGCTAGTTTTCCGTCCTGATCCTCTGTAGGTCTGTGATCTTCATCACTGAGCTAGTTTTGGTCCTGTCCTCTGTATCTGTGATCTTATCACTGAGCTATTTTCCGTCTGATCCTCTGTAGGTCTGTGATCTTCATCACTGAGAGTCTATGAGGTCCTGGCTCCTCCTGTAGGTCTGTGATATCTTCATTCCACTGAGCTATAACCTGCTCCTTCCTGTAGGTCTGTGATCTTCATCACATGAGCTAAACCTGCTCCTCTGTAGGTCTGTGATCTTCATCACTGAGCTAGACCTGCTCCTCTGTAGGTCTGCGATCTTCATCACTGAGCTAGACCTGCTCCTCTGTAGGTCTGTGATCTTCATCACTGAGCTAGACCTGCTCCTCAGTAGGTCTGTGATCTTCATCACTGAGCTAGACCTGCTGTCTCAGTAGAGTCTGTGATCTTCATCACTGAGCTAGTTTTCCGTTCGATGTAATAAAGTAGGATTCTTTGACTTATAGTATTTGGCTCATTGAAATGATCCCAGTGATCCAAACCTGTGTTGTGATGGACTTTGCTTGAGTTTTAAACCAGCCATGAATGGACGCTGAACAAAAAGATCTCTCTCTCTCTCTCTCTCTCTCTCTCTCTCTCTCTCTCTCTCTCTCTCTCTCTCTTTCTGCGCTTACACACACACACACACACACACACACACACACACACACACAAGGGGGAGAGAGAGAGAGAGAGAGAGAGAGAGAGAGAGAGAGAAGCACGCACACACACACACACACACACACACACACACACACACACACACACACACAGAGAGAGAGAGAGAGAGAGAGAGAGAGAGAGAGAGAGAGAGAGAGAGAAGCACGCACACACACATATTCATACAAAAGCACACAAACACAGAGCCGCACGCATACAGGCACGCACACGCACACACACACACACACACACACACACACACACACACACACACACACACACACACACACACACAGAGACGCACACACACACACACACACACAAATTGACTCATGCATAAATACAAGCACACACACGCACGCACACACACACACACACACACACACACACACACACACACACACACACACACACACACACACACACTACCTTCAGCGGACGTATCACATCCCAAGAAGGCGGCATAACTGGCAGGTCGACAGCCCAAACCATAACACAGTACATTCCCTTCTGCACACGTGGTACACATCCACTCGTCACTTTGGTCGAGGCAGTCGGTCAGGCCGTTACATCTGTCACACAATTATATGACATGCATAATAATTATCGTGAACTTGCGAATGCTTACCATGTAAGCGTGACGCAATGTTCTCGATTTATACGAGAACGTAAGCAGGAACAGTTGTGTCAAGAGAAGACAGGTGACGCATGCAGCAGGAACAGTTGTGTCAAGAGAAGACAGGTGACGCATGCAGCAGGAACAGTTGTGTCAAGAGAAGACAGGTGACGCATGCAGCAGGAACAGTTGTGTCAAGAGAAGACAGGTGACGCATGCAGCAGGAACAGTTGTGTCAAGAGAAGACAGGTGACGCACGCAGCAGGAACAGTTGTGTCAAGAGAAGACAGGTGACACATGCAGCAGGAACAGTTGTGTCAAGAGAAGACAGGTGACGTATGCAGCAGGAACAGTTGTGTCAAGAGAAGACAGGTGACGCAAGCGCAAGACTCACACTTCAGAGATCATGCACACTAACACCAAGTAGAATCTAGGTTTAATGTCAGGAACAACATAAGGCAGGGGAAGCTGTTTGACGTTTAAAGGGCGGGATGTTACACAACTGTTCCTGCTTAGGCTGTCGTAGAAATCGAGAACATTGCGTCACACATACATGATATTCAGTTTCAGTTTCATCAAGGAGGCGTCACTGCGTGCGGACTAGTCCATATACGCTACACCACATCCGCTACATTTTGAGACCACATTGCGAATGATTTGAAGCCGATGGATAAATGCATTAACAACAAAGATGAGACAATAGAAGAAGAGGGTCTCGTGGCTACGACTCAGCGGATGTCTGACCTACGCATTAGCCCAACGCGCTGGTCAGACCTTGAGTGCCAACCTACCATGTCTTTTTTTTATGTGTGCGTAGTGAATGTACACGTGTGTGTATGGTGTGTGGGCATGGGCCCATGTGTGTGCATGGGCGCGCGCGCGCGCGCGCGCGCGCGCGTGTATGTGTGTGTGTGTGTGTGTGTGTGTGTGTGTGTGTGTGTATTTGTGTGCCTGCATGTATTTGTGCGCATTTGTGTGTGTGTTGTGTGGGGGGGGGGGGGGGGGGGGGGGTGGTGTGTGTGTGTGTGTGTTGTGTGTGTGTGTGTGTGTGTGTGTGTGTGTCTGTGCGTGTCTCTGTGTGTGTGTGGTGTGTGTGCGTGTGTGTGTGTGTGTGGTGTGTTGTGTGTGTGTGTGTTGTGTGTGTGCCTGCATGTATGTGCGCGTGTGTGTGCATGTGCAGATGTGCGTGTGATGTGTGTGTGTGTGATGTGTGTGTGATGTGTGTGTGTGTGTGTGATGTGTGTGTGTGTGTGTGTGTGTGTGTGTGTGTGTGTGTGTTTGTGTGTGTGTGTGTGTGTGTGTGATCTGTGGGTTTGTGTAAGCACACGTATCTGCATATAGGCTGTAGGTGTACATATTTGTGTGTATGTGTGTGTCTTTGTATGTGGGCGTGTACACATGCGTATGTGTGTGTGTGTGTGTGTGTTGTGTGTGTGTGTGTGTGTGTGTGTGTGTGTGTGTGTGCATTTGTGCGCTTATGTGTATGCGTGTATGTGCGCACGTGTGTGGGTGTGGACGTGCGCATGCACACATGTGTATATGTGTGTGGGTAGGGGCGAGCTAACGTACGCGCACACATGTGTATGTGTGTGTGAGGGTGAGCGCGCGCGTGTGTGTGTGTGTAGTGACTGCATGCGTGAATGTTCAGAAGACGACTTAGAATCAAGAACAAGAACAAGACCATCAAATACAACATATACGTGCACGTGCACACGCACGCGCGCATATACATACACATAACAATAAGAACAACAACTCCTCCCTCTCACACCCACCCCACGCACTCCACACACACACACACACACACACACACACACACACACACACACACACACACACACACACACACAAACACACCATCATATGTCATAATATATCGTATCTCACGCAAGGAAAGCTCTTAATCTTCTTAAAGTTGTGAGCTACCAGAGTTGGGGACAGGATACGTGCATTTTAATTCATTTATCAAATTCTCTGGTCAGGACAAGGATTTCATATGCACAGGAAGTACATTTTTCAGCTCCTAAGCATCTATTAAAAAAAGTTACAAAGCACAGATTGCAAGGCATACAGAATAGCCCTGGGAGTCCCCCTTTACGCTTCCATTTTAGGGACATATCATGAAGCTGGCGTTTTGCCCCTGGATGCTTATCGAAAATTAGCTTGTGCTGAATACATTCTAAGATGTTCTACTGTTCAGAACTCAAATGAGGATGAACTTGACATGCGATCTGATTTAGATTTTCCAAAACGCGCAAAAACAATACGATCACATAAAACCATCCTTACTTACTCCTCAAACCTGTTGAAATCTGCCAAAATTGACCACAAAACCATTGCCCCACGTTATCCCCTGAGTCCCATTCCGAATTGGGAACTCATCCCGGCAAGGTTTGATTATAAATACACTGATTTGCAAAAGAATGTCAATAATAACGTCTTAGGTGCTATGGCCAAGTCACATATGACGATAGTTATCCTAATCACTTAAAAGTTTATACAGACGGATCCCTATTAAATGGCAATGCTGGTTCCGGTGTAACGTGGTGAAACCGCCCCCCTCCCCAGTTTAACTCCCGGGAGTCAGTATGGCACTGCATCAAAGCAGCCCCCCAACAGGTTCAGAACGCCCCCCCCCCCCCCCCCCATCTCTTCTTTCTGTTTATTAGGCCTGTTTCAAAATGAACCCCTACCAGTCTCAGAATAACTCCCGGGAGTTGTTTTGAACCTTAAAATTTTGACTCTAAACTAACTCCCGGGAGTTCATATGGGGCAGTGCCAAATCAGCCCCCAACCCCTTGGAGAGTTAAACTGGTGCTGTTCCAAACTAACTCCCAGGAGTTCTTCTGGGCCCAAACTTTTGACATCAAAATGACTCCCTGGGAGTTAAACTACCGCAAGTGGAGAGTCATTCCAGGACAGGCCTGGAAATGCACCCCCGGGAGTTAGACTGGCGCAGGCCCAGAATAGCCCCCCCCCCCCCCCAACCCCTCCCCTCTGCCTCAGTTAATGAAGAAATGGCCAATAAGCGCTCCAGTGGAGAGTTAATCTAGCACCGGCCAAGAACAACCCACCAGGAGAGTTAAATTGGACCTGGCCCAGAAAAGCCCCCCTTGTGGAGAGACTTTGCTTTAAACAAACATTATTCAACCAGGGACATTGTGCAGTGAACATCAGAACATGGAGCACAACAAGCGAAAGCTTATATGGGGAGTTAATCCGGCACCTGCCCAGAACTGACCCCCCCCCTCCCCGCCCCCCCCCCCCCCCCCCCCCGAGAGTTACTAGCCCAAAACAGCCCCGAGTATAAAGAGTTAAACTGGACCTGGCCCAGAACATCCCCTCCACCCCCTCCTGGGGAGTTAATCTAGCACCGGCCCGGAACAGTCGCCCCTAGAGAGTTAAACTGGACCTGCCCCAAAACAGCCCCCTAGAGAGTTAAACTGGACCTGGCCAAAAGCAGCCTCCTTCCTGGGGATTAATCTAGTACTAGCCCAGAACAGCCCCCCCCCCCCCCCCCCCCCCCGAGAGTTAAACTGGACCTGGCCCAGAACAGACTCCTAGAGAGTTAAATTGGATCTGCCCCGAAGCAGCCCCACCGGAGGAGTACCACCGGCCCAGAACAACCCACCAAGAGAGTTAAATTGGACGTAGCCCAGAACAATCCCCCTTATGGGGAGACTTTGCTTTAAACAAACATTATTAAACCGAAACATTTTGCAACGAACATCACAACACGGAGCACAACAAGCGAAAGCTTATGTGGCACCTGCCCAGAACAAACCTCTCCCCACCCCCCACCCCCTAGAGAGTTAAACTGATTCGAAACTGCCCCCTTCCTGGGGAGCTAATCTGGCACTGGCCCTGAACAGCTTCCCCCCCCCCCTCCCCCCCCCCCCCCCCCCCCCCCCCGGAGAGTTAAACTGGACCTGGTTCGAAAAACTGCCCCTTCCTTGGGAGCTAATCTGGCACTGAACAGCTCCCCCCCCCCCCCCCCCCCTCCCGGAAAGTCGGAAAGTTAAACTGGACCTGGTCCAGAACAGCACCCCCTGTAAACCGCTGTTTTATCGCACGCTACCGTTTTGTCACACATGCGACTAAACGGCGGGATAGCGACAAAACAGCGGTTGAATGTCCACCGTTTTGTCTCTGTGCGACAAAACGGCGGATGTGCGACAAAACAGCGGTTTTCGGTGTAACAACCCAAAAGTACTCACCGTCCAGAAGTGCTCCCGGGGGGTACTACTGGGGCCGCGCCTGAATGACTCCCAAGAGTACATCTGGGTCGGGTAAAAAATGGACCCCCTGTTTTCATAAAGTACTCCCGGGATCATTCTGGGCCGGTCCCAGAAGTATCCCCCCCTCCCCCCCTCGGCATATCTCCGTTAAGGTGTTGAGGGTTGATATTTATTAGTCATAAAGTCAAACATGCACATTCTATCTGAATCAACATTTAAATATAGTCTGAATCAACTTGAGGGGGAGTACTTCTGGGCCGGTCCCAGGAGTACCCCCCTTGCATATCTCCTTTGTTAATGTGTTCAGGGTTGTTTTTTACTGGTCATAAACTCACACATGGACATTCTATCTGAATCAACATTGAAAACCAGTCTGAATCAGCTTTAGGGGGAGTACTTCTGGGCCGGTCCCAGAAGTACCCCCCATGCATATTTCCTTTATTAATGTGTTCAGGGTTGTTATTTACTGGTTATAAACTCACACATGGACATTCTACCTGAATCAACATTGAAATATAGTCTGAATCAACTTTAGGGGGAGTTGTTCTGGGCCAGTCCCAAAAGTACCCCCCTTGCATATCTCCTTTATCAATGTGCTCAGGGTTGTTATTTAATGGTCATAAGCTCACACATGGACATTCAACCTGAATCAACATTGAAAACGAGTCTGAATCAACTTTAGGGGGAGTACTTCTGGGTCGGTCCCAGAAGTACCCCCCTCGCATATCTCCTTTATTAATGTGTTCAGGGTTGTTATTTACTGGTCATAAACTCACACATGGACATTCTATCTGAATCAACATTGAAAACCAGTCTGAATCAACTTTAGGGGGAGTACTACTGGGCCGGTCCCAGAAGTGCCCCCCTTGCATATCTCATTTATCAGTGTGTTCAGGGTTGTTATTTACTGGTTATAAACTCACACATGGACATTCTATCTGAATCAACATTGAAAACCAGTCTGAATCAGCTTTAGGGGGAGTACTTCTGGGCCGGTCCCAGAAGTACCCCCCATGCATATTTCCTTTATTAATGTGTTCAGGGTTGTTATTTACTGGTTATAAACTCACACATGGACATTCTACCTGAATCAACATTGAAATATAGTCTGAATCAACTTTAGGGGGAGTTGTTCTGGGCCAGTCCCAAAAGTACCCCCCTTGCATATCTCCTTTATCAATGTGCTCAGGGTTGTTATTTAATGGTCATAAGCTCACACATGGACATTCAACCTGAATCAACATTGAAAACGAGTCTGAATCAACTTTAGGGGAGATACTTCTGGGTCGGTCCCAGAAGTACCCCCCTCGCATATCTCCTTTATTAATGTGTTCAGGGTTGTTATTTACTGGTCATAAACTCACACATGGACATTCTATCTGAATCAACATTGAAAACCAGTCTGAATCAACTTTAGGGGGAGTACTACTGGGCCGGTCCCAGAAGTGCCCCCCTTGCATATCTCATTTATCAGTGTGTTCAGGGTTGTTATTTACTGGTTATAAACTCACACATGGACATTCTACCTGAATCAACATTGAAATATAGTCTGAATCAAATTTAGGGGGAGTTGTTCTGGGCCAGTCCCAAGAGTACCCCCCTTGAATATCTCTTTTATCAATGAGTTCAGGGTTGTTATTTACTGGTTATAAACTCACACATGGACATTCTACCTGAATCAACATTGAAATATAGTCTGAATCAACTTTAGGGGGAGTTGTTCTGGGCCAGTCCCAAGAGTACCCCCCTTGAATATCTCTTTTATTATTGAGTCCAGGGTTGTTATTTAATGGTCATAAGCTCACACATGGACATTCTACCTGAATCAACATTGAAAACGAGTCTGAATCAACTTTAGGGGGAGTACTTCTGGGCCGGTCCCAGAAGTACCCCCCCTCGCATATCTCCTTTATTAATGTCTTCAGGGTTGTTATTTACTGGTCATAAGCTCACACATGGACAGTCTATCTGAATCAACATTGAAAACCAGTCTGAATTAACTTTAGGGAGAGTTCATCTGGGTCAGTCCCAGAAGTACCTCCCTTGCATATCTCCTTTAATGTGTTCAGGGTTGTTATTTACTGGTCATAAACTCACACATTGACATTATATCTCAATCAATATGAAAGTATAGTTTGAATCTACTTTAGGGAGAGTACTTCTGGGCTGGTCCCAGAAGTACCCCCTTTCAGATCTCCTTTATTGATGTGTTCAGGGTTGTTATTTACTGGCCAAAACTCATACATGAACATTTTATCTGAATAAACATTAAAAACGAGTCTGAATTAACTTTAGGGGGAGTACTTCTAGGCCGGTCCCAGAAGTACCCTCCACCACCAACCCCCTTGCATATCTCCTTTATTAATGTGCTCAGGGTTGTTTTTTTTTACTGGTCATAAGCTCACACATGGACATTGTATCTAAATCAACATTGTCATATAGACTGATTCAATTTTAGGGTGAGAACTTCTGGGCCGGTCACAGAAGTACCACCCCCCCCCCCCCCCTTGCATATCTCATTCATTAATGTGTTCAGGTTTGTTACTTACTGGTTAGAAACTCATACATGGACATAAACTCATACATGGACATTCTATCTGAATCAACAATGAAATATTCTCTGAATCAACTTTAGGGGGAGTACATCTGGAGCCGCTCCAAAGTTACTTCTGGGAGTGCATTTGGGCTGGGCCCAGACGTACTCCCGGGAGTCATTCTGGTGCAGAGGGGTGAGTGGGGGGGTGGGGGTGGGGTGGGGGTGGGGGGTGGGGGTGGGGGAATCGGGGGTCAGTTTGGGACTGGTACCAAAAGTACTCCCCTGTCTAAAGGAATCATCGTTATAAGATAGTTATATAAAATAAACATTCATTTGCAAAGTTGTCAATAGGGGGGAGTACTTCTGGGACCAAGGGGAGGTACTGTCCCAGAAGTAGTCCCAGGAATCATTCTGGCGCGCAGGCCCAGAAGTACTCCCGGGAGTACTTCTGGGCGGGGAGTACTTTTGGGGTGTTACACCGGGTCAAGCTAACACTCCAGGAGGGCTGTTCTGGGCTGGTGCCAGATTATCCCCAGCTGTGGGGCTGTTTTGGGGCAGGTCCAGTTTAACTCTCCAGGGGGCTGTTCTGGGCTGGTGCCAGATTAACTCCTCAGGTGGGGGGCTGTTTTGGGGTAGATCCAGTTTAACTCTCTAGGGGGGCTGTTTTGGTGCAGGTCCTTGTCTAGTTTAACTCTCCGGAGGAGGGGGGGGGGCTGTTCCATAACGATGCCAGATTAACTCCCCTAGAGGGGTGCTGTTCTAGGACAGGTCCAGTTTAACTCTCAAGGGGGGGGGGGGGGGGGGGGGCTGTTTTGGGCCGGTGCCAGATTAACTCCCCAGGAGGGGAAGGGGGCTGTTCTGGGCCTTGTCTAGTTTAACTCTCCGGGGGGAGGGGGGGGGGCTGTTCCATGACGGTGTCAGATTAACTCCCCTGGCGGGGGGCTGTTCTCCGACAGGTGCAGTTTAACTCTCCAGAGGGGTTGTTCTGGGCTGGTGCCAGATTAACTCCCCAGTAGAGGGTTGGGGGGGGGGGGGGGGTTGTGCCAGGGCCAGTTTAACTCTCCAGGGAGCCCTGTACCAGGCTGGAGCCAGATTAACTCCCCAGGAGAGAGAGAGAGAGAGAGGGAGGGGGAGGGCTGTTCTAGGTCACGTCCAGTTTAACTCTCAAGGTGGGCTGTTTTGGGCCAGTGCCAGATTAACTCCCCAGGAGGGGGAGGGAGCTGTTCTGGGCCTTGTCTAGTTTAACTCTCCGGGGAGGGGGAGGGGGGGGGGGGGCTGTTCCATGACGGTGCCAGATTAACTCCCCTGGAGGGGGGCTGTTCTGGGAGGGGTGCAGTTTAACTCTCCAGAGGGGCTGTTCTGGGCTGGTGCCAGATTAACTCCCCAGGAGGGGGGGGGGGGGGGGGTCTGTTTTGTGCCAGGGCCAGTTTAACTCTCCAGGAGAGGGGTGGGAGGCTGCTCTAGGCCAGGTCCATTTAAACGCTCCAGGGGGCCTGTTTTGGGCCAGTGCCAGATTAACTCCCAAGGAGGGGAGGGGACTGTTATGGGCCTTGTCTAGTTTAACTCTCCAGAGGGGGGGGGGGGGGGGGGGGCTGTTCCATGACGGTGCCAGATTAACTCCCTGGAGGGGGGCTGTTCTAAGACAGGTCCAGTTTAACACTCCAGAGGGACTGTTCTAGGCTGGTGCCAGATTAACTCCCCAGGAAGGGAGGGGGGGGGGGGGGGGGGACGGGGTATCCTGTTTTGTGCCAGGGCCAGTTTACCCCAAGGGAGGCCTGTACCAGGCTGGAGCCAGATTAACTCCCCAGGAGGGGGGGGGGAGTTGTTCTAGGCCAAGTCCAATTTAACTCTCTAGGGGGACTGTTTTGGGCTAGTGCCAGATTAACTCCCCAGGAGGGGGAGGGGGCTGTTCTGGGCCTTGTCTAGTTTAACTCTCCAGAGGGGGGTGGGGGGGGGGCGGGGGGGGGGGGCTGTTCCATGACGGTACTAGTTTAACTCCCTTGGAGGGGGCTGTTCTAGGACAGGTGCAGTTTAACTCTCCGGGAGGGGGGGGGGGGGCTGTTCCATGACGGTGCCAGTTTAACTCCCTTGCAGGGGGCTGTTCTAGGACAGGTGCAGTTTAACTCTCCAGAGGGGCTGTTCTGGGCTGGTGCTAGATTAACTCCCCAGGAGGGGGAGGGGGGGGGCTGTTTTGTGCCATGGCCAGTTTAACTCTCCAGGGGGGCCTCACCAGGCTGGAACCATTTTAACTCCCCAGGAAAAGGGGGGGGGGGGGGGGCTGCTCTTAGCCAGGTCCAGTTTAACTCTCTTGGAGGGCAGATTTGGGCGGTGTCAGATTAACTCCCCAGGAGGGGAGGGGTGATCTGGGCTGTAGTTAACTCTCAGGGCTGTTCATTCGTGCGATAACTCCTGGCGGTGTTCTGACAGCAGTTTAACTCTCCAGGGGGCTGTTCTGGGCTAGTGCCAGATTAATTCCCCAGTAGAAGGGGGGGGGGGGGGGAGGGAGGGGGGATTGGTCTGTTTTGTTCCAGGCCAGTTTACCCCCAAGGGAGGCCTGTACCAGGCTGGAGAAAAAAAACTCCCCGGGGGGGGGGGGGGGGGGGGGGGCTGCTCTAGGCTAGGTCCAGTTTAACTCTCTAGGGGGGCTGTTTCGGGCCAGTGTCAGATTAACTCCCCAGGAGGGGGAAGCGGCTGTTCTGGGCCTCGTCTAGTTTAACTCTCCGGGGGGCGGGGGGGGGGGGGGGGGCTGTTCCATAACGGTGCCAGATTAACTCCCCTAGAGGGGTGCTGTTCTAGGACAGGTCCAGTTTAACTCTCCAGAGGGGTGTTCTTGGCTGATGCCAGAGTAACTCCCCAGGAGGGGGGATGTGGCGGAGGGGGGGGGGGGGGGCTGTTTTATGCCTGGGCAAGTTTAACTCTCCAGGGAGGCCTGTACCAGGCTGGAGCCAGATTAACTCCCTAGGAGACGGGGGGGGGGGGGGGGGGAGGGGGGGTGATTGTTCTAGGCCAGGTGTAGTTTAACTCTCTAGGGGGGCTGTTTTGGGCCGGTGCCGGATTAACTCCCCAGGAGGGGTTGGGGGCTGTTCTGGGCCTTGTCTAGTTTAACTCTTCGGGGGGGGGGGGGGGGGGGGGGGACTGTTCCATGACGGTGCCAGATTAACTCCCCTGGAGGGGCTGTTCTGGGACGGGTGCAGTTTAACTCTCCAGAGGGGGTGTTCTGGGCTGGTGCGCAGATTAACTCCCCAGGAGAGGGAGGCGGGCGGGGGGGGGGGGGGGGGGGGTTGTGCCAGTGCAGGGTCAGTTTAACTCTCCGGGGGTGGGGGGGGGGGGGTGGGGGGGGCTGTACCAGGCCGGAGCCAGATTAACTTCCCAGAGGGGGGTGGGGGGGGGGGGGGGCGTGCTCTAGGCCAGGTCCAGTTTAACTCTCTAGGGGAGCTGTTTTGGGCCAATGCCAGATTAACTCCCCAGGAGAGGGGGGGGTGGGAGGGGGGTGGGGGGTGGGGGCTGTTCCATGACGGTGCCAGATTAACTCCCCTGGAGGGGGGGGGGGGCTGTTCTAGGTCAGGTGCAGTTTAACTCTCCAGAGGGGCTGTTCTGGGCTGGTGCCAGATTAACTCCCCAGGAGAGGGGGGGGGGGGGGCTGTTTTGTGCCAGGGCCAGTTTAACTCTCCAGGGGGGGGGGGGGGGGCTGTACCAGGCCGGAGCCAGATTAACTTCCAGAGGGGGGGGGGGGGGGGAGCGGCTGCTCTAGGCCAGGTCCAGTTTAACTCTCTAGGGGAGCTGTTTTGGGCCAATGCCAGATTAACTCCCCAGGAGAGGGGGGTGGGAGGGGGGTGGGGGGTGGGGGCTGTTCCATGACGGTGCCAGATTAACTCCCCTGGAGGGGGGGGGGGAGCTGTTCTAGGACAGGTGCAGTTTAACTCTCCAGAGGGGCTGTTCTGGGCTGGTGCCAGATTAACTCCCCAGGAGAGGGGGGGGGGGGGGGCTGTTTTGTGCCAGGGCCAGTTTAACTCTCCAGGGAGGACTGTACTACTAGGCTGGAGCCAGATTAACTCCCAGGAGATTGGGGGGGGGGGGGGGGGCTGTTATAATCCTGTTGGGGGGGGCTGATTTGGCGCAAACCCAGATTAACTCCCGGGAGTTAATCTGGGACAGTGCGAGACTAACTCACGGGAGTTAAACTGGGAAGGGGGGCACCACGTTACACAAGCTTTGTTATTCCTGCCTTGAAAGCAGATAAATCGTTTCATCTTGGAAAGGGGTTTTCTGTCTTTACGGCTGAACTGATAGCAATTCTAATGGCTCTGCATTATATTATTGACATTCCACGTGATTTTTCTAGAATACTTTTTTGTGTTGATTCCAAATCTGTACTTCAAGCAATGGAATCTATTGCTGCTACCAATCGCGCCGAGATTATCACCGAACTAACAATTATGATCCATTTCCTTACATCTAGAGGGATAACAGTGGACTTTTGCTGGATTCCGTCACACTGTGGGATTGTAGGAAATGAATGGGCAGACAGAACTGCCCGTATGGGATCCAAAAACTCTGAAAATTCTGTCTGTATCAAAATACCTTGGAGTCTTCATGAAGCCTATGGACTCTTATAAAGAGTCTCTTTTGAGTCTTTTTATAACCGGTATAAAGATTCAGTGCTCTTTAAAAATACATGCACAAGATTCTTCACTGAGTTGCTGTTCAAGAACTCAGAAATCTACTTGTCCATCTAACTCGTCCATTCAAATTCGTAAACTGTATACAAAGACGTATGTAGATGTTCACAAATTTCGGAAACTGGAATCTCTCTTTTATAGGCTTAAAGTTAACGCTCTTCGTACAAAATTCCACAGAAATTTACAATGTGCTTGTGGAGCAGTCGACAGTTTCAATACTCTGCATTTTCTTTTTAAGTATTCCTATTTTAACTCATCTCTCTCCAACTTCCGACAAAAAGATTCCCTATGTATTTTCCAGAATCTTCACGCCTTTTTCACATTTGTAAATTCGTTGATGTTAAGCCCAGTTGGCTCGTTTGTATAAATATGTCCAGTTTTTTGTTTTTTTTGTTTTTTTTGCTTTGTAATTTATCTTTTAAGTTGTTACATTTAGAACAGTATTTTCTTTTCAATTGTCAAAGTCGCACACGCACACGCACACGCGCCCCCGCACACACACACACACACACACACACACACACACACACACACACATACACACACACACGCACGCACACACACACGCACACACACACACACACACACACACACACACACGCACACACTCGTACGTAGGCCTATACTAGCATTTTGCATGCACTATTTCCATTTCTCTCATCCACTCATTTCTGCATTATTTTGTCTAATATCACTTAAAGTGAACAGACGTTCAATTGAAGAACTAACACACACACACACACACACACACACACACACACCACACACACACACACACACACACACACACACACACACACACACACACGCACGCACGCACGCACGCACGCACGCACGCACGCACGCACGCACACATTCACTCACTCTCTCATGCACACATTCACACACCAATGCTTGCACACACACACACACATCCGTGGACTCTCCAACTAACACACTGGCATTACCCCACTGATGAACACACACACACACACACACACACACACGCACACGCACGCACGCACACATACGCACACACACACACACACACACACACACACACACACACACACACACACACACACACACACACACACTCACTCACTTCCCCCCCACACACACTCACACATCAACGCCTGCACGCTCATGATGTCCGTGGACTCTCCAATTAATACGCTGGCATCATCCCAGTGATGAACACACACCAGCGCACACGCGTCTACAGCACACGGTGGGGGCCCGGGTGACCCACAGTCTTATCTCAGTTGACATGCGTTTCATCTTTTGTGTCCGTTATTGGAAAGGCCCAGTATGAGTTTGCCCTAATCTCTAGGAGTCTTCGCAATGTTGGCCTGTAAATGATTCCAATGTTTGTTTGGTTGGTGATGTTTCTTGCTCTTCCCTAAGTCTGGAAGTGCGGCCACTTCCTCCCTTAACGTTCAGATCTGAAAGATGGTCTATGGTATAGTGGCTTTGCTCTTGTTTGCTTAATTGATTCTTCGGATTTCTTATCACACACCGTGCTGATGTGATGCGATGTGATGATGATGATGATGTGACTTACATGGTAAGTATGCGCAAGTCCACGATAATTTAACCTCGTTCTGCGCAGGACAACTGTACCAAATGAAGCTTTTAGAGCCATTAGTGTGCATGCCAGTATTATGAAATTAATGAAAGTATGCCATCACCAGCCGCTGTTTCTTCATGTGGCTGTCCAGTAATGCCTGCCCCATGTTACATGAAGGTGCCTTTCTGTCAAATCTGGTAAAAGTGGTGTCACACTGTCACTTTTGCACACACGCATTCATGACAGCATTTACTCCATACGCACACGCAATCTCTCCAATCAACCAAAAGGCGCACTACCGAATGTTTTTTCTTCTCCCCCTCTCCTTCGGGGAAAACACTTTACTAAATCACGTTGAACAATTAATAAACAGATTCTATACATGTATCTCTCTTTCTCTGCACACTGAGAGATAAATCTGGTTTCAAATTGAAATCAATATATTCTTACAAGTTTCTATAAAGTCATGGCCTTCACATAACATTGGCCCAAGATCCAGACCAGGAGAATAAATAATTCCTGCAATCGTGATTCCATATCTGCATCAGAGTTAAGACTCGCCCCATACTGTCATGATTCCCTGTCTCTCTCAGAAATCGTGTCGCCCCCTTGAATTCTCCTGTCACTGGAAAGATGATGAGATCCCACTCCTCTACCTGGAGTCTTTAATGGCTGGGGCTGAACTACCAGTGTGTTCCCCACACCATGGCCATCGTTAACCACCTGACGGGGTGAAGAGTGAAGGGTGAAGGGCTGAAACACGAATAAGGTTCGTGTAAGTAACCTGCTTCCCAAGTCAACATATGAATTTTTTCTTTCTCTTTTCTTTAGGTTTTCCCCTGTAGCTTTCCCCAACTATCTATGGCTCACCTGGTAATGACTGGTCAGCGGTGAGGACCACTTGACCAGCGTCCTGATAGGTTCGAGTCTCTAGGCCATCTGCTGGGCTAAAACTGCTTCTTTCCTCCCTCCTCCTAGTGAGTGCATACTCAGTGTTCAAAACACATGACCAGCACCTTACCAGCCCTTATTAAACTATCTCTCAGTGGTCACTTTCACCCAATGACCACCTTTGTTTAATCCATGAGTAAATCTCAATTATTTGGGGACGCCCGCTACACTAGTCAAGCCACATGAATATTCTTCCTTTTTAGTTGTGGCATGGGGAAATGATTCATATCACTAAACTACATGTGATGGAGCGTAACATGCCTTGATGTGAGGCTACGTCACATGACAAGTGGATTCAGCAGACCACCCTGCTGCCTTCATGACTGTGTCAACAGGCTTGCCTCCAGCCACTACCGCTGATGTTGATGCAGAACGAGTAGAGTAGGCACCAAACTGTTGTGTATTAATGCCTGCTCTGCCAAGCGCATCTTTCAGCCACCTGGCTAAATTGTCATGGCTGACCTGTTTCTGTGGCCTCTGATAAGTAATGAACAGTGACTGCACATTTCCCCAATGTCCTATGTTCGTTTGACTGCACATTTCCCCCAATGTCCTATGTTCGTTTGACTGCACATTTCCCCCAATGTCCTATGTTCGTTTGACTGCACATTTCCCCCAATGTCCTATGTTCGTTTGACTGCACATTTCCCCCAATGTCCTATGTTCGTTTGACTGCACATTTCCCCCAATGTCCTATGTTCGTTTGAGGTAATACTTTAGCACTGTGACAACACAGTTTTTTGTTCGTTGGAAACGCTCGAATTCAATAGGTGCTAAACTTTAACCCCTTCAGGATTCTTTTCCATCAAATCAATGTCACATTTTGTTTCATAACTTTTCATAGAAGTTATTGAAAGGTTCGTAATTGTCTAACATCTCTGACCCGACAGCATAGCTGTTAGCATTACCAGCTTAAGAGTTAGCTCCTTCAGTGTTAGTTTTTCATGAGGAACTAAAGTCTCAAGATATTCGAAAACAATATCAACGTCCCATGTATCTGAATATCTGGGTAGGGCTGGTCTCAATTCAAATGCAGCTTTCATAAATTTCTTCACAAGTCTGTGTTTCCCAAACATTTCACAGTGTTTGAAGTAAAGAAACCCAGGGAGAGCTTACCTGGCTATAGAAACAGAACTGTATTCCTGACCTGTTTTGAAAAGAAATCTCAAAAAGTTAATGCATTCACTCTTAGATGCTGAATCGGGATTTGAACACCGTCTACAGGTATAGTTCCTCCACTTTCTGACGTAAGTAGCAAAAGTCTTTCATGATTCTTTCCGCCATGAGGCACAGAAAATATTTGCACTTTGCTTCGAAATTCCAGACTTTCTAAGTCGTTTCGTGAGACTTTGCAAATGAAAAGTCTTAGAGCCTTTCGCATTCGATGCTGGAGTTCAGGGTTTTGTGGCATCAGAAGTAAGTTTTCCCGTGCTAACACCAGCACGGGATTTTGTATTAACAGTCGCCCTATGATGGGGTACCAGGGTTGACTTGGTCAGTCCGGAACAACCACAACTGCTTATGCCTTGTCCCTGACTATTTTCTGCAGCATCTTTGGGATCACACTAAAAGGTGAGAAAGCATACAGATCATGTGTTTTGTGCACCAGCATACAACAGTATATTTTTTCATGAAATATCAAATCATTTACTGCAACACGAATAGATCTGATCTGTATGAAACGTACTTGCTAAACTGTTTATTAATCCTAGATGAAAAGAGATCTATTTCAGTTTTAAAGCCTAGACATTCTAATGCTTCTTTAAATATACCAGGATACAGTTGCCATTCCACATTAAAACTCATCTGTCTTGATTCTTTGTCTGGTTCAAAATTATCCTTGCCTGGCACTTATGGCACAGTACTCCAAATATTACGTCTCTGGCAAAAAAAAAGAGTCGTAATCTTTGACCATTGAATTACGAGCTAGAGAATGACTTGCGCCCATTTTGTTTCCACATGAGACTGCAATTGTGTTATCTGACATGAGCCTGATGTGCATTCCTTCCTTTCCAGATGCAAATGATTGCAAAGCAAAAAGAGTTGCTGTTAATTCTTTCCTTTCCAGATGCAAATGATTGCACAGCAAAAAGAGTTGCTGTTAATTCTTTCCTTTCCAGATGCAAATGATTGCACAGCAAAAAGAGTTGCTGTTAATTCTTTCCTTTCCAGATGCAAATGATTGCAAAGCAAAAAGAGTTGCTGTTAATTCTTTCCTTTCCAGATGCAAATGATTGCAAAGCAAAAAGAGTTGCAGTTAATTCTTTCCTTTCCAGATGCAAATGATTGCAAAGCAAAAAGAGTTGCTGTTAATTCTTCCTTTCCAGATGCAAATGATTGCAAAGCAAAAAGAGTTGCTGTTAATTCTTCCTTTCCAGATGCAAATGATTGCAAAGCAAAAAGAGTTGCTGTTAATTCTTCCTTTCCAGATGCAAATGATTGCACAGCAAAAAGAGTTGCTGTTAATTCTTCCTTTCCAGATGCAAATGATTGCACAGCAAAAAGAGTTGCTGTTAATTCTTCCTTTCCAGATGCAAATGATTGCAAAGCAAAAGAGTTGCTGTTAATTCTTCCTTTCCAGATGCAAATGATTGCAAAGCAAAAAGAGTTGCTGTTAATTCTTCCTTTCCAGATGCAAATGATTGCAAAGCAAAAAGAGTTGCTGTTAATGCTAAAGCATCAATACTCAGTTTTGACTCTTCTGCTGTCCAGTGTCCTCCTGTTCTGCCAAGATCACAAGAACACCTCAGCCTGTAAGTGGCGCACCAGAAAAACTGACGAGGTCTGGTTCGTCAGGGGCAGTAATGTCATTACTAGAGTTCATAGCATTGTTTTTCCACCAACACATTTCTTCTCTGGCCTCCTCTGAAAACACTACCAGGGCGTCAAATTGTCCACAGGTTTCTTTCAATGCTTTTATCTTGTCATCTTCCTTGTACCTATAACACAAAGCGCCAAACTTAACTCTTGGAAGACTAGCCACAACACATCCAACAAATATTGCTAGTTCTCTCACACTAGGTTTCCCAGTTCCAACAATGTGCATATTATTTGCACTACGTTTTCTTTTCTCTCTGGTGTCAACGTCACTGTTATGGTCAGTGAGTCGATTTTTCAAAACCTGAATATGTGATTTTATGAGTTGTTTCAAAACTGATTTTTTTTCCAAGTGAATCACAAAACTTAATCTCCAAAAAAGATCCAACATGTGTAAGACGCTCACAATACACTCGTTTGTCCGATCAACAGTGAGCCATCAATGAAAATAGTTGACACAAAACCTAGTCTATGTACGTAAGCCATCACAGACTTCAATAACTTTGTAAACATCGACAAGCTACTCCGTCTGGGAATGCTGTGAATTTATTCAAATTCTCTTTCTACATGAACTTTAAATATTCTTGGGAATCCTCATCCACAGGAATCCTGTAATATGTGTCCTTTAAATCAAGGGATGCAAACCCACAGTTCATTGTAACTACGCTCAAAGCGTTTTTCAAGGTTTCCATCTTAAAGTGATGATATTCTAGTTTCTTGTTGAAATGTTTCAGATCTAGTAACATCCTGAGCTTTTTATTTTTCTTAGGCCTAACACAAATACGCGGAATATATTCCCCTCTCGTGTGACTAGATTATGATTTCTGTGTCTTCCGTTATTTCCTACCACTGGTCTACATGCTCTCTGGTTTGTCCTGCTTTAAAGCTGCAACCAGCGTGTTTTAATTCCCTCTCTGTGACCGCCAGCTGACTCACATAGTCACGCAGCAGGCACCACGTGGGGTGCCGTGGTTACTTGAGGTAGCCCTGCCCTGGCCTTCACTGGCTGCAGGGACGGCGCGTGGTTCCCCTGAACGCGGAGAATCCCTTGCTCTGGCCTAAAAATTGGTTGGTTGATGTGTTTCGGCGGTATGGGTGATACCTATTCCCTTGACCCTGGTTGGTCCTATTTCGGGAGTTCCTGAAGGCTTCTTCAGTTGTTCTCATGGTTATTTTCCATGTCTTCACCAGTTTATCAGAAGCTGATGTTTTCCCAGTGAAGATGGACTGAATCTTTAGGCAGATAGGACTGGAGTTGAAACCTCTTATATATTGCAATTTCCTGTTGCACGGAACCCAGTAATGCAATAATGTCTCCATTAGCATGTAGTGTGTCGTTCATTGCCTGAATGACGTCTTCACCCTTCACATTACTAAGCCCCTTCCCTGCCACGCCTGTGGAGAACTTGTGCACCCCAGTGAAACGATGGTGACCCCTGCTTTGGACAGGTTCATTTGTACATTGTACAGTCTTGTATCAATTTTCCTGGCATCAGTGGTTGTATATTAGTCTCTGATTTTATCATTTAGTTGAGGGGCTCTAACTTCCTGACAGGTCTCTTGGATTTGATAATTTCCACACTTTCCCTGCATACCTTATCTGACAACTTGACAGTGATTTTCTCTTCTACTTCCTTGCAAAAAAAAAATTGGAGGTTGACTGCAGCATGTTGACACAACAGGTGAAACCGCAAAAAGGGTAAAATATCAACTTACATGTGGAAAAGAAGTTAGGACGTTTCGACACTTAGTGTCTTCATCATCAGAATGAGTTGGTGACAGCCAGAAACAAAAAGAAGAAGAAGAAAGAAGAAGAAGAAGAAGAAGAAGAAGACTGCAAAACATGCCCCTTCATCGATCAATCAAGGACCATCATCGGCCCCAGGGGGAGGTTCACTGTCCAGGCGCCGTTCAACTGCCAGACTGAGAACATAGTATATGTCCTTACGTGGACACTGTGTAACAAGAAATACACTGGTGATACATACCGTCGCCTAGACGATCGCTTCTCAGAGCACCTTCAGTCAATGCGCCTGGGATGCAGTGACCCTGTAGGCGTGCACTTCAACAGCCCTCAACACAGCTTCAGTCACTCAAGAGTTGCTGTGGTCTGGCAGAACCATGCAAGTGGCCCTTACAGACTGTTCATGGAGTCTACAGTCATCGCCCGCCTCGGCACCCGCGTCCCAAATGGACTGAACACCAAGGAGTGACCGCAGCGTCTTCCAGGCTTAATCCTAACTATTTTTGTTTGTTTGTTTGTCAGTATGTGTGTCACCCTTGTCAGTGTGTGTGAAGGGTGCATGTGTACACTAGGATGTGTGTTTACAGCAGGCCTCTTTCCACCCCCCTCCCCCCTCCTGTCTCCCCCCCTTTCTCTCTCTCTCTCTCTCTCTCTCTCTCTCTCTCTCTCTTCCCATATCCTTGCTAGTTGTGCTCACCTTCTGTGTACCTGTTTGTGTGCGTGTGTGTGTGTGTGTGTGTGTGTGTGTGTGTGTGTGTGTGTGTGTGTGTGAACATTTTTTTTCTCTTGTCGTTGCTATCTTCTTCTCCTTCTCCTTCTCCTTCTTTTTGTTTCTGGCTGTCACCAACTCATTCTGATGATGAAGACACTAAGTGTCGAAACGTCCTAACTTCTTTTCCACCTGTAAGTTGACATTTTACCTTTTTTTTTGCTCTTCTACTTCCATCTCTGTCACTACGTCATCGAGTACTTCTGCGCATTCGTTCTGGCAAACTGGCAGGGCACCTGTGAAGTCTGTTTCACTCTCACAGCTTTGCTCTTCAGCACTATGTGAAATGTTTGTGGCACCCTTCTTATCACACTGTGGGTCCCTGACCCCAGCTTCGCCATCACCCGCCACACGGCTGCTGTGTGTGCTAGCCCCTTCTAAACATGTGCTGACCCCAGCTTCGCCATCACCCGCCACACGGCTGCTGTGTGTGCTAGCCCCTTCTAAACATGTGTCCCCAGCTTCACCATCACCCACGGCATGGCTGCTGTGTGTGCTAACCTCTTCTAAATATGTGCTTGGGCTGGAAGCGCAGCTGTGATTGTTTATAAAGTTTGTGTCAACCCCAGCTTGCCTTTCTATTTCTTCCAATGTATCATGGAAAAGCCATCTGACATGGAGGGTTCTGTACTGTTGCTACCATTGTTTTCTTTACCGCTAAAACCGACTGCCATTTTCGACCTTAAAAGTGTGCCCAAATCCTCCCTTCTTTTCATAAAGCAAATACATAAAAAGGTAAGGTCCTACCTCATACTTCCACTTGGAAAATACAAATGCTATAAACACACTCAAACCACGGTTGTTCTCAACACACACTGAGAATAATAAATGCAGTTAATTTTTGTAAAATATCCTGACCAGCAAACAAAGCACAGTACGTGAGACCCTATGGAGTGCAACTCAAAAGTGAGTCTTGCGCATGCGTCACCTGTCTTCATTTGGCACAACTGTCCTGCGCAGTTCGAGGTTAAATAAGGAAAGCAGTGCACTCCGCAATGCAGACAATTCACACTGGTAGATGTTTAATTTAGAACAGGGACGGCAGTAAGGACCACACAGGTTTCACTGTGTATGCGGTATCAGGACAGCCGTGAACTGGCATTCTTAGGGAAAATTTACTCCCGGCTCTCAATACATCGATTTGTTAGTGAAATCAGAAACTGATGGTGCTAAATTTCAAAGTGCCTGGGGATCTTGCCACGTTATTCTCGGTTGCACGATTCGGTAGGCGACAAACAAAGATTTCTCCCTCCACAAAATACCATGCAAAGGAAGACACCATTAAAACGAAGACATGTTGTTTGCGAAAAAAAAGAACCTTCAGTCGTTCTAAAAGTTAGATCACGGGCCGATTGGAATAGACTGTTTACTCTGGAAAGTCGGAACGCTGCTACGTAAACTGACCTGTGCTACCCAATCTGTACACGTTAAATGAAGGATTACGTAAACTGACCTGTGCTACCCAATCTGTACACGTTAAATGAAGGATTACGTAAACTGACCTGTGCTACCCAATCTGTACACGTTAAATGAAGGATCACGTAAACTGACCTGTGCTACCCAATCTGTACACGTTAAATGAAGGACTGGAGGGAGCAACGAAACAGACATTCAGCCAATCATATAGCGGCATCGATGTCTGAAGAAAATACGGTTGTCGACTATGTACTTAAGTCCATCGTGTTGTGCATTAAAAATATGTTTACTTTGCACTGCGTTTGTGTGTTTATTTGTATTTTGGCCTCTTACCTACAATATTAGCAATGACTCAAAACAGTGTCATGTTTTGAAGGAATTTATCAATATCTCACAAGCAGGCCTGAGTTGAAAACAAAGTTTTTATTTCCTGAATGTATAAGTACTTTGCTTCCCTCAGCAGTATGGCCCAAGACACTCTGGCCACAGGCCCGAACTGTAAAGTTTGTGACTGAAAATAAACTTTCCCGAATGCCTGTTGAAACAGCTCTGTCCCTGTCCTCAAGTAAGTCACAATACAGCATGCTTTCCATACAAACTAGCTTTGAGGATACTCATAAGATCTGGCTCAAGGATGTTCTTTCTGAATTTCCCCCAACAGTTTGTGACACACTTTGCCATGTTGGATTAATGAACGCTGCACGGAGTCCCTCGTGGAAGAAGAAACGGCGACCATTTCGTGGTGGCCGCAGAAAACTGAAGAAAGGTGAGCCCATTCCAGTGTTAACTTCCACTCGCGCTTGTGTCACTCCTCCATCTGTTTTGACTGAGAAGCCACATAACAAACCCTCTTCTAGAAATCTTGTAAATCTGATTCGCATCAACACTCGCTCTGCTGAAAACCGTTTCTTGGACCGATCTGCTTCTTTCCGCCTATGTGTTTTCAATGCCCAAGCTCTGGGTACTGGAACTGAAAAACGGTCTGCCCTCTCCTACTTCATCCATGACAACAACGTTGATGTCTTCGCTGTGACCGAAACTTGGTTTCGTGTTGAAGGTGACGAAGCTAAGTGCCGTGACATCGCTCCACCCGGCCACCACACCATCTCCTTTCCCCGTCAGTCCCGCGGCGGCGGCATTGCATTTGTCGTCGCTGATTCACTCTCCCCTTTCCTCTCCACCAAGTCCTCCTTCCCCTTCACCCACACCTCCTTCGAACTGGCACAACTCACCCTCACCTTTCCCCACCAAACTTTCCACCTCCTGTGTCTGTATCGTCCCCCTCCAAACCCTAAGAACCGCTTGACTGACTCCACCTTTTTCGATGAACTCCCCGATCTGCTGTCCTACTGCAACTCTCTTCATGGCTCCTACATCATCGCTGGTGACTTCAACATTCATTTTGATCGCCCCTCTGACTCCACCACCTCCAAAGTCATCGACCTCCTGGACTGCTATGGACTGGTTCAGTGTGTCCACGCTCCCACTCACATTCGTGGACACACATTGGATAATATGATCCACAGGGTTGACCAGGCTGTGGTGAGTTCTGTCACTATCGACCACACCCTCCCGTCTGACCATGTCTGCCTCGTAGCTGATCTCCACCTTTTCCGCCCTCCACCTCGCAAAACGTACGTTCAAGCCAGAAACCTCTCCGCAGTCGACATGACTCTCTTTAACGCTGTCCTCCATTCTCACCTGTCTACTTCACCGCCGACCACTCCAGATGACCTCAACTCCCTTCTCCTTCGGCTCCTGGACCAGTACGCTCCTGCCTGTGGCCGTCTTGTCTCCAAGAGGCCACCATCACCTTGGTTCTCCTCCGTTGCGCCTCAGCTGCAAGAAGCCAAGCGTGAAAGACGCAGAGCCGAGAGACAGTGGCTCAAGTCCAGTCTGACAGTTCACAAGCAAATTTTCCAAACTGCCAACAAAATTGTTAACAGCCTTGTTCACGCTACAAAATCTGCCTATTACAATGCCAAAATTCTTGCATGCTCCACATCCAAACAGCTGTATAACATTACTAACACTCTTCTTGGTAAAACTGACTCCTCTCCTCTTCCTTCCAATCTCCCACCTTCTGACCTTCCACAGGTTTTCTCTGACTACTTTGTCAACAAGATCACTAATCTTAGGCTTTCACTGGACTCCCTGACTAATACTCATGCACCATTTCCCGATCCCCTTTCTCGGGAACTTTCCTCACTTCCTTCCATCCTGTTTCTGAGGTCTTTGTAAAGAAAATCATCATGAAATCTGGCATTAAAACCTGTGAACTTGACCCACTACCAGCTTCTTTCCTCACCCATTGCCTTGACACTCTACTCCCTCATATTACCATCATCATCAACCACTCCCTCTCAACTGGCTTCTTTCCTTCTTCTTTCAAATCTGCAATTGTAAGACCTCTTTTGAAAAAGACTACTCTTGACCCTGACAATTTGAAAAACTACAGACCTGTGTCAAATCTTCCGTTTCTTTCAAAAATTTTAGAGAAAGTTGTTCTTGACCAACTGTTAGACCACCTTCATTCCAACAGCCTTGTCTGTCCCCTTCAGTCTGCTTACCGCTCTGGACATAGTACTGAGACTGCTCTTCTCAAAATCTGTAACGACATTCTGACTGCCCTTGACTGTAACAATGTATCACTTTTGACTCTCTTGGACCTATCTGCTGCCTTTGACACTATTGACCACTCTATCCTCATTTCCCGCCTACATCACTCTTTTGGGCTTGATGACACAGTCTTGAGTTGGTTTCATTCCTACATCACTGATCGTCAACAAGTAGTTTCTATCAACGGCCTTTCTTCTAATCCCTCTTGTCTGACCTACGGCGTGCCACAAGGATCTGTCTTGGGCCCTCTACTCTTCATTCTCTACTCTTATCCTGTCTCTTCTATCGTCCAAGAACACCTACTTCAGCATCATTCCTTCTCTGATGACAATCAGCTGTATGTCTCTGGGCCTCTCTCTGACCTTCCTCTCATGATCCAAAACACCCAGTCTTGTGTAGCCAACCTTAAGGACTGGATGACCCGAAACAAACTAAAACTAAATGAAGATAAGTCTGAACTGATCCTGATCACCCCACCAAAACTTCAAAACCACCCTTCTGTTCCGACTTCCATCAAACTTGTTGACTCACCTATCACTCTCTCTCATTCTGCCCGCAACCTCGGTGTAACTCTTGATCAAACCCTGTCCTTCCAACAGCATGTCAGCAATGTCTGTCGCACTTGCTTTCTTGAACTCCGCCGAATTGCTTCTATTCACCATCTTCTCTCAGAAAACACAACAAAAGCTCTTGTCTGCGCATTTGTTCTATCCCGCCTGGATTACTGTAACGCTCTTTTGTCTGGCTCTCCCTCTCATCTCATCAACAAACTTCAAAGAGTTCAGAATCATGCTGCCCGTCTCATCTTCCGCACTTCTAAATATAACCATGTTACCCCATTGCTCCGCTCTCTCCACTGGCTCCCTGTTCAGCTAAGAATATCCTACAAGATTGCCTCGCTCTGCTTCAAATCTATCGAGTCTTCCTGTCCTGAGTATCTCACCCACCTGTTACATCTTTACACCCCATCTCGAGCTTTACGTTCCTCATGTGACACTCGTATCTACAGTATCCCCACTGTTCGCACTAAAACCTTTGGTCAACGTTCCTTTGCCTATCAAGCTCCAACTACCTGGAATCAATTGCCTCGCTCTCTCAGATACTCACCCTCACTGCCCACATTCAAGCGCCTTCTCAAAACTCATCTGTTTCCTAGGTAACTTCGTCTTCCCTGTGACCCGACGTTTGCAATGTGTGATGCGAGTGTCTGCTTTGTGTGCGTTCGTATCTGTGTGAGTGTGTGTTTGCGTGTATGCATGCTTGTGAGTTTGTGTCCTTGCTTTGGATTTTGATGCCTTTTTCTCATGTATGATTGTTATATATTGTGTGATTTGATGTCTGTTGTGATATTGTAAACGCCTAGGGCATTCAATTGATTAGGCGTCATAAATGTTCATAATAATAATAATAAGATCCGAAAGAAGGAGAACAAAAAATCTTCAACGTTTTGGTCATAGACCGTCTTTAGGACTGATGACATAAATGACAAATAAATGCGTACACGGCGGCGCCGGCACACTCAGAGCCACTTCGTTTAGTTCGCTCAACGCTTTGCCTTTTGACCCCGGCTAGGCCCTAACCAGTCAGCCACTGCACGGCCAGACGCTGTGTGTGTTTGGACGCTTCGAGACTGGTGCAACATCATTAAGTTATATTTACTGTACAGTTGTTTTTAGACTATAATTTCTGTGTGTCAGCAATAGCTCAGTGAGTACTTGAGTGTGTGACAAAAACTGGCATTTCGATCGTCTCCGTGAGTACCATAATTAAGAACGTGTTCAAAACTTTCTGACAGAACTTTGCGACCGGCAAAACCTATAGCCTGCACGCGAGTGCGTCGTTGGCTGATGTGCTTGTAGGCCGAAGCAGGTCAAACACTGGGAAGCATCTTTGTGAATGAGAAGTTAGCATTTGTAAAGGGGTCGTATTTACACTGTTATATACACATATATTTCTTCATTGTTGCTACATTTTATATGTGCTATGGTTGCATGTAGAGCAACGTAGTCCTAATTAAAGGGAAGCGTAGAGGATAACATAATTACTACAAGCAAAATAATACTACTGATAACAGTAATGGTAGTAGGCCTAACAATAATAAGTGAATAATTATTATAATTATGATAATACTTCATTTCCAATCACTACTACTATTTCTATCGGCAAATTCAAATTAAAGTGTGTTGTTGGTAGTACCATTAGGGTGTTTTTTTTATTTGTGTGTGTGTGTGCGTGTGTGTGTGTGTGTGTGTGTGTGTGTGTGTGTGTGTGTGTGTGTGTGTGTGGAGAGAGAGAGAGAGAGAGAGAGAGAGAGAGAGGGTGGGGGGTGGCCGAAAGGATTATGGAACAAAACGGTCATTCCCTCACTGAACATTTAGAACGTTTAAAGGTCTTGTGTAGACTGTGTGGGAAAAGGTCTAAGAGATTAAAGAAAGATAAAAACAAATCAGTGGTAACATGTTTGAGTGTTGCTTCTGAAATAAACATAACCTTCAATGTGAATGTTCTGGAAGATAGGGAGGAAGTACATTCAAAAATAGTCTGTGTGTTTTGTGCAAGAACTTTGAAAAATCTGATAAACCGCAAAAATTCAACTACAGCAAAGAGCCGTGCATTGGCAGAATTAGAAAAAGCCTCAAAATTATGGCACCTGTTTGACCCCAGTTTATCTGTCAGTCAGTGTGCGCTATGCACTGACTTCCAACAGCAGAGTAAAGGTGGGAGACCAGAGAAAAAGATAAAGAAATCTGCCGTTCTCAAACAGTATGCCCAACCAGCAAAACGAAATTGCCAATCAAACTCTGATCTTGATAGTGATATTTCATTTTCTGTCTCATCTGAAGCCACATCAACTCCGGCAAAAGTCCCTAGAACTGTATCAGTGCAGACTGTCCCAGCTGGCATCAATGAAGCATCATCTCCAGTCAAAAAACAAGTTTCCTTTTGTGTCACATCTGATGCCACATCAACTCCACCCAAAGATTCAAGAGGCGCATCAGTGCAGACTGTTCCAACTGGCATTGACAAAGCATTGTCTCCGTTCAGAAAAAGAATCCTCAGGCCTTTGAGTCAGCTGAAGGCGCCACTGACAAACACAGAAGAAGCTTATTTCACAAAACTTGCCCGCATTAAGCTCTCACAGTCCAGTGATAAAATGACTGTCACATGCCAAACTGGTGGACAGCCGATTGTGCTGAAAAAAATGACAAAACCTCGGAAAGCATCAAGTGAAGCTCGAACACCACTCAGGAAGAAGCGAGCAAAAGAAATGAACAAAATTCGTTTGAATGTATCAGGAGACACTGAACAAGATGCGGCCAAACAGCAGGGCACAGAACTGAAGATGGCAAGCAAAGTACGGAAACAGTTGGTTCTTAATGAAGCAAAATGTGGTCAAGTATCTTTAACTGCAAAACAAGGTCCTGCCCTTCGTGCGGCACTTGGCCTCAGTTTGACAAAGTACAGACTGCACAAACAGTTCTATAGGAGGCTCGGGTACAGTTTGCCAGTGAACAGAAAGAAAGGAAAGAACAAGTCAAAGCACAGTGTGCAGAAGTAGAATGTCAGATGAGAAGTGTGGAGGTCTGGAATGAGATCGATGGGATTATGGAACTGGTTCCAACACCTTCTGCAGGCATTAAGGATGTCCCAGCATTTGTCACCAAACTGCTGGATGCTTATGACAATCAAGGCCGATTAACATGGCATGATGAGAGTATTCCAGAGAACGAAATCTGGATCAAGATTGGCGGTGACCATGGAGGCGGATCATTTAAAATGATGCTTCAAATAGCAAACCTGGTGAACGCTAATTCAAAGCATAACACATGCATTATGACCATTGCGGAATGTAAGGACACCCCTGAAAACCTAAGAAGACTGTTGGACCCTTACAAAGAGCAAATTGAAGACCTTGAAAGCATGGAATGGAGAGGCAAACAAACTCGCCTTTTTCTCTTTGGAGACTATGACTTTTTAACTAAAATGTATGGACTGTCAGGTGCACAGGGGATCCACCCGTGTCTGTACTGCACAACAAGAAAGACACAGATGCAGCTGCCCCCGGAGAACAATGAAGGAAACATCAGCAAGAGAACGGTCAGTCAGATCAAGAGGGACTATCAGAAGTATAAGCGTGCAGGAAAAATGAAATCAAAAGCCAAACTATACAACAATGTCATCAGGAAACCAGTTTTAGACATAGAACTGAAGCAGGTGACACTTCCCTACCTTCACATCTTGCTGGGTGTTGTCAAAAAACACCATGACCTGCTTGAAGATGAGTGCCATGCTCTTGATGAACGGCTGGCAAGACATTATGCTTCACTTGATGACATCACTCTTGACAATTGTGAGTATTTCTCAGTACAGTTTCAGCAGCATGTAAAGAGCATAGAGCCACTGGAAAAGAAAAAGAAACTGCTGAGACAACTCCATGCCAAGGCCAGAGGTAAAACTACAAAGGAACTTGAAGAAAGCATAAAAAGAACCA